>BCKF01000002.1:1660644-1738172 GCA_001600515.1 Yarrowia sp. JCM 30694
AGCTGTCTACAAGTAGCTGTAAGCTGTCTACAAGTAGCTGTAAGCTGTCTACAAGTAGCTGTAAGCTGTCTACAAGTAGCTGTAAGCTGTCTACAGACTTTCGCTCCGCTCAAGTCAATTCAGTCATAATTCATACTATATACATCTAGTGTCTAATCACTCCAGCACACTCCACTTGTTCTTATCCATAGTCTCATATCCAGGACCCAGAGCAGCGACAGAGTACTCCTTAGGATTCACCAGGTACTGTTCGGCCACTCTCTTGACATCTTCAACACCCACATCAAGCAGCTGCTGTCGTCTCTTTTCTCTCTGTTCATAAGTCAGACCGTTAGCATACAGAGCCATTCCTTCAGATTTAACAGAAATAGGAGCATCAATACGCTGGAACAGAGACAATTTCGCCTCCTGAAGGTCAGAAGCAGTCCACTGTTTGTTGACAGACCACTCTCCAGCCTCAGAACACGTTTTCAGCGTTCTCTCCAGGTTAGGATCTCTATAAGAGTAGTAAGAGAAGAAACCGTCAGTGGGGTTATAAGACGCTCCACCTCCGTAAGCACCTCCCTTTTCTCGGATTTCTCGATGCAGATGCTTATGAGTGAGCATATTGGCCAGAACCTGCAAAGGAGCTCCATCAGAGTGAGTATAGGGCACTCCAGGAATAGCGATACCTGCATAGTTGACCTGGAAGGGCAGTTTGAACAGAGTAGAGCTGGGTTTGTTCATGGGAATGGACAAAGAAGAAGTGGAGTAAGGAGATTCAGTGGTTTTGAAGCTGTTTGCAAACTTGTTGACCAGAGTCTCGTTCTCCTGCTGCATATCAGCTCCACAAGTGACTGCAAACCGCTGAGATCGAGTAAGAGCAAATTTTGCAATTTCCTGCATTTTTGGAATCACGTCAGAAATGAGCTCAGCGTCGGTTTTTGTAGCCAAATCGGACAAAAATCGAACTTGAGCAACTCCACCGAGAATATCGTCAATTTTCTTGACAGGAGAAATATCAGAAGCAGCTCGAAGCATGGCAAAAGAATGTCCACTTTGAGCCAGAGCATTGGAGAGGTTTGCAGTAGAAGCAGCAATCATGGTCTTGAGTTTTTCAACATTACCGAAATCAGTGTGTCTAAGCAACTCCTCAAACAGAGAAAACATGGTAGCAACATTTTTATCCAGAGCTACTCCATCCATAGCAAAGTTGAGCTGAGAAGAGGGAAGAGAAAGAGGAGAAGAAGAACATGAGACTGAGAAATCAAGACCTCCAGTGTTCAGCTTGATTTCGTCCTCAAGTTGACCCATAGACTTGTCTTTAGTACCCAAAAAGGTCAAAGAAGAGGTAAACAAGGGCAAGTAAGGGTAGTACTCATGAGGAAGACCTTCAAGGGAAGAAATCGAGTGGAAATAAGTCAATCCATTAGTAGGAGCAAGACGCCATTGAATAGGATAAGGAGAGTTTGTATGCTGAAGAGACACTCTAGCCTTGGATCTAGGAATATCACTGACGTTCAAAGTGGGCAGGCAGTCCAAATTTTCAGGCTCCTCCTGCATTTTTTCCAGAGCTACTCCGGTTTCAAAAATCTCATCCTTATCCTTCTGAGTCAAACCAGACAGCTTTTCCTGAAGAATGGCGTCCTCTTTTTTCTGGACATTTTTCTCATGTTCAGGGTTGGGGTTCATCTGAAAGTGGAAGTACCGGTTATCCAAAAAGTACTTGTGCATGATTTTTTGCAGAAACTCGGGATCCTTCATATCCTTGTTGAATCTCTCCAAAATGACATTCCACTCGAGAGATTCAAGAGGATCAACCTGGTTAAACCAGCCAGGAAGAACTCCATTCATAAGCGCCATGCCGAATTTCGCATTCTGGTCTTTTCGAGCGAGTTCAGTCTGATGAATAAGACCGTCAATTCGAGTCTTGTCAAAACCAGTTTCCACACAGTTTTTGATAGTGTCCATGATCACGGTTTCGACCTTTGCGAGATCACTCTCAGACACTCCCTGAAGACCTACAGAGAAAATGTTAGCTCCAGGAGAAGAATCAAGTCCAGTATTAGGAGAATAACTCGATCCTAGACCGGAATCAATCAGATTCTGATGAAGAGGAGAAGAATGGCCGTCAATGAGCATGGAAGAAATGATCTTCACACAGAACGACTCGTAGATATCTTTAGGACTTCCCATGAGCCAGGACATGCTCATTTTGTGCTGTTTTGAAGCATCAAGAAGAGTATCAATAGGTCCATCTTCGACAATTCGAGTATTCTCATTAGCCTTGGAAAACTCCAGAGGAAGTCGTTCGGTATTTCCAGGCTTGGTCACCTGACAATCCTTGTACTTTGCATTGAGAGCTTCAAGATGATCTCCAACGGCAATATCTCCATAAGAAAACGTTTTGGCATTTCCAGGATTGTAATGATCAGCATGGAATTTCTTCAAGCCCTCATAAGTCAACTCAGGAATAGCCAAAGGGTCTCCTCCAGAGTTATTCAAGGAAGGGTAAATCTTTTCCAAATACCGGATATAAAAAGCATAAGCGGCATTTGACATTTGGCCCTTCATTTCGTTGAAAACAACGCCCTTGAGAATAATCGGACTCTGTTTATCCTTGGAATCCTCATTTTCAAGTCGCCAACCTTCCTGAGAAAAATCAAGCTCTCTCAAAAGAGGAGACAGAGTAGCATCAAGGTACACATCTCTCAGATTCTTCATATCCGTAGTGTTGGTGGTAGCAAACGGATAAAACGTGTAATCCTGAGCAGTCATGGCGTTCATGAAATTAGCCAGAGACCGGTTCAGCATCTTGAAAAACGGATCTCGAACCTGGTACTTTTCAGAACCACACAGAGTAGTGTGCTCAAGAATATGAGGCACGCCGGTTCGATCCGGGGGATTGGTTTTGAAGCCAATGGAGAACACATTGTTGGAATCGTCTCGAGCAATATGCAAATGCTGGGCTCCAGATTTATGTTCTAGAAGGGTGGCTTCCAGATCAAACTCGGGGATAGTTTTGCTTCTGAGCACGGAAAAGTCGTGGATTTTGTCGCCGACGGTAAGGGATGACGTGGCGAACCGACGTGTCGAAAACAGGGGTTTCGGAAGTGCTTTGGACAGTCGTAACATGTTGTGGTGTGGAGGGTTGGACGATGCGACAAGATCGAAGATGTGTCCGAATGAATAACTTTATTTGGAAGTTTATTTTGATAATGACTGTAGAAGAGGTTGTGGTCACGTGATGGGAAAATGGACGACGGGTTTTTGATCACGTGACGCGGGGCTTCATTTTGGTACCTCTTCTATTCTTCTCACGTGATTATTCGCCCCCGTCAATAACCGGATCAACCGGGTCTTCGATGCGGGGAACAGGGTTAGGGTATGGGTGGCAAAGGAAAGGGGTCACGTGCGGGTAAGTTTAAATTGTTGATTAGTAAGCAGGGGGAAATATTGCAATTGAGGGATTAGAGGGTGATTGAGTGGTTAGTGGGAGGTGTTGGAGTGGACTGAGGTGCGTGAAAAATTAAAAAACAAAATTAAAAAAATTTGAAAAATTAATTGAAAATAATTCAAAAATAATTCAAATAAATTATATATTGATATTCAAATAATTTAGACAGATAGGCAGTGGTATTTTACACCTATTTCATTTGTTTAATTATTTATTGGAATTAAATTCCATTTTACAGCCATTTTACAGCCATATTTTTAAATAATTGTTTTAAAACGAGCTTTATATAGCACCACTGTAAGGTCGTATGTGATCACCCAATGCCAGTCAAAAGCAGCTCATTCGAAAGCTCCTTACTCGCACAATCTCATGAACGTCTCAGCTAAGCTCTCAGACAAATATCAACCAAGTTATACCCATTTCAAGTACTTCCCCAGCTTAAAAACTCCCCAAACCAACCTATACAACTATATACAACTCTCAAACACTCGCAAATGCTCCGCATTCGCTCGTATTCGTCATGTCGGAATCAGCATACTCCCGTAAGATGTGGACCTTGCAATCTCAGGGCCTGGTCTGTTTCGGCGTTTTGATTTTGAAATTTTCAGAATTTTTTTTACAAAAAATACCGCCAAAATCGTACGCCAGCGTTCATATCACCTCCACTATAGACCTGCGCAGTTTATGGCCAAAACAACGGGTTCTGTTGGGGGGTAGTTGTGTGAAGAGGAATGAGGGTGTTTTTGTTTAAAGTTGTGCTAGGGTTAGGGTAGCCGGGTTGGGAGAGTGGAATATTGAGAGAAAAGGGTCAATGTTACCAAGCCAATAATTACAAAATAAAAAATAAAAATGAGAAAATGATTTATGTTGTCTGTCACGTGACTTATTGTCTCATGTGATTCATCACGTGATTGAAAAAGAAAAAAAGCAAAAAAAACCGTTTCTTGATGAATCCCATGGTCACCCAATATGGCCAGCATAAGTCCAATGATTTCAAAGGGTCAAATGACAGAATTGAACATTTTGGACACTTTTGAGCAGAATCGTTTTGTGATCACGTGAACCAATCACCCAGCCTCTTCTTTAGACACTTGAAGTTCTATTTTGAGCTTTATCATGATATCAGTGAATCCTTCCATAATCAGATCTGAATACTGTACACTTGTATGGTACCGGTACCTTTGAATACTGGTTTTTCTCCTGAATTGAAAAAAAGAAACTGCCATTACATTCTAAATCACGTGACAAACATGGTCATATAAATTTTATCACGTGACCTCACTCAAATATACGATTTTTCAGTCCCCAATGGAGTGTGGCTGGACTGCCCTCAATGAAATGATATCACTCACCTAACACCCCCAAGTCTCAATTTTACATCACGTGACCTCAATTACTAAGTATATCACGTGACATATTTTTCAAATCACGTGACCAAAATTCAGATCACGTGACATACACTTTACTGTAGAACCTCTTCCACTGTATGCTCCTCTTTACAGTGCATAGATTAGCACATCCTGAATTGTAGCGATTGCTGAATAGATGACCATAGCTCAATTGGTCACGTGACCATAAATTTTTCTACATAAGTGTGTTACATCACGTGACCCAAATCCCTTATCACGTGACCTAACTACCACACGTGACTTTCCCCTCCCCCTTTCAACTCAAAATAAACTTCTCCCGACGCGTTATCAATTAACCTCCACGCGCTTCTTTTCTCTTCAACAACATGGACAGCTCTCCGATTCGCGATATGAGTGCCAGTGAGGTGAATGTGGCGACTCATAAACTGATGAATCAGGTTTCTACGCCCGAACCGTCACCAAAAAGACGAAAAATCACGCCTGAAGAAAAAGAACAAATGAGGAAGGAGAAGGAGGACCTGCGTCTCAAGAGAGAAGAAGAGAAGCGTATCAAGGAAGAAGAGAGGGAGGTTTTGAGAAAGAAAAAAGAGGAGGAGAAGAGGGTCAAGGAGGAGGAAAAGAGGGTGAAAGAGGAAGAAAAACGGGTGAAGGAAGAGGAGAAAAAACGGGTTGCTGAAGAGAAGCAGAGAGCACTGGAGGAGAAAGAAGCTGAACTGAAAAAGAAGGAGCAGGAACAGACGCGAATCATGTCGTTTTTCAACAAAAAGAAGAAAAAGGGCAAGAAGGCGGTTGTTTCGGAAGTTACGAAATGCGACTTTGATACTGACTTTCTCGAGTTTCATGTCAAGGAGGGTGTTAGTATGCCCACAGTTGATACTGAAGTGAACGAAGAAGATCCAGTTGACTGGCTGAATTCGTTAAACATTGATCACGTGACTCAGGATGAAGATCACGTGACTGCCAAAACGCTCGTTTCTCATGTTCAAACTGCTGCTACTCTAGGTCTCAACCCTGACTCCTACAATAACATCCCTTGTACTACTCTTCTCTCACAGCTACCGAGAAGATATCTCCAATTCTACGGAGACGAGAGACCGGCGTACCTCGGTACGTACTCGAAAATCATGTCACGTGACCTCCTTCAAACCCCCCTTCTTCAACTTCCCGGTCTGGACTATGAGTATGATTCTGAAGCTGACTGGGAAGATGAAGGAGAAGATGTTGAGGATAGTGAAATGAGTGATGAAGAGATGGAGGACGATGAAATGGAGGATTTCGTGTGTTCTGACGATGGTACTCCTAAAGTTGCACGAGTTGCTACTGCTCAAGAACCGGTTGTTGTTTGGGGATGTACTGATCAGGTCAGTATGGGTTTTGGAGTGTTGGTAGGTGGACAAGGACCGATTGATCCGTTTAAAGATTATTGGACGGCTGAAAAGGTGTGTCACGTGACTCAGGTAGCTCCTAAACCTGTTGAAAGTACTCCTGCTCTCAACCCCTTTGCTGTACTGTCTCAGACAATGTCAGCTTCGGCTTCTGTTCAGGCTGTTACCAAGGAGTTTCTGAATGCCGCTAAACCTGAGAAAACCATTGTTGGAGAGGATTTGGCTGTTTTTCTGAAACGTGTTGACGGTTCAGACGATAACAAGGCTCTGTTGACTGAGTTGTTGGTTAAAGATTGGCCTCAGTATACTCGAAAGATGGTCACTGCGACCCTCAAGCATTATGCCGAGAGAAAGGGCCAGGGTAATAACAAGAGGTGGGTTGTTAAGAATGTTTAGTTAATGAATCTATGATGTTGAGTGAAGTAGTAACAAGAATAGGAATCGAACTTCGAAATCAAAATTTCAGAAAGAACTACAGTAATAATCTGAAGAGAAGGAACTTTTCAGTGACCAGTTCGATATCATAAGCCAGACCATCCATTATCACAGCTTTTGTCAATATCAGAATGAGTGTATGTGAACACATAGTTGAGAGAGCCAAACAACTTGATATGGCAGTTGTCTCGAGTAGGCACAAATGTCATATACTTCAATCCAAGTGGTAAATGATCCTAAAGGTGTCTCTTTCTTGATTACCTTCATATAACTACGTATTATGGTGACTCTTCAGGACCTCTTTAATTCGAAATGTGCTCAGATATTCACTAATTAGCATGTAGGCACTCCCATGAAGCCATTTATCGGCTGTTCTAGATAATATAAAAGTTGACCTCCATAGGAATCGAACACACGTTCGTTGAATGTTTTCAATAAATCAAACTATGGAGCAGTAGTTCAGTTGGTAATTACCCAAGTTATACTTAGAAAAGATATAGCACAGCACAACACCAGTGAGCACGAAGAATATAAAAATAGGGGAGAATACACAGTACCACCACCACAATTGACACGAGGGGTGAAATCTAGGCATTTTACAAAATTTCTGTTTATACCCTTTGACAACTCTTCAATCAGCACATGCTTTTACAGGTGCTGGTGCATACCCAGAGTACCACGGCTTAGTAATACAGCCGCTCATTTCTGGCACTCACGTGATCACCAGCCTCTCTCTCTTTATTGCCTCTTTCGATACCCGTGAACCTAGAACGGATGAGCGGGAATTACCTTGCATCGGGCAAATCACAGGGGTGCAGATTATTGGCGATTACGATTCGATTGGCAGATCTGCGAACAGCGAAAATAATTTTGCAAGAGATCGCCGGAAGGTGGAAAATTGAGATAGAGGGAGGCTGGAGAGTGAGGCGGTGAAGTTTTGGGATTTTTTTTTTTTTTTTTCTTCATCAAAACATGTGGTCCCCCCTGATTTCCGTGGAGTTTGTTTTTTGTTTGTAGGCAAAGACTCCACCATGCAGCGTCTCATCATTGACAGTGCATGTGTGCAGACAAACGGAGTGTACGGCATATTTTGTCCGTTTCAGAACAGTGATAAGAGACGATGGAGTGTGATTGGAGGGGTGAGAGTGATGTAAATCACGTGATCTGTCACGTGACTGACATAAAAAATCCCATTTATTACTTCTCCAACGTCCTATTACTCGATGACTCAAGAGACATGTCTCACTCCTTGTCCCAATTAAGGCACCATCAGGAGCCACTCAGTAATGTCGTATTGGAGGTAGAAGTACGTACTGTACGGTATGTAGTGCCTCATGGTTGTAGCACGTGTCTAGTATTCTGAAAATGGAAATTCTGGTTCCATGTCTCAGATCTCAAGATCATAGTGCCAAGAAGATATCATAGCAGGTGCACAGGAGCCAAGATTACAAGGAGAAAGAGAACAATAAAAAATAAAAAAAATAAAGAAAAATAAATATCGTTGTACTCTCTTTTCGTAATGTTTGAGACATCATACAACTGTCCATTTATCATGTTTCATGTATTGTTCTATTCAAATGTATTGTTCTGTTCTAATTATGTTGTTCAGTTCTATGATGGTATCAGTATCATCTTACAATCAGGGTATCAAGTTCTACAAGTATGTACAGCACTCTACACTTCCACACATCAATTAAAAATCACATTAAACAAACTTTTGACTGCGACAAGTCGCGAATAAATAATGCCAGAACTTTTCAGCCCCGCTACATCACCTTTCTGATGAACTCAGTCATCTGCACATGCTCAGCTCTCAAGATTAAGCCCACTTTCCAAGCAGAGCCATGAGACCAGCTCCAGCACACATCCAGGCAAAGGCCCAGAAAATTCGCCAGTTGTTGGCATGCTTGAACTCGGACGAAAACAAAAACTCATGGGCCATCAGCTCAACGAGACCGGTGTAGAGCAGAATACCGGACGAAATGGAGTCGAAAATACCGTTGGTAATAGAGGCAGTCATTCCTCCAGGAGGGTAGGTCTTTCGGACACCCAGACCAATAGCAATAGCGATAGGAGTAGTGAGACCAAAGGCCAATCCAAGCAGCCAAGGAGTCCACACCTTGTTCTTGGGCCAAGGAGCAGAAGCAAGTCGAGTACCCAGACCGAGACCCTCAAACATTTGGTGGAAGACCAGGACAATGTAGAGATCCTTGAATTCGTCTCCAGAGACAGCCAGAGTCAGACCGATGAAAACCGAGTGGAAAATGATACCGAATTCCAGCACAAAGATGGAAATGAGCTGGGCCGAGTACGTCTCCAGACCCATATCGTTCTCCAGATCGATATCCTGAGGATCAACATGCTCATCACAGTGTCCATAGTGATCTTTAGGAGTCAGAGGATCGATTGTAGAAATGGGGTTAGGAGCAGAAGCCTCTCCTCCGTTTTTCTCCTTGACGATTTCATCTGAAGAATGCGACTCATGGTGATGCTCATGCACGTTTCTCTCTTCCTGAGGACCAGCCAGACCAGCAGGACCATGAGAATGACCCTGATGTCCAAACATGTTGAAGCAGACGAGTTCCACTGCAAACATGAAGAAGACCATAAACAGACAGATTCCAAAAGCATAGGGGTAAGCGTTCCAGCCTCCCAGACAAGGCTGAGACAGAGCTTCATTAGCAGGCTGAAGAAGATGAATCAGAGATGTGGCAATGATGACTCCAGATCCAAAGTACTTTGCACAGAAGAAAAACACAGGGGGGATTTTGATCTGCGAGTACTTGGAGCACAGGACAGGGAAAAGAGCTCCAAAAGTTCCGCAAATGAGAATCACGAAAATGGACGAAATTCGGGCTCCCATTCGTCCATCATAGTCGTTGCTTTCATCGCAAACAGGAGCCGGGTCGTCGGAATCGTCTCGAGTGAACAGAGTCACAAGAGTAGATGTGAGGTGGTTGCTGAGTTCTGGTGTAAGCATTTTTTCTTGTCGAGATCTCAATGATGCCAAGTGCCAAGCCCGGATATGAAGAGATATTTATCTACACCGAGACGCAGCGCTCTCTCTTTGTCCTGCAGAACCGTAGCGGTTATGCTTATTGGGATGGAAACGTAATTACGGAGGAAAAAAAATAAAGTGGGTGCCAGAGGGTGGATATTTTGCTTGTCAAAAGTTGGCGTTCTTTTTTTTTTTTTTTTGCATTTTTCATTTATCAATTTATTCGCTTGTCAACCGCCGGCTTGGCACAACTCTAAGACCCACACGGCTACCACACTAAACCAAAAGAAGAAAAAAAAAAGTTATTATTTGCACAACCCCCAAGGTGTCTGGTATCGTGAACGTTAACTTAATGTGAGATGAGGATGATGTCAAGATGATAGAGAAGATGGGTGAAAAGTGATCAAATCGCGTCGCAATTGAAGCTGGAGAACCGCCTGAACCTCAGCTTCAAAATCCACCTACTCTAGCTCCCGTACCTATCCTACTGCACAAACCAGCATAGCGTTACATTAGCCGTACTATGATAAGTGGCTAGTATCACTGGCCGCATCTGACGAGGTGGAGCTCTGTAGAACAGGCCCACGACTCGGAATCGCGCGCTCGTCCGATATCCGCAAAAATCTCACCTCAATCGTGTCTCCAGCAAAAGATACAGCGGTTTTCGTTTCTAACCGTCAAGGTGCACGTCGCAACCTTGTTTCGAGCCGTCCGATATGGTGGTGATGGTGTGGGATTGGAAAATATTCAGAAAAAAAATAGAAAAAAATCGGATTCCCACGAGAAAAAACACCTCCAAAGTCACGTGACACTATTGAGCCCTTTCGTGTTGTTCATACGTACCACATACCCTTTCAAAACGCCATCTGTCTAATGTTTCATTCTGACATCTCTGATAAAACCAGCTCAAGCCTCCCAAGTTTTGGTCGCTCATAAACCTCTGCCAAGAGTAGCCCCATGCAGAGACGTTAGCGGAAGTTTGTGAGTTATAGTGGGCCAACTAATAGATAGAGTGGGAGTTTTTGAGATGGCAGCCAGTCAGATGACAGCTAGCACACCGGTGCAACTAGTTTGGTTTGTAATACGAGTTGTCAGAAGTTGGTGGCATGCAGTTACTCCACATACGACAAGTGCTTGAATTATCGTACCTATGCCATGTGCTTGTTCATGTAGATCGACGGAAATTACTTGTAGCTATAACTCACGTCTATGCATACGGAGTCCGACTCGCGTGACTGCCCAGAGCTCTTGCACGTTGCCGAGCTTCATCTCAATCTGCTCATTTGTACATGACGGTACATTAGCTGAACTTACGCAATGGAGATAGTGGACATGGAGTACTGTATAGCAGTATGGGATATGTATAGCTTGGTTGTATGGGTTTTGTACGGTCCGCTGGTGGTCCGTGGACGACGAAAAATTCTCTATTCTTCTCAGCTGCTCAAAAAGGAAGGTCCAATACACTTCACTGTGGTTCATATTGATAACACAGTTTCAAGGTGAGACTGAGATGACCAGAGAGTTTGAGTGGAAGAAGAAGAAAAGAAGAAGTGGTGAAAAGTTCTCGTATCTGTTACAGGTAATTGACGACTCTATAGAGTAGATGAGTGCTGTTTATGTAGTTGTTTAATTCTGTACATACTGTCATCTACCCCACCAGATCTATATCTTCGTCAATCTCTTGGCATATGAAATTTCCGTCTTTCACACCGACAAAGAGACCCACTTTGTTCTTCGTTACTTCGTTACTCTGTTCAAGTTTGCTCATCGGCGTATTTATACGGCTCTGAGCGATACGCAGTGGGTCAATGCAGACCTCCGAAAGAGGCATACCGGTAATTAGTGATAGATGGGAGTTATAGGAGGAAGAGGAGGTGAAAATCGTTCAATCTGACAACTGAAGACAGACAAATACAATACCAAGAGCTGCTACTGGTTCATATTCTGTATCTACATTTTCTGTCCTAGATCTTTCAATATTGATCAAATGAAGGCAGGGACTTCCCAGGGACAAAGAACAGCCCGCCATTTATCGGTTTATGAAAAAATGCGCCGAAAATCTTACATATCCACGAAAATACGGCACATCTGCTTCCGTCTCAACGTTCAACACCAGACAACAAAGAGCATAATGTTGCAAGAGACTAGTGACCAGAAGTCAGGAGGTGGAAAACGTGCATTATGATTCCCGCAAAAAAGAATTGGAAGAAGTGCTAATCAAATCTAGATTATGTAATCCGAAAGAATTTGAAACGATGAAAGTGACAGAATTGGGGCTTACACACATAAGTGGACTATATAATCATTCCCAGGAGGCGTATATAAATGATACAAGCCCTTAATTTTCGAGTTTTAAAACACCTTTTTGCGTAACTCCCCCAATATTGCTCCTAGACGAAAATGGAGAGTATCATCAGAATCAGGAGATTCGTGCGAGTCTTTCCATACCATGTCTAGCCAGCTCTATTGTCTTAATACCTCCATTGTACGGAAATTCATTCGTGTCCCCATTTTAACTCCGAGATGAAACACTCTATTTACCGTGTCCGAATTATTCACCCAACAAGGCATCACCAAAAGCAACCAAAACTCACCCAAATCTCAGAAAAAAAAAAGTCACGTGACCAACACCACCTCCCCAAACCCCATTCCACCCTAACCTCACCCATTACTACCTTCCACCTCCCTCAAACAGCAAACCCCTCAGACTTCAGGGTTAGGGTAGTCACCCCGTGCATACACCCAACTTGCATACATATCTACGTGTAACTCCATACACTAACATCACACACTGACGGATTATTGATCGAGGGTCAAGCAAAAGTGAGTATGGCTTGGAGGTGGGTTTGTGACAGTTGTTGCTATGGTTACGAGGGAAATACGGAGAAATGAGTGAAAAATGGGGAAAAAGTGATGACGGTGGGTCTGTTGTGGGTGGATTTGATGAATGTGAACACAGAGTGGCAGTACAACAGTGGCAATGGTTTTGTGTCATTGATGACGTGTCAATGAGCTTACGACTTGATTGGTTGCTTTTGAAGAGCATTACTTTCGGTGTGTTGTGCGATGAGATGAGATACAGCAAGTGAGATCATGATGGAGGCTGTGTTGAGTCACGTGTTTGATGTGGGATGTGTGTTGGTGTTTGTGGTGTTTGTGGTGTTGGACTTGGTTCAGGTGTTTCAAGCTGTGTGTTGTTACTTGTGATATATCAGCATTGAGATGTATAAACCAAACAGTCATGACAGCAATGAACTAACAACATACAGCAAGCTCACGTGAAACATGGAATGGCTCTACAAGCATTGCTATTGTCATTTTGGCCAATGTCATTCTGCTCACTGCCATTACTGTTGCATTCACAATTGTCACTTTCGTTATTGACAGAACGACGATCACTGCATCTCCAACATTATCAACTTCCTCGGGGATAATGCTGTGGATCGTGTTCTGATGAATGCGCTTTGCCATTGTGTCATTGGATTACTGTCATTATGATCATTGTGTGATCATATGAACTCATCCACAGTGATACTCATATCTACAAGATGTCCTCATTCAGATCATTGAGCATTGTTCTGTTCGGCAGCAGTACAGCAGTTCTCATGCTACTGTTCTTTGTCCATTCTTCTTCTCTCGTTTTTCTTGGATAAAACAGATGTTGCTATCTAGGCACTGTCATGTTCTGTGACAACATTTGTTACTATCTAGTCACACACATTGTCATCTTTTCAGTGACTGTTACTACTGGTAACCTGTTACTACTGGTAACCTGTTACTACTGGTAACCTGTTACTACTGGTAACCTGTTACTACTGGTAACCTGTTACTACTGGTAACCTGTTACTACTGGTAACCTGTTACTACTGGTAACACTCCGGACCTACGGTCCTCCGTGGTTTTTTTTTTTTTTTTTTTTTTTTTTTTCGGACGTTCAGGCTTCGCCCTCACGTCCTGTTTGTTGGGTCCGTTCGGACGTTCAGGCTTCGCCTTCACGCCCTCTCTGCCGTGCTAACCCAGTGCCCCCCAACTCCCTCGCCAAACAATACGATGCCGACAAAGAACGGCTCATCAAGTCCTGTTTCTCCAAAGTCGACCAAACAGGCCAGCTCCTCGAGTCGTACATCACCCATGTACGAGTCACCGAGGACTCGCACTACCCCTCTGCTCGACCGCCAGCCGATTCACCCGCTCCAAACAAAAAGCCCCGAGTGATTATCATTGCTGTACGAAAAAGCGGTCGAGTGAGAATGCACAAGGCGCGAGAAAACGCCAATGGCACGTTTCAAATTGGAAAAACGTGGAACCTGGACGATCTCACCTCCGTCGAAAACGATCTCCAGGTCGGCAACGGTTTCACCATGCATCTGGGCAAGCCCTACTACTGGACTACAGGCTCGCCCAAGGAGAAAACCGTGTTTGTGAGTTCGGCCATTCGAATCTACAGAAAGTACAGGAATGGTTCCGTCCCCACAATGATTGGCTGGGACGCGTCCATTGGCTCCCCAATGGTAGGCCAAAGTCCCAAGTTCAAGGGAAGTCCAGGAGGAGCACAAGGACAGGGAAGTCCAGGTCACGTGGGAGGCTCCCCCAGTCACGTGACTTCCCCCCTGATGCCCGGGCAGTCCATGCCTCTCCAGCCCGGCCAGAGCCAGCCTATCAAGACTGGTTCTCCTGCCGGGTTCGCTGGAAGCCCCAGCTCCGGAGGTTTTGCTGCTAGTCCCAGTAACGCCTCCAACAGCCCCTACAAGCATGTACGGGGCCGATCGACCGCGTCAGTCTCCTCTGCCGTGTCGATTGGATCGGCGTCGTCCGCCGGAAACTCCATTCCCGGCCATGGACGGCGCACCTCGGTGATTTCCATCGGGGACTCGCCGGCCCCCCAGTCGCCGGTTCGAGCCATGCCCACGTCGCAGTCGGCTCATAACGTGCGCTCCATGGTGGACCCCGAGCCCGGCATGTCTCAGAGCAAGTCTCTGGGCAACATTTCTGCGGCGGCAGAACCCATCCCCAAGATGGACGAGGGGCTGTTGGAGCAGCAGCGGCAGGCTGAGCGGGAGCAGGCTGAGAGACAGCGGCTGGAGGCTCAGAGACAGGCTGAGCGGGAGGCCGAGAGGGTGGCTGAACAGCGCCTTGAGCAGCAGCGGCAGGATCAGGCCAGGATGGCAGAGCAGAAACGCCAGTTTGAGATCCAGCGGGCCGAGGCGCAGCGGCTGGAGCAGCAGAAACAGGCCGAGGCGGAGCACCAGCATCGACTCGAGCTGGATAGACAGGAGAGGGAGAGACAGGAGAAGGCGCGGTTGGAGTTGCAGCGCCAGGAGAGGGAGCGGCAGGAGCGGGAGCGAAAGAGCAGTGTGAGTAACGCTGCTGCTGCTGCTTCTGCGGCCGCTGCTGCATCCGCGGCAGTAGCTGCGGCTGTTTCCACGACTCCAGGACGAAAGTCCTCTGTCACAGAGCTTCCTCCTATTCCTACGAGGAGGTCGATGGACAAGCGACGGTCTGTGGATCAGGCCAGGAGGTCGGTTGATACTCCTCCTGCCGTGATCACCATTCCTGACTCTCCTTCTCCTCCTACAGCAGCAGCTCTGGAGAACCGTCAACCGACGATTCCCGTCATTTCTGTCGACGACGATGTTCCCATTGAAGAAGACGACTTTGACATGGACTCGCCTAACCCTGCTCCGATCGCTCCTGTGGTTCCTGAAGCTCTGGCTCACAACCGAAGCTTTTCTCAGGAACTCGCTGGAGCCGGTTTTGTCGAGGAGAAGCCGATTGGAGGAGGCCGAGAGCCGAAATTGCCGGAATTTGTCGTTATTGACGATAAACCGGCGCCCAGACACCAGCGAAACGCGTCGCAGATGTCGTTTGAGAGTAATCTGGGGACTGTGGACGAGAACAAGCCGGTTACTCGTCACCAGAAGAAGGTCTCGCTGTCTGAACCGTCTTCTGAGGGACTTCCGATTGTAGGAAGTGCCAGAAGAGACTCATCTTCTGGAGGACATCGACGGAACCGAAGTAACGGCAGTTTGGGGTCGTCGAGACGGTTGTCACGTGATTTATCCTCTGGAGGTAACATGGCTCCTATCACGTATGTCGGTACTTCTCAAGCTGACTCCACCCTCATTGAAGATACTCTGATTGAGCTCAACTGGAGTGGTAACAAAGATGCCAAGCAGCTGGAGGCTGATATCAACCGAGAGCTTGGACAACTCGAGGAGAGCAACATCAGTCACGTGATTGAGCTGGACACCAAGTTTGGCGATTTGACGACGGATCTCGACCAGGCCATTGCTCAGTGTGACGAGCTCGACGCGATTCTCACCTTCTTTTCCGTCGAGCTTGGAGGTCTCGGAGCGGATATCGACTACATTGAGTCGCAAGGTCATGGTCTCCAAGTCCAGACCACCAACCAGAAGATTCTCTGGGAGGAGCTCAACTCCATTCTCGATACCATGTCTGTTCCTCAGCGAGAGATGGAGATTATTCGTCGAGTTCGGCTGGACTCTGCACAGGATGTGGCGTACGCTGAAGCTGCTCTTGTTGACCTGTTTGCTGCTCTGGCGTCTGTGCGAAAGATGGGCTCCAATTCGCGAGATGAGGAGGCGTTTGTGGGTGGAATGAGAGCTCTTCAGGAGCGAAGATCGCTCTACGAGCAGGCTGCTGTTGATTTCATTGCGCGATCTCAGACCAGTTTGCAGGAGAAGGTGCGGGAAGCTGTTGTTTCTTCGTCTTCTCAGCTTTCGGCAGCTTCGGCTTCACCTACCATTCCTGGCCTCATTTCCACCGTCAACTCGCTGTACAAGTATGCTGGAATCGTTCTGTTCATCCGAGACGTGGATCCCGCTGCGTACACTGCGATTCTCAAGCAGTACGAGCGCTCTGCACGTGACTACTATGAAGCTGCTTCCACTGCCTTCTTTGCAAAGTGGAAGACCCAGTTCAAGGCGTCAGACAAGACAGACCAGCAGAGCATGTTCTCCCCCGGAAGAGAACACGAAACCGAGCACAAGGTGTCTGCTGTGCGGCAACTGACCATGAAGAGAAGCCACAGCCATCAGAATGTCGGACAGCGAAAACGAGACGTTTCTCTCAGTTTGAGCAAGAACGACAAGCTGCAGACCTCCTTCTCGGGCATTGTTGAGGCGCTTCAAACAGCTCTCAACTCGGAACAGGAGGTGCTCATCCAGCTGTTCCATATGACGTCGTTTGGTGCGTCAAACTACACTGCTTACATCAAGCAGTACCCTGCCGGTCAGCGACTGGCGTTTGCTCGTCAGGTCAAGAAGCGAGGCGTTGATCCTGATCGGGCTCAAACACGTGCCTTTGCGACTGTTTTGAGCGGTATTTTCGCTCCTTTCTCGCATGAGTGTCTGACGTACTTTGAGACTGTCATGGAGAGTCGTCCTTTGGAGTGTCCTACGTTGTTTGCAGTGCTGGACTCCCATATTGAGCCTATGGAGAGCACCAACCAGGCTTTCCTGTTGACTCTGGTGCACAAGATTTACGACAAGTCTGTGACGATCTGGAAAACGTTTGTTTCACGACAGATTGACCTCATCAGCAACACCCACGTGAGCTGCAAGCGTCGTTCTGGAGTGGTTGGTTTTGTTGCGACTTTCCCCGAGTTTTGCGAAAAGGTCGAGCAGCAACTTTCCGGCGAGAAAAACGGGTCTGTTCGAACTCTGGTGAACGATTCGTATGATAAACTCGGAAAAGCGATTATCCATAATTTGCAGCGAGCTGCCGACGATGTTTCGCTCAAAAACTCGTCTTCTGGAGGAACTGGCACTGCTATCAAGATGGCAGCTTCTCTAGCATCCTCTTCAGGTGCTAAGGGAGATGAGCATGAGGATAAGGAGATTCTCAACTACCATATTCTCATGGTGGAAAACATGAACTGTCTGATGGACGCTCTTCATGAGAACATCATCTCCAACAGTCATGTTTTGATTGGTCATCGAGATACTGCTGTTTCTCAGTACCGAACTCACCTGTCCGAGTACTCTGATAACGTACTTCGACGACCTTTCGGTAAGATTATCGACTATGTTCAGGGTGTTGAGGCTTTGCTCAAAAAGGACCCCTCTGCTTCTCCTGGTCAGAAACACGCCTACAACAAAAAAGCCATCAAGCAGGTCATCTCCTCGTGTTCTCCTAAAGATCTGAGAAAGGTGGTGGACATTTTGCGAAAACGAGTGGAGAAGCATTTTGGCGCGTCTCAGGACGATGAGCTCGCTACTGTGGGTAATGTGCCTGCTTATAATGATGAGCTGCTCGCCAAGGTGTGGAATGCTCTTCAGGCAGAGACGATTTCCGTGTTTAACCGGTTGACTAATATTATCAACAAATACTTTGCCGATAGCAGTGCTCAGAATGATATTACAAAGGCGGAGATTCAGGCGGCGTTCAGGAGATAAGTGACGAGAAAGTGACGCAGTCACTTTTGAGACACATACTGACATTGGAGGAATTATATATTGAATGAATTGATTATTATATTTGTAGAGAGAACAATACAACTCAAGTGGTTAGGCATACAGTATTCTCGAGAATACAGTGTGAACCGGTACAGAGGTTAGTAAGATTACTTTGTATTTTGTATTTTATTTTTAATTTATTTATTATTTATTTTAATTTCTGTAAATTAATTTATTTTATATTTAAGAAGCAAAAATTGAATATATCGTCAAGAAGACACTGGTAATTACGTGGGAACTGGAATATTTGAAGCAGTGGCTGAATTAATTTCATTTAATTTGATTTAACTGTTTTTAATTTAATTGTTTTTAATTTTTAATTTTTTAATTTTTTAATATCCTTTTTTATTTTATTAATTTAAATAGCTTAACAATGTTCAACTAAAACCTAACTACACACTTGACAACACCAAAACTTCCACATCTCCATTACCAGCCCCCACAACACGACAATTCCCACATAATCTGACAAAACCACCTCATATCTACAATCTGACAGCCTTTAAACCCCTCTTGCCCACCCAATTAGTGCCTCAAATTACACTGAACACATTGTGTCTTAGCTGTACCTCGAACAATATAAGCTTAGCAGTAATAGCAGTTGTATATAGTCGATAAGTGAGGATTGAAAAGAGATAGGCTTACGTAAACTTCACCACGTGACTCTTAGTACTCACTTGATCATCACATGACTTTTGTTTTTCCAAAACACCACCTCCAATGTTTACTTTTGCTTCTCCACCCAACTCGTATTTCTAGATAAACCCCCTGTAAAAGTTTAAGCCTGGTCCGAACAAAGACGGTGTTTTTTTGTATTTTTAAACAGGACAAAGGTCACGTGAGTAGTGTGAAAATCACGTGACCTACCCCATAGTATACATCTCGTGTTTCTCACGTGACTAAAAACACCGTTATTTTTTCGGGTTTATTTTTGTCTCCACCAAATCCGTTCTGAGACTCTCTTGGCATGCCAGTTAAATTAGTGCGACCCCTTTCGGAAGGTGGGGGAGGTTTTTCTGATTTTGTGGACGATCTATTGCTCTGAGAGGAAATCTAGCTATACCACGAGAATCTCCGTCACGTTACGATTCTCGTAGTATAAAAATTATCCCTCTAACTCCTACATACACTCCAGCAACCGCCCATAATGTCTCACACTAGTGCTACGCTAGTACAAAATATATAACGGCCGTATGTCGCTTGAAAATCGTCCAAATCGAACATGAAGTTGACCATTTTGACGCTCATCTCCGTGGCTTCTGCCAGCCTGTGTATCGATTTTCAAACCTCTTCCGACCAGGTTTTACTCGCTGTTCAGCCATGCGATGAATCAGTTTCCACTGCAGAGTCCGAAATGAGTATTTTCATTCGTGCGGCTTCTGGTCAACCTGAAGCTCTTTTAGCTGAATCTCTCAAGGCCAAACTCGACTCTGGCGACTTAGCAGGTTACTTACGTGAAAAGCTGAGTTTTGACAGTGATGTTCCCGTTCCTCTGAGTGCAGTTTCTGCTTTTGCAATTATTCCTCAAGTGGAGCTCAAAAGCGTGAAAAAGTACCAGATCCAGAATCCCGGCTCGCTCGAGAAACGTGGAGAATGTTCCATGTGGTCGCCAGGTAACTGTGGGCTTTCTGACGTCCAGACTAATTACTACTCCAACTTTTACACTGTTCATGCAGACCCCAACCATCCAGTGTGTCTAGGAGTATGTACAGACTATCTGTCGCATATTTGGGACGACGGAGTGCTTCAGGGAGCCTTTTACTACACTTATAATGGGTGTAAATTCCGAAGCCAGAATAATTGGAATGGAAAAACATGGAACTTTTGCAGAGTTGGAGCATTCTATGTTATGACGAAATACGCCATTTGGCCTAGTCTGTACTCGATTCAACTGACTGGGTGGGTCGATGGAGTGGATTGGGTGTCTCCTAGGTTCTGTATGTCGGCTTTGAACAGCTGTAGCTCGAATACCCAGAGCAATGGAGATACTGTTTGTTAACTAAACCCTAACTAAGGGTGTAAGTAATTATGTACTTTACTTGATGAATTATGACTTTGAAATTGAAAACATGCAGCGAATTATTTAAGTGATGTCAATCATTTCAGCATAAACTATTCCACCATGAAGTGCCCTCGAATCGACTTTTGTGGACTATCCATCACAACTCGGCCAATATACTAGCTAGAGCGATAATACCTATACCATTGGATTTGCCTGGACTGAGGGATCATTTTGGTGTGCTGTAGTTCTCTATTATATTCCATAATGTGAACTCCATATGTATTTAAGATAAGTCACTACATCACATATTAGCCCTACACCTTCACCACTACTACAGAACTCCATACTCATCCCATCGCTTAGCCAGTACATCCATTATGACCCCCTCGTCTCCCTCATCAGACTCACACAAAAACCTCACCTACTCCCCATACAAAACAATCCGCCACACCCCATCACCCTCCCTCAACTAACCCCCACTAAACTCCCAACCAACGCCACCTTGTTTACTGATGTGCGTTTGAAGGTAAAAAAAATTAGCTGTCATGCATGACATTGAAAGCTAGTCTTGAGAAGGGCATATATCAGGGCTTCACAACACTGTCTCTACTGAATGCTACAGACATGCTGGAGCTTAGCCAAGACCACCATTCGAATCCCCGCTCCCGTCTCACCCCGACACCACCCTAACCCTACTTTCCTCCCATACAAAATCCCTCACCAGTACTACCACCCCCCAACTCCCACGATAAGGTTTGGGGGTTGAATTTTTTCAAAAATATATTTCGGCTCTGCATCTCACACAACACCACACAATGCCCAAACCCAAGGCCCCCACCAGTAAGAGAACGTCCACTCGATTGAGAGAAGGCATCAAGAAGAAGGCCGCGGCCCATGGTCGTAAGCAGCGAAAACTCGCCAAGAAAGATGTCACTTGGAAGTCCAAAAACAAGAAGGATCTCGGCATCCCCAACTCCTTCCCCTACAAGGAGCAGCTTTTGCAGCAGCTGGACGCCCAGAAGCAGGCCGAGGTGGCCGAGAAGGAGATGAAGAAGGAGCAGGCTCGTCTTGCTCGAGCTGAGGCTCGTTCTAGAGGCGAGTTTGTTGCTGAGGAGGAGGAGGAAGATGCCAACCCCATGGCTGCTCTTTTAGCCAGTGCTCGAGCTGCTGCTGAGGAGTATGAGGGTGAGAGTGAGTCTGACGAGGAGATGGAGAGCGAGGTGCACGAGCTGGGCGTGACTGTGAACCAGGGCGATGATGTGTTCAACGAGTCTTCTCGAAAGGCGTTTGACAAGATTTTCAAGACTGTGGTTGACCAGGCTGATGTTATTCTGTACGTTTTGGACTCTCGAGATCCTGAAGGCACTCGATCACGAGCTGTCGAATCCGCTATTCTTGCCAACCCCGATAAACGGCTCATTTTCATTCTCAACAAGGTGGATCTGATTCCTGCCGAGAATCTGCAGAACTGGGTCAACACTTTGCGATTGACGTTTCCCACTCTTCCTCTGAGAGCTGCAAACACCGGTCCCGTCACTGGACGTCAGCTGTGTGACAAAAACGTGACTCAGCAGTCCACTTCCATGGCTCTTCTTGATGCTCTCAAAAAGTACGCCAAGGACTCGCAGCTCAAGCGATCTGTTATTGTTGGCGTTATCGGCTACCCCAATGTCGGTAAATCGTCCATCATCAACGCCTTGACTAAAATCCACGGAGGAGGACGAGCTTGTCCTGTTGGCGCTTCTGCAGGTGTCACTACTGCTCTTCGAGAAGTCAAGATTGACAACAAGCTGAAGATTTTGGATTCTCCCGGTATTGTTTTTCCCTCTGAGAAGGCCAACAAGGTGCAGGAGCAGGCGCGACTTGTTCTCCTTAACGCCATTCCTGCTAAACAGATGGCTGATCAGGTTCCTGCTGTTCAGCTTTTGCTCAAGCGGCTCACTAATGATGACTATCTTCTGCAGCAGTTTATGGAGCACTTTGCCATTCCCCCCATTTCGCACGCCAACTTCAAGGACTTTACTACAAACGTGCTGATCCATGTTGCTCGAAAGACTGGACGACTCAACAAGGGAGGAGTGCCTAACCTGGAGGCTGCTTCCAAGAACATTATCAATGACTGGAGAGATGGTAGAATTCTCGGATGGACTCAGGCTCCTAATTATACTGATGCCATGGCTGATGAGGAGAACCGACCTGGTATTTCTTCTTCCAAGAGTCTGAAGGCGCCTGCTAAAATGCAGGATACAAAGACTGTGGTTCAGCAGTGGGCAAAGGAGTTTGATTTGGGGGGTTTGTGGAGTCCTGGGGAGGATGAGGATGTGGATATGTAGGGAGGTGACGAAATGAGGCTGCGAAGCTGCCGAATTTAAGTCACCGACCTGCCACTTAAGCAACTACCAACTAAGTCATAACAGGTACCAAAAGCATGGGATTAAATAGATAAAATTGATTGTGATAATATAACACTTGTAAAAATGAAAGAAGAAAAACCGATATCGCATAGTAATTACTGTTCGTTACACTGCTGCACACTACGATACATGCAAGCCAATGTCCATTATATTGTAGAGCTGTCACAGTAGCTAGTAGCAGGTTGGTTCTTAAGAATAACTGCTGTTCATGGAAATTGTTCCTGGACATAGCTTAGGACAGCTGGATATGTAAGTTCATAGATCCAGATAACTACAAATACCGTACTTTGATGTATTAGCACAGAACAGCAACCGAATTTAAGCACCGAATAAGTCACCGAATAACCACCTACTTCAGCTAGCTACCAACTATAGCTACGACTATAGCTACAACTTGGGCAAACCAAAAGGCGAACAGCATGGGATTAAATAGATAAAATTGATTGTGAGAATTTAGCAGTTGTAGAGTAGCAGTGATGGCTGTGAAGGTGAGGGAGTCTCTGAAAAAAAAAAAAAAAAAAAAAAACAGCTACGGTAGTTTATCGTCGTATAGTGAGTACCCACAACTTGTTAAGACTCTAGAAGCTGAGCCTCTTCTTCCAATGTAGTATCGAACCTGTACACCAGAAGACCCAATTGGGCACAAGTACTTCTAGATCTAGTAATGTTGCAAGTTCTCTACATCCGTGGAGGTTTGGTACTACATTGATGATTATCAGTACCCTAGAACAATCAGATATACACAATATTTACCAATACAGAAAGCGTCAATACCGGTACTCTACTGTAACTGTGAGCTCAACACCGGGTATTCACCATACACTGCTTCGTCAAAATTCACCTTAGTCACTTGAAATATTGCAAAACCTCAATTCATCTACAGTATATACCATACGACTCTGTATGCTGCCATGTATGCTGACTGTACACTCCTAACAAAACTCAACTGTCCTTATTAACAAAATAGTGCCTAAATTCTTGGGTCAATTTTTTTTATTTATTTTTTGCTGTCATTATACTGTAACCCTCATCAGTAATCCACCTATTCCCATCATTCAACATCACGTGACCTACATCCCACATGATCATGTTGATCACTTTACCCCTTTCTTGTCCCAACCGGATCTGGACTTTCCCAATTGGGAGCTGAGTATGCAGTGGTAAACACCCATCAATCAGGACCTCAACTTGTCTAAATCGGAATTTAAAAAATACCATCCTCCTCCTCACGTCCCGCTGATCACTCCACCACTTTCCATTTTCCCGTAGCTCCATTATTCACCGACTTAGCCCCATTCTCCATATCCTCATGCACACGCGTCTAACCTCATTTTAGTATTTTCGACGCGCCTTACTTCTCCACCATGAGCGAACTTGAACAAATCCGACTAGCCAACATTGAGCGCAACAAGGCTTTATTAGCCGCTCTGAATCTGCCTACCGAGGCCAAACCTGAGCCTGCTGAGCCCGAAGTGCCGAAAAAAAGCAGAAAACGGACCTCGGCTCGTCTTGAATCACCGGACAGTACTGAAGAAACGCCGAAAACTCGACGAAAATCGCGCCGATTGCAGGGTTTGGACCCGGAGGCGAATGCCCTGAAGCAGGAGGACCTTGGAGGAAGCGGAGAGCTGAAACGGTTGATGACTCAGCTCAATGGGGGAGTTAAGAAAGAGAGGTACTCTGGAGACCTTTCTCTCAAGGAAATGCTGACTAAGACGGGTTTGGACGAAAAGGAATGGAGCGCGTCTCTCGGACAGCTGTTTGGAGACGGGTCACGTGTTTCGCAGGGTGATTTCTTTGATGAAATTGTCAAAAAGGAGGAAGACGATACCAAGGATATTGACATCAAACAGAGCCGGGATAATCTCAGTGGACTTCAGCTTGGAAAATTGGCTAAAGTCACGAAAGAGAGAATTTATATCACGGCCGTACATCCTGGTACAGATAAAAGGGTTGTTCTGGCAGGTGATAAGATTGGAGTATTGGGAATTTGGGATGTGGACTCTGATGCTGAACCTCTACAGCTTCAATTGCATAATGCGACGATTCCAGCGTTGGCATTTGATATCACGTCGCCTGATGTCTTGTATTCTGCTTCTTATGATGGGTCTGTTCGATCATTGGAGTTGAAAACTGGAAAAAGTGGCAATGTTTTAGATCTTGAACCCTCTAAAAACACTTCTGTAGGTGTTTCAGACGTGTCTAATCCCCAACCTCATCTTCTCTACGCTTCTACTCTCTGTGGACACTTGATTCGGAAAGATCTAAGAACTAAATCAACTGAATATGAGACTTTGGTGCTTGGAGAGAAGAAAATCGGTGGTTTTTCAGTGGATCCTATTAATACTCATCTACTGGCATCCGGCTCACTCGACAGATCTATGCGAATTTGGGATTTGCGAGCTACTGAAACTGCTCGTTCGATTCCAGGTAATGAAGCTCTCGATACCCAGTTTGCCATGCCCCATTTGCAAGCAATTTACCACTCTCGACTGTCTGTTTCTTCTACAGACTGGAACTTGGCCGGTCAGATTGTGTGTAATGGATATGACGATACTGTGAATATCTTCAACCAGAGTGACTACTTTTTGGATATGCTGAATGACGGGAATGGTACTGAACCTGTGAAGAAGTCACGTGTCAAGAAGGAGAACACGGACGAGATTCCCGTCATTAACAAACCCTCTATTCGAATCAAACACAACTGTCAGACTGGAAGATGGGTCACTATCCTCAAAGCTAGATGGCAACAACAGCCTCTGGATGGAGTCCAAAAGTTTGCCATTGCCAATATGAACAGGTATATTGATATCTACTCGGGTACAGGGCACCAGTTGGCTCATTTGGGAGATGAGTTGATGACAGCTGTACCTGCTGCATTGGGCTTTCATCCTAGTAGGAACTGGATTGCGGGGGGTAATTCGAGTGGAAAGGTTTATTGGTGGGAGTAGCGGACGGTAGTGAGAGGCCGAAGGTCTCGAACGGACAACAACAAGCAGGACACTAGAGGACGAGATATGTACAGTAATGAATGAACTAATACAGGATGAACATAAGTAACACTCTTTAAGAGGACACAGAGCCTCGAATATTCTTCTGGGGCAAAAACTAACCACACAGCAAGACTCCCCTGATCCGGGAGATCATTTTGGTACAATATAGAGCCCTCAACCTCATCCTATCAGCTCAACTAAGACTACACTCTGAACTCTACCTTCGCTACGATACTATGGCTTTCAATACTCTTAAAACCGTTAAAGCCGCCAGCCCCATTATAACCTGACCAGTCAAGTCCCAACACACCCAACTACAGAACAACAATCCCCCCCCTCTAAACCTCTTCCTCTTAACCACCACCCTCACATCCTCTTATACTGCACACCTACACCACCACAAACACCGCCGAGGCCTCAATCATGGTCTGACTTAATTATTAGTTGGATTTGTCGCTAGATCACCGTTTGGTAGTGTGGGTGTTGGTTACGGATTGGGGTTACACAGACAGAGGCGATGTTGGGGGAAGCCATTTGTGTCCAGATTCAGGGTTAGGGTAGCCTATTGGGTCCCGTTTGGGCAATTTCCTTCCAATTCCAGGGTTAGGGTAGCCCCGTTTGGGCAATTCTGTCGCTTTTCTGTCCAATTTCAGGGTTAGGGTTGCCCTATTTGGGTAATTTCCGTCCCATTCAGGCAATTTCCCTCTACTTTCAGGGTTAGGGTAGTCCCGTTTAGGCAATTTCCATCTTGGCCCTTTAAGTCATCTACTCTACACACATCCATATCATAATATCATGCCTTATATACTCCTTCTCTAAAACAGCCCGAGTAGATCGTCGTTGGCTTTGCCCTGGCCCTGGGCCGGCTCCTCCTTGGGTTTTTGCGAGCCGTTGCCCATGTTGCCACCGCCAATGTTGAGCGAGGCAAAAGCGTCGTTGGTGTTGACGGCCGAGAGAGAGGCAAAGGGGTCGGCAGGAGCAGCCACAGCTGCAGGAGAGCCTCCGAAGCCCCCAGCACCTCCCATAGGTGCCATACCTCCCACAGGAGCCATAGGAGCCATACCTCCCGCTCCTCCGCTTCCAAACAACGACATGATATCGTTCATTGAGGAAGCACCCGGAGCAGCAGCACCTCCGCTCGCCGCACTGGCTGCAGCGTCCGTGTTGCCGTCGCTGTGGCCAAACAACCCGTCGAGATCGTTGAGGTTGTCCGTGTTGGCCGCAGCAGAGGCAGGCGCAGCTCCATCAAAGTCGATATCGAGCAGATTCTCGATATTGACTCCTCCAGAGGCAGCCCCCACGGCCGCAGCAGCAGCTCCATCCTGAGCCAGAGCCCGCTGCTCCTCAATGGCCCGCTTTTGAACAGCGTCGGCTCCAAACTTGCCCTTGCCCATAAAAGTGGACGCAGGCCGATGGTACACCGACGCCAGCGTGCCCAGCTCGCGCAGCAGCTCGTCCAGCAGCGCGGGCTGCACCTCGGGGATGATCGAGGCGATGGGAGGCTTTTCAGCCCCAACCACGCTCTGGGCGAACGAGGTGTCCGACGACAAAAGCCGCCAGTAAATGTAGGCTCTGTCGCGGATATCGGCATTGTCGGACGACGACGTGGCCGTGTTGAGCGTCTCCTGGATAAGACGCTGTCCCTGGTCCGGTTTCTTGACGTAGAGCTTGACCACGGCTGTCAACAACTGCAGCTGCACGGTCGTGCTCTCCTCGAGAAACTGGGGCGTGATGGAGCCCAGAATCTCGGCCACCTCGGGCACCTGGTCCACGTACTCGCCGAGAATCCAGATGATGGCCGCCTTGGCTTCAGGCTCGTCAATCTCGTCCATGTTTTCACACAGCAGAGGAATGACGGGAGAGAAGACCTGGGCCGAGATGGCGGGGTCGGCAACACCTCCGGGAAGGTACCGTCGCAGAATATCGCGGAACACAATCACCACTTCCTGAAGAATGTAGTTGATTTTGGTGTCCAGCAGCTCGAGAAGTAGAGACACGCACTTTTCGGCGGAAGAGGGGATTTTGATGGCGAGCTGGCCAATGGCTCGCACCGCTCGACGCACAAAATCAATGTCCACCTCCAGAGCGTACTCCTTGAGCTCTGCGAGAAGTTGTCCGGAGTTTGAGTCGTTGGCAACCCGGACGAGAATCTCCAGCTTCTCCATTTTCAGGTACGCGGGGTCGTTGTACTTGACGAAGAAGACGCGCAGGTCACGTGACAGCAGCTGCGGGTACTTTTGCAGAATGAGTCGGATGTTTCGGAGTGAAACATACTGCACTTCTGGAGGCGAGGAGGAGCCCACCAGAGAGACCAACGGGGGAGAGATCTTTCGCAGCAGGATCTCCCGGTTCTCCTCCGTCTGCGTGTGCAAATGGGCCAGCACACACTTGACGGCGGCCAGCACGACCGAAGGGTTGGCGTGCTGGAACTGGGGCACCACACGGTCGACAATGTGGGTGCCCTCGTCGCCGTCCGCGGTGTACTCTGCCAGCGACGTCAGCAGAGTCACCCGTCCCCATTCTGTGCACTCGTTCAGTGCACTCAACAGCTTGCCGAGAATATGAGAGTTGATGACAAAGCAGTTGGTGGAAGGGTCTCGATCCTGGATCTCAGCTAGAGCAGACACGGCATTCGCAACTACCATGGGGTTGGAGTCGCTCATGAGACCCTGCAACGTCTGTAGAAAGCCTTCTTCGACGGCAGTTTCGGGATTCAGATCAAACAGTTTAGCGACACAAATAGCGGCTGTTTTTCGCACATACGGATTATCATCCGCCAGCGTCTTTCTCAACGGCCCGTCCATGTAGTCCACCATCTTGTCGACTCTGATACAGCCCATGGTTCTGATAGCCAGAGCTCTAACCAGAGGATTGGGGTCTGCACTATCTTGCACAAACGTGTTGACAGCGAGAATGCACAGCTCCGGGTGCGACTTGGCGTAGTTCATCAGGTACAGATACACCAGTTTCTTCTGCTCAATGTCGTGGGTGGCGAGGTTTTTCATAATGTCGGGAAACAGCGCGGAAACGTCTTTGCCGAGAGTCATGGCCTGGATCGTGCGTTGAATGGCCTCCTTTCGCTCGGACGCGTACTGCGACACGAGGCCCGAACGCAGCTCGTACGTCTCGCCCTTTTTCGGCGCCTGGAACACGCTTCGGATCCGTTTTTCCAGCGACATGTTGTGGTGGTGGAGATGTAAGAGGGTGTGCTGTTATTAACGGTTAAGGTTTTGGGTGTGGGAGGGATGGAGTGTGTGGATTGGGGTTGGAGTAGGGTAAGGGTTTGGTGGGGGTGGTGGTGGGTTTTATTTGACGGTTTTAATTGGATGGGGTGAAAAAGCCGCTCAAAAAAGTTAGGTATTCACCCGATTGAGACGTTGTGCTGTGCTGTGCTACACTCAAGACAGACGTGTTATGTAAGAGGTGTGTCAACGTCTGCATGAGAGTTAATTTGATGTTGCTGAGAAGCGAGGATTTTTGGTGGGTTGAGAAGAGCAGTGAAAGTGAGGTTTTTTTATGGCATAGGGGTTATAGACAAGTTTTAAATGTATGGGTGGAAGATTGAAGCGATTGAGTGGGTATTGGGGTAGTTTGAGGGGGTTGTTGGTGGAGGGTTTAGTTGAGGATTGGTGGGATAGAGGGGAGTTAGTTGGGAGTTTGGTTGAGAACTGGGGAAATGATATTTGAAGATGTTGTGGGTGTTTTTGAGAGAATGTGAAGTGATTCTGGGGTTAATTGAGGCGTTTTGGGGTGTTTGGAGTGAAATTTGGATTGATTTTTTTGCTGAGGGTATATTTTTCCGGACAATATATGAAAGCTTTTTAAGAGGTGTAATAAGGATATATGAGTGAAATATTGAAATGAGCCTGGAAGACGCAATATTGGAGATTTTTGATTTTTGAAAGCCCCACAAGATTTATTGTGATCAGGAGATACTGGCTATGTGGTTTATTTGTCTCAAATATACTCAGATTAACCAGACTGAAGTGCCGTTCTGCTCTCTCTTCATACCAATTAAAGACAAGAATAAACATGTGTTTAGACAATGTTTTAGAGCAGACTATTTTGTGGAGTGTTAAAGAACAGTGATTTTAGTCTGGGATACAGTTCTTTGTATTTTTTCCAATATTATTCAGACACGTGTTCCAACTAATATGGCAAGTATAGCCAACGCTAGAAGACAGTTTACATAGAGTAGAGCTACAGAAACGTATAGGCGTCCTAGAGATAAAAAGGATATCACGTGATGTAGAATCGCCAGCTGATTCTAATTATATACTAAAATCCACCTATTGCTTACCATTATCCCCGAATAATTGCACATTACTGAATGAGGTTTTTAGCGCATCTTTAAAATGTAACGTCGATTATTTGCAGATAAATATCTCTTAAAATCACCAATACCGACTTTAAAGTGAAAATAAAATAGCTAAAAGTTATTCCTTGTGTGATTTGAGGCATATTAGAATACTTCCCGTTTCAGTAGCACCATTTTTCATAAATATTCAATTTACTTAGGACATTACTTACCATCTACTTACTTCACCCCCTACACCATCCATCCATCTCCCCCAAATCCACCTCAATCACCACCAAACCAACTCTCCCTTCTTTCCCACTCCCCCTTCACCTCAAATACCAAAAAAACCCACTCCCTCACCATACAAACTCCCTTTACAAAACACTCTCCAATCTCCTCCAACCCCTAACTTTACTTAACCCTCACATTCCCAGTCTAAACTCAACACACATTCCACAAGTACACTTAGACCAGGGGTTGAGTCTACTGTAGTCTAGTTCCTGCAGGTGCAACCAGAACACAGACATATACATACGAATACCACTACAAGTATCATTGTACCAGGTACGCTAATATATTTTCTCCTATTTTTTTATTATTTTTTATTATTTTTAATTAATTTTTAATTATTTCTTGTCCTCCTTTTCATTCTTTTTTTGGAATGTACACGCATGCAGAGACGTCAGCCGTGTGTGAAAAAATAATCACGGAGGTCGGAAAAACGAGTGAGACACGTGACGATAAAATAATCACAAGTCACGTGACGACACGGCTTACGTAAGCAAAATCCGCGTCACGTGACACCACCCCAACATGTCTATCACGTTCCAATCCAGTATCTAATCTTCCAGCCCAAACCAGTCGGCTAAACCAGGTACACGTTGATCCTCAACTTTAAAAAAACGGGCATCTCGACGTATCGAGGTGAAAAGAAGAGCTACGGAGATGCAGATAAGTGCAATCGATTCTACGCGACGAGGCGGTTCTCCTGGTATAAAAAGATTTGTTTTAGCATGCCTGTAGCGTTCTACAACCTCCTCTTACCGAATTAGATCGTCGCCAAATGACAACGTGGTTATATCGCAGGACAGTCAATGTGAGGTTTTTGCAGGGCCGGAAAAAATAATGCCACACAAATTGTGAAAGCAGTTTTGAACTCCCCGTGATGAGACGAACAAAACGCACTTACTGGCTTGTTTCTAGGACGCTTATCACACATTCCAATTTGCCCACGTTTGCAAATGAAAAATTGGGAGACGTGCATATGCTTATGAACAAGGTCTGATGGATTATATCTCGATGAATACTGCTCCAAAGTGAAATCTGAAAGCACCATTAGAGAGAGCGCGAGAAGAGGAACACTATCATATAAAGAAAATACCACTTTACCCACCCCAACACCCCCATTTCCTTACCCTAACCGCAACCTTAATTAATCGCGATAGCTTTCCACCATCGTTCAATCCCCTTCACTCAACAACACACCATGGACAAATCAATCACCAACTCGCCGGTTCTGTCGATCCTGTCGTACTGCGCGGCGTCGATTCTCATGACCGTCACCAACAAGTATGTCTTGTCTGGTACGTCTTTCAACCTGAATCTGGCTCTTTTGGCCGTGCAGAGCATTGTCTGTCTGACTGCCATTTCGATTGGAAAGTCGTTTGGTTTGTGCAAGTTCCGTTCTTTCAACGCCGACGAGGCCAAGAAGTGGTTCCCTATTGCTCTGTTGCTGGTGGTGATGATTTACACCTCTTCCAAGGCTCTTCAGTTTCTGTCTATTCCTGTCTACACGATTTTCAAGAACCTGACTATCATTCTGATTGCTTACGGTGAGGTTTTGTGGTTTGGAGGCAGTGTTACGTCCATGGCACTCGGTTCGTTCATGCTCATGGTTCTCTCCTCTGTTATTGCTGCTTGGAGTGATATCTCTGGAGCCATTGCTGTTTCTGGTAACGCTGCCAACACAGTCACTGCGCTCAACATTGGATACTTCTGGATGCTCTCCAACTGTTTTGCCAGTGCGGCTTTTGTGCTGTACATGCGAAAGCGAATCAAGCTGACCAACTTTGGAGACTTTGATACTACCTTTTACAACAACTTGTTGTCCATTCCTGTTCTCCTCATTGCTTCTCTGCTGTTTGAAGACTGGTCTGCTGCCAATGTGGCTGTCAACTTCCCCCCCGAGTCCAGAAACCTCATCATCCTCTCTATGATCGTCTCTGGACTCATGAGTATCGGTATTTCGTACTGCTCAGCCTGGTGTGTGCGAGTCACCTCGTCCACCACCTACTCCATGGTCGGAGCACTCAACAAGCTGCCTCTGGCGCTGTCTGGAATCGTCTTTTTCGGCACTCCCGCGACTTTCTCGTCCGTTTCCGCCATTTTCGTCGGATTCGTCGCGGGTATCGTCTACGCCGTCGCCCAGATCCAGAAGAAGAAGGCCGAGGCCGCCCTTCCTAAATAGATACTAGAGAATAAGACTGAAAAAGAAGAATGCTGTAGTTAGTTGACATTAGTTAAGATGTTGGTGGTTTGTTGGGGGATTAGTTGGGGTTAGTGCTGGTACGTTTAGGTTTGTTGGGAGGTGATGAGTGTAAGGTGGTAAAATAGATGGGTTAAGAGAACACCATTTTGACGGCCTTGCAGACCTCCAATCGCGTTGTGGAGTGCACCATTCGAATCCCCTCGTCTCTGCGGTCATTTTACTGTTGTCCGTTTCTCCACAGCTCAATCCAACGTCCCAACTGAGACCCCTTAAAACTGCACCCCCAGCCGTGCGGCTCGGAAATTCATCACGTTATAATGCCGTGTTTGAGGCTGGCTGTATAAGGTCGGTCATTATAAAGCCGGGATTTTAAGGCCATCAAAGCAGACACACCCTAGGGCACTTGTATCTATCACACCAGCTCAACTAGCCATGTGTGAAGAGTGTAAAGTATACCATTCTGCTCGTGAGAGTCAGGGCTATCTTTGTAGACCATTTGAGATCCAAGTTGTAGTACGATAGATTACATCTCAGGGATGACTGAGTGACATCAGCTTACAGAGAGTGTTGAGTAGTTTGCCTTATTCTCTGTCATGCAAGATTGTCAATTACCAGTACATACCCCTGGCTACAAGTAACAGTGTCACTCAGTGGGTTGTTCTTCATACAAAAAGCTAAGTGCCAGTTCACACTGCTATTGGCTTGTTCTCAACAATCATGCACTCTCCGTCGACTGGTCAGATGTTCCAAGCCTAATCAGATCAGAAGCATACAAAGCCCTTCAAAGGATACTTCTTAGAACAACGAAACATTAATAAGGGTTTCAGAGTTTCGCAATAACCAAGAGCCTACATTCCCATATCGTCTCAGAAAACTAGTGACAGATGCTAACATCTTGACCCTTTACTATTATCCATTCGTAGACCATAAGCTACACCTCAACACTTACAAGAGGCTAAACGTATAGCTGAACAGTAGCTATATAACCGAGAAGCTCTTGTCTATGCCACCCTATAGAAGCATAGAAGTAATTAGTTTCCTTCTTCTCCACTCATCCATATTCCAGACATCAGGAATTATCGAGGTTTGATATTGTTTCAAACCTTACAAGTGGAATACAGCCCATCCATGAGACAGTAAACACTCGCTTCGCTCATGTTTACACCTACGTTTGAACATTCGCTTCGCTCATGTTTACACCTACGTTTGAACATTCGCTTCGCTCATGTTCTACACTCGCTACGCACTCGCTTCGCTCGTGCTCGCTCTTTCGTTCTATTAATGCATTAATTAGTTAGTTTGGACGTCTACACGGTTGAAGGCGTACCAATCAAGGAAACTGCCATCAGTAATATGCTGGTTGCGGAACCGGGTGAGCGCGGGCAGAATGGTGTGGAAGTCTGCCCCCTTGAGCTCCTTCAGCCGCACGTTGAGCTCCGTCTTGTACTGCTTCTGCTGCTCGGGCGAGTCGCCGACAAAGGCACGCATGATTTCCAAAATGCGCTCGCTCGGGCTGAGCCGCAGGTCGCGCCAGTGCGCGTACTGCTCGCACTTGGAGTCGTTGCACACGCCCTGCAGCTCGTACGGGCACAGCGGCAGCTCCGACGGCTTGAACTCGGCCAGCGAAATGGTATCTTGGCCGGCGCCGCCGCCTAAAGAGTCGGATGACTCGCTATCTACATGGGGGAGCCGCGTCCCCGTGCTGAGGGGGGAGAGCGGCCCGAATTTGTGGCTACGGAAAGCCGTTAGGGGAGACCGGTACGACGAGTCCTGCGTCTCCCGCGTCTGTTGCTTGGTGTTAGTATGAAATGAAGAGAAGGAAGACAAGAAATCGAGGAAAGAGAAAGAGAACGCGACGAGCGGTGAAAAAACGCAGATCGATGAATCTATAGTTAAAGAAACAAGCCGAACAGTCAAAAAACAGTTGTAAAAAGCCGATAGAGCCGAAAAAGCCAACCAAAAACGCATTCCAAAACGCGTTTCACAGAACGCCGCTTGGAACACTCCTGGAAACGCGCGGGAAACACGTTCCACACTCCTCTCATCTGTGTTAGCCATACTTACTACACGAGCAGGTTGCGGACCCTGTTGAACGGCGTCTCGACTCTGCTCCGAGTCGAGGCCTAAAGAGTCTCTTGGGTTAGATTGCCGGGAGGCAGGGGGTGGTATTTCAGGGTGGGGTATCTTCTGTAGACTGGTAGTGAAGGCGTCCTCCTCGCCCTGCAGCAGGGTCTTGAGTTTGACAATCTGCACGATTTTGTCTAGCTGGACCGGGGTTAGCGAGTCCAATGCAATGTTTTTGGCGGCGAGGTAGGCGGCCACCGAGGGATCCAGCGGAGGCGCAGCCGAAGCTGGACCCGAGGGGGCCGGAATCGCCGAAGCCGGAGCCGAGGGAGCTGCTGCCGCCGACGCTGCCGCCTTTGTATGGGCCAAAGACGGCGATGCAGCCGCCGAAACAGCGACGGAAACAGCAGAATCCACTGCCTCCGACGCCGCCTCCGGCGCCGTCTCCGCCGGCTCCTCCTCGGAATGGGACTCACTCGGCTCTCCAGTCCCACTCCGCTCGCTCGACTCATGAGGCTCACTGGACTCTCGCTTCGCCCCACTCGTCTGCGCAATCAACGCCTGGATGCGCGCAATCTCCAGCCGCGTCTCCTCCAGCGACATGTCCTTGTGTTTCTTGGCCACGACATCGTCGCTGTCGGACTCGCTGTCGCTGATTTCGATGCAGAGGCGTTTCTGGCGGCGCGACTTTTCGCCGAAACGCGGGATGCTGCGCACCGACAGTGGTGCCGACAGCGGGGGTGTCGATATCGTCGGCGTGAATGCATGTGAGGGGAGTGCCGGCGAGTGTAGTGCCGGCGAGTGTAGTGACGGAGTATGTGGCTCACTGGGAGCCCCACTAGCTTCGCGCGTCTTGCGAAACTCCTCAAACGTCATCACCCGAGGTGACACCCCTGACGGAGGGACTGTTGTGGGTACCTTCACTACCTTCGGAACAGCTCCCACAGGCAGCTCCACACTGTACCCCAGCTGCTTGAACACATCCCTTAGGAACGCCTCACTGCACCCGCTCTGTTGCAGAATCTCGTCGAACCGAAGCCCCAAACGCCTCAAGTCAAACACAGACTGGTAGACCGGATGGTCACCTAACAGACCCAGAAACGTGGGCTTGGCTCCAACAGGAGGTGGAGGAGCATGCTGGCGAGGGTATGGCGTGGGTTTCTGTCGTGGCAAAGGTAACGACATGGGTTGTGTCACTTGTGTCACTTGAGCTGGCTTGACATCAATCACCTCAATATCATCGTCGGTTTTGTGTCGTAACGAGTCCAGATGCTTTTTGTGGGCGTACAGCGAGTTGAGGGCCGCTTGCCGGATTTGCGAAATGTCCATGTGATGATGCTGTTATTTTTGTGTGTGTGATGTTGAAGAGAAGAGGAAAGCGTGGGTAAAAGTAGTGAAATAGAGTTGGTCTGCAGGTGACCGAGTAGGGTTAGGGTAGGGAAAGTGGTGGGTTAGGGTTGGGGAGAAGGTGGGAGGTGGTGGCCCTGGACAAGGGAGGTTGGGGGTTTGGGCTGGGTTTGGGGTAGGGTTAGGGTAATAATCTGGATTAAGGGTAGGGTTAGGGCATAGGGTTAGGGTATAATACACCTATACAACCCCCGATCCAACCTCTCTCTCTGATCGTCTTCGTCTGATACGGGACAGTTATCTCAAAGGTTATTTTGAAACATAGGAGACCCAATGTGGAAATTGGGGTTAGGGTATGTTGGAGGAGATATATCCAGGGCTAGGGTCTGGATCGAGTGAGAGATGTAAAAATTATTTCGATCATGTGTTTTTCGCGTGTTTTGGGCACTTTTGGGGGGTGTTTTTGAGGTGTTTCTTTGCATGTCTTTTATGATGTTTTCGATTGAGTTTGGGATATGAAGTTGATCAGATTTTGGAGTGTGGAGATGATGGGGTGGGGGTGGTAGGTGGAGGTGTATAGAGGTTATAGATGAGGGTAATCGGCGATTCTGAGTCGAATGCACTTTTCAGAATTGTGATTGGAGTATTATTCGGCGAGTTGGAAGGTTTCATTTAAGCCGTATCAAACTGAAAAAGCAGTCTAAAGTAATATTTCTTCTTTTGAACAGTAGCAAGAAGTGAGTGAAGTGAGAAGTGAGGAGTTCGATTCGATTCACCCTTCCGTCGATTGATAAGGGGGAGTATAAATGAACGGCTGTGAGACAGAAGGGGGTGTGGGGATAAACCGAAATACAAGGAAATAAAAAAGAAAATAAAGAAATTGTGTATGAAGGTCTCTGTTGTTATGAGGAGTTGATTGGTATAGGACAGACGTGTGTATCATCATTTTTAGTCAGCTACGCTTTAGATGAATCAATATACTGTGTTCTACAAGTATAGACTCTGAGAAGATACTGAACATATGGTGTAATGTAAGAACAGTAAGCCACAGACTTCAGATAATGCAGATCAGCTTCTACTGTACAAGTTGAAGCTATTGATAACTGTTATTAGACATTACATTTTTCTTCAGCGAGGAGTATTAACAATACTGTAGATAGTAGTAGAAGGACGCTCTTATATCAACAACTGAACAACAGGAATACCTCCTTCAGTATATCAAAGTCCATTTCTAAGCTTGGTCTTGTACTTTAGCTCACTCTGAGATTTCACTGTAGATTTATAATGTAGTTGAGTTTTGATGTTCAAGTACCTCTTGAACCATCTACTATATCTACCAGTACCGGTACTAAGAGTTACTGAAGAGCCTTATAAATCCAAAGCTCAATCGAAGATAGCTCATATATGGATATCATGTAAAAATATATAACCATCGTGATCCCTTCAACACTACAGCTATTCTATTTGTAGACAGACAGCTCAGCTCATAATGTGACAGACTGTACCTACAACTTGAAAGCTCTTGCTCTACAAGTCTGTTACATCTGTTCAGAAATACTGTAGATATAATACATCTGAAACACCTCTAGCATATCAATATCAACACTTGATTAGTACAGCTATTTATAATGATCTGCACTTCTCTAACGCGACAGCTACAGTCACTACTCAGGTATCGTACAACCCACCTCCGTATTACTTATGAAACCCATGTATACATGCATGCCGACCGAAACCTGTCGGTCCTATCCATACCCATCACGCCCGTGACCATATCCATAATGCCAGTCCATGTAAAGAAAATCTCTCACAACTCCTCCAAAAATGCTCCAAAAATGTGAAGAGCAAAACACGTCAAATCACGTGAACGAAAACACGATAAGTCACGTGAACAAAAAACACGTCAAATCACGTAAATCACGTGATCACGAATAACCCTGATACTGATATCCTGCTGCACCCGCTCCACTCACTCCACCTCCTCCCATACCCAAACCAACACCCTGACCCTGTTGACCCATTCCTTGTCCGTAAAATCTGACGTAATTCGCGTCAGCTACAACTGCAGCTTCTCCACGTGACGCGCCACATTTGAGACACGCGACGTTTTTGGCGAAATTGTGGTACGAACATCCGTTTTTTCCACACTTCCAGTCTCCAGCTCGAAAGGGGACCGATCTGGGTCCGTGGTAGCTGTTGCTGTGGTTACCAGGGTTAGGGTTGCCAGGGTTAGGGTAGTGGTTACCGTAGTTTCCATGGTTGTTTCCATGGTTTCCATGATTTCCGTAATTTCCATTTTGAACGTGTTGCACATTCTGAACGTTCTGGTAATACCCGTTGCCATGGTTACCTTCGTTGCATCGGAAACAAGCAGTTCTCCGCTGAAAGTTGCTAAATCCACACACCTGACAAGTCCAGTCTCCAGGTCTGGGTCTGTTTTTACTAGGAGGAAAAGGCGTGAGTAAATCCTGTGCTCGTTCAATCACCTGTTCGGAACTAGGGCTCACTTCCACCACTTTATCGTTGAGAGCTCTTCCGTTCAAAGCAAGAGCTTCCACTGCTTCTTCATGGGTTCCAAACATGGCAAACCCGAATCCTGTAGGTTTATGTTGTTCAGGAGTTCGCATAGTCCAAAATCCAATAGGACGACCTCCATGCTGGATAAACCAGCTCTCCAGCTCGCTTTGGGTGGTGTCCAAAGGCAGGTTTTCCAGGTGCAGGACCTTACATCCTCCGTTTAAGAAAGCTCGGAGATCAGCTTCCACGTCCAAAGGTCGAGTCAGCACGTTGGGAAAGTCTCGTGGAGGCGCCACGTGCATCAGTTTGTGCAGACACGACGCCACAGTGGCCACCATGTCCTTTGCTCGAGGAGAGGTAGGAGGAAGGACGTCCAGCGAGTTGCAGATCTGGATGAGAGGAGTGGGATGTGCACAAACGAGTCCCTTTTGTGTCGCCCACTTTTCCCACTCCTTCGCCAAGTCAAACACCCGAGGATGAGCCATCAGAGCAGGTAGAACGACTCCCTTGTCTCGTGATTCTCGTTCAAGTTGGACCCTTAAGTCCCATGAATCAAGACACACAAAAATAGGAGGCGAATCAGCTGAAGCAGACGCACTCACCTGACTCACAGCTTGCTGTAAAGACTCTCCCTTTTGTGCCACTTCCCATGTAATCCCCGTGAGCTGAGTACACAGCGGCGTGATCGGCGTGTTGAGAGGTCGTACCAACGTCGACTTGATGGGTGAGATGGAGTCGTGCGAAACGGTCGTCCAGGCCACCTCGATGATCTCGGTCGAGTCTCGGGTCACGTACACCCCCTGCTCGTCGCAGGTGGTCAGAACGTGCACCACCAGGTATGTCATTGTGGAGAAGAAGAGAGGTGAAAAAGAATAGGGTTTAGAAGTAGGTGTAGCAGGGAAGAGGTGAAGACGAGAAGTTTTGGGGGTTGGTGGTGATGTTGGTGATGTGGTGGGGTGTTGGGGGTGTTTATTTTTTGGGTGATTTTTTTGATTTAATTTATTTATTTTTTTTTTTTATTTTCACGTCATTTTAAGGTCCCCGTTTAAGGTCACACGGGCTATTTTTGGAGTGTTCGGGAGGTGCATAAATTTGACTCACATAGAAATCCAGAGTAGTATGAATATCTTGTCGGGAAATGGTGCTAGAGATTAGTGAGCTTGGATATAGGGTGTTATGGGATGGAGGATGCGATTTTGAGAAGTTCTAAGCGATAGGACGACTGTAAGGTGTGTTTGGTGTTGTCTAATATGGCACCGTTTAGTTGAGTATACTTGACAAGTCCCAACTGTAATAAAGTTTCAATGTCACACGAACAGAAACTGCGGAAAGTGAGGGTGGGGTGTGAGTGAGTGGAAATATGGAAAAATAACAATTTGACGTAAATGATTCTTCTTGCGATTTGAAATCGTTTGGTGCAGCTCCCATATTTGTAGCGACTCTGGTTGAGAAGATATGGTAGTTTTTATTAGTAACTAGTTGAGCTAGATGAAGCTTGGGAGGAATGGCAACCATGTTTATACTGATGAGATTAACCTTAAGAAATAAAGCCATCTGAAGAGCAGTCTCCCAACTAAACACTAAGTAATACAACAACATCACAACACCCCCTTCAACCAGACTACCTACACATTCCAGAAACAAATAATAACTTCAGTCACCTTAATCACGTGATAATACACCCTACCACATATCTCCCATTTCACCTACTATCCCCCACCACCTCAGCCACTCCTTCACATATCCAACACTGTCCCCCCTATTCACCACACCATTTCCACCCACTTTTAATTCCCAAAATAAACCCCTACACCCCCTCACGTGATATCTCCTCTGGTTTATCCCTCATTCTCTAGCGTGTTTTGGTAGTGCGTGAAAGGGGTATAACTGCACAACAGAGAGTCATCCTACAGAACCATACAACCCTTCAAAACAATATCCGTTGCTGTAGTTACCACCATCATATCTCTACACCTCATCACCCAGATTGTCTCCTCTGGGAAACCGTTTCCCGTCAACCTCGTCTGCTAGCGTATTTTTAGTCCGAAAATTAGCATGCCGGTGCCAAGTGCTGTACCAAGCGGATTGTGTAGCCAAGCTAAATACGAGCTGACAGGTGTGTTGTTCAGCAGGGAAAATATTTCTGTAAAAATCCTGACAATAGTTTTTTGTATTTTCTGTGAAGAAGTGAGCAGAGAACTATGCCTCTAGACAAAGAACCAGAAAGGCGACAGACACAGGAGCTAGACTGTTGTGTTCAGAATCGCGTTCTCCATCTATCCCTCAACTCCTCATATCTCTACCACCCTCCCTTCAAAATCAATGATAAAAACACGTATCCCTCAAACTAGGAACCTCCCTCAAACCCCCAAAACCCACTCAAAACAAACGAGAACTTCTTCATCCCCCTCCCACACTAAACCCTTAGACCCACTAAACTAGCCCAGGTGTTCTCTTCATTCTGACCACCACATGAAGCTGCTGTTACCGATTCTCACCGCTTTGACAGCCGTGTCTGCAGCTCTCAATCTCGATCTCACCTCCACCACATCCATCAACAATGCCTTGGCTCTCGTTGCTCAAGGCATGCTTGACTACTACGACGGGTCTCGGTATGGAGGCACTGTAGGTATGTTTGTTCAACCATATTACTGGTGGCATGCTGGAGCTGCTTGGAATGCTATGATTGAGTACTGGCATATCACAGGTAACTCCTCACTCAACAATGTCACTTATGAAGCTCTGATGCACCAGAGAGGAGAACGGTTTGATCTCATGGTGTTCAACTTTTCGTCCTCTGAAGGAAACGATGATCAAGGAGTATGGGGTATGACTATGATGACGGCTGCTGAGAGAAACTTCACGGCTCCTTCAGATGAATACGGATGGTTGTATGTCGCTCAGGGAGCTTTCAACACCATGGCTAGCAGATGGGACGATATTTGTGGAGGAGGTCTTCATTGGCAGATTTACCAGTGGAATTCGGGATACTCTTACAAGAATGCTATTGCCAATGGCGCTCTGTTCAACATTGGAGCTCGTCTGTATCGATATACAGGCAACGAAACGTACCTGGAATGGTGTGACAAGATTTGGAACTGGGCTGAAGCTGTGGACCTTGTTACTAAACAGTACGAGGTGTATGACGGTATTCAGACGGGTTCAGGTAATGTTCCAAACTGCACTAATCGAACTCCGTACATTTGGACGTATAACTCGGGTATCTTTATGCACGGAGCTGCTGCTCTGTATAATGGTACAGTTCTGAGAAACGGAACTAGTTCTGAAAAATGGAGACTCAGAGCAAAGGGTATTTTCAAGACGGCTGTTTCACCTCTTCATTTCTTTGGAGGTGCTCAGAACAATATCATGAGAGAAATTGCTTGTCAACAGGCTACAATCACTTGTGATGCTGATCAGAGAACATTCAAGGGCATTTATTCGAGTTTGTTAGGTCAAACAGCTCAATTGATGCCTGAAATGGCTGCTGAGATTATGAAATATCTTGTGCCAAGTGCTATAGCTGCTGCAAAGACTTGTTCAGGAGGTAGAGATGGACATACTTGTTCTTTGGATTGGCTTAAGGGGGTTTATGATGACAAGTATATTGGTTTGGGGGAGCAACTGAGTGTCCTGGGTGCTATTCTGAACACTCAGATCATGTCTTCTGCAGGACCTCTGGCTGATATCACTGGAGGAGATAGTAAGGGTAACGGATCAGCTGGTACTTTGTATGAAAGTCCGTTTGCTAATACTATTGCCGCTCCTCTGGTGATTGGAGGAGGAGATAGAGCAGGTGCTGGAATTATCACTGCTGTGGTTTGTTTGGTGCTGATCGGTACTGGATGGTGGTTGTTGACAGACGGTCAGTACAAGGGCTGGAAGATGAACTGGAAGAAGAAGGGTGTGGAGGAGTAGGAGGACTGGTTATGTATGTTTTAGTGGATTTTTGTTTGTACGAAGTAGAACTGTAGTCACCGGAAAACAGTGAGCTCAGCAGCCAGTAGAAACAGCTGCCAGGTAACAATATCTACATGTACCTGCACTTACACAGTAGCAACAGCAACAACTGTGCCTACAACGTCAGCATCATACCCCAAGCAGCGTGCCAGAACCATAATCAGTCACTGATTAAACCTAAGAGACAGAAGTCATGTGAGCTGAAGTAACTGAAGTGGATAGAACAGCACCGAACCTCAGCCCTAGGTCCCAGGCCTGACCCCTACCTCGGGCCATCCCCATACTCCAGAACAACACCAGAGGCGTAGTGACACAGCGTGTGCCGTAGTACGTGCAAGGAACAGAGAGAGTCACAGGGTGTGAGTGTTGTGTCAGCGAGTGCCCGGGTCACAGGGAGTAGTGACACAGAATGAGTAACGGATGTAGCCACAGGTCGTGACACAAAGTGTGTAGCACAAGGGTAGTGCCACAGGGTGTGCCACTGAGGATGGTGACACAGGTCCTCAGTGTGAGCCACAGGGGGTGACTCAGCGTGGTATCACAAGGGTAGTGACACAGACTACCACCTTGGTGTAGTGACACAAAGTCACAACAACGACACATCTCTGTATCATCTAGCAACGACACAAAGCCATTGCACTGACCCCTCCCCCTACCCACAAAATGATTCAGCGACAAACGGACCAGAGCCCGCCATGATTGAAACCTCGGCGTATTGTGTGGTAGAAAGTGGTGTGCAGGAAGAAGAGAGGGATGTAAAATTAGGATCACAGAAATAAGATCAAAATTAAGGTCATCTGACCAGTCAAGTCAAGGACTGCATATTAACCTCAACTATATCCCAACAAAATCTCCCAAGTAGAGCTAACTAATATGACTCAGTAAACCCCCTCCAGCTGACTCAAAAAAATTCCCAAAAAAAATACAAAAATATCACCCAACTCCTCTCACCTCCCTCATCCCCCCAATGCCACCCAACAACCTCCAGCTTTTAAAAATTCATTTAGTTCAAAATTCACCCAATAAAGTTCAACCACCATCACCAACTTCACCTTGATCACCATCCACCCAGCCAACCACACAACATGATCCGACCTGGTGTTTCTCGAGCTCTGGGGCTGCATCGACAGCTCGGCTATCGACGGTACTCGACGGAGAAACCTATGATTTCTCAGTTTTCCAAACCTCTGACGTCAACGTTTTTTCTGGCTTCCGCGATTTACACAACCATGCATTTTATCTGGTGGAGATTGGAGACGGATGAGAGGAGGAGATCGTATAAGAGTGAGTGGAGCAGCGAAGCTGCGACAAGAACCAGGTGTCGTGGCGAAGCCATGACACTGGCATTCTGATATTCAGGTATTGGTATTCTGATGAACATGATATTATTGATATGATTCTCATCACACTATGACTACCTACAACACGGTTTGATCAAATTTACTGTCACTCCTGACCTTGGCCAATCGTTTCATACTAACACAGCTAAAATCACTGCCCTGGAAGACGAGCTTAAGGCTAAACAGGCAGCCCAGCAGTAGCTTAATGTATATATAATAGAGTGCAACACAACATGAGAGGAATAACAGTAGATGGGCCGTGTATGGTGTCAAATGAAAGCCCTGGATGAGGCGAGAAGAATGGGGTAAATTATATATCTCTGGCACTGATACAGAGCGTGAAAAATGCAAAAATCATCAGAATTGAAGGTAATTCAACAATACTTCGCAAGCATTGTAATAACGCCTGATATATCCAACCAGACGTATCTTTCATGCCTCACCTTCCCCTGAAACTCCGTTCTCGTCGTTTGTATATTTTCCCCCCAAATAAACTTCCAACATGCATATCTTCAATCTTTTGAATATTCTTTTTCACCACTATCACCTCCAAACGACACACTTCAACGCCCTCCAGACATGTCGTTTCAGAAAAAAAACGTCGCAGTTCCCAACAGAGTCGCCGTTGATCGCAATTCCGGCACTCCTCAATCCCTAAGACAACCTCCTTCTTCTGTATCAGGTACACCAATTGCAGCAGCTAGAAATCTTAGAGGTCCTCCAGCTCCCTCATCAAACCTTCCACAGACCCCAAACCAGTCTCAACCTCTAGAACCCGTCGCAAACACCAAACCCTCGCTTCTACAGTCCTCTACACCTACTGTATCGTCCGGATGCTTCGATTTCGACAAATTACTAGGCCATAACGGTATTCCAACAGGCACCCTGACTTTACTACAGGAGGAGTCAACTACAGATTACGCCAGTATCTTGATACGAATGTTTGCAGCCCAGGGTTGCATTGACAGAAGAAACGGAGGCTCAGAAGTGGCAGTAGTGGGTGCTAATGATGCATGGGGAAGACAACTCCCGGGAGAAAGCGACAAGAAAAGCAGGTCACGTGATCACAATTCCGCTGCTGGATCCGGTGCTATGAAAATTGCCTGGCGGTACGGTTTTAACAGTGAAGTTGAGCGAAAAGAGCAGCTTGCAGAGAACAACACAGCTACTTTTGATCTTACTAAGCGACTGGGAGGAGCTGAGACTTCGAAAATCCAGTATTTGAAACCGGACCGGTCGATAGTATCTGAAATTCGAAAGCTTGCTGTTGCTGCTCAAAAAGAAAATGCAATTCTGCGAGTTTGTATTCCCACTTTTCTGCATCCAGCTATTTATGATAAGCAAATGGCCGATAGTGATTATGTGATTGGACTTTTCACCGAGCTGAGAGCACTGACGAGAGAATTCAAAAGAAATCTCGTCATTATCGTGTCTCTGCCTCTTGTTCTATACCCTAAAAGCTCTTCTCTTACTAGGTGGATGGAAATCTTGGCTGACTGTGTACTTGATTTCTTTCCTTTCGATGTTAAAGTGCAGGAAAGGGAGTTTCAGGGTCTGGTAAATGTTTCGAAACTGCCTTGTTTGTCAGACAGAGGACATATGTTAGTTACTGTTAGCGAGTATGCTTTCAGAGTGACCAAGAGGACGTTTGAGATTGACGAGTGGAGTATTCCTGTTGAGGAGGAGGAGGAGGGGAGTAAGAAGGCTGATGCGTTGGATTTTTGAGCTGGGAACGCAAAAACGCAAAAACCCCAACTATATAGTGAAAGCATGATGTTACGATAAGTAATATGTCAAGTAATATTGTGAGTTTAGTTGAATGTTAAGTAATCTCCCCGTGGGAAATGTCGGAATCGGCAAATTTTCGTTCTCACCCACTCCCCACAGGTCACGTCAACACCTTTAACCGATTAATAATCACATCCCATCACACCCCTGCCTAGCTCGTACGTCTAACTGTATATCAAGCTTATCTCAACATGAGACATGTCAGAAGTAGTAAATATGCTTAGTAATGTACTCACGTGACACACAAACTAATCTCCGACCTGCCCCAAAGTGCCTACACAATATTTTCGTCCTCTTGTCTGGTGCCCCAAGTGATTCGTCATGCCATATGACACACGTGCTTGGGATGCAGCTGAACCTTAGCTTGTTTATCAGGGTAAGAAGGAGGCCTTATTAAATGGAAATAAGACCACCGGAAGAAGTGGCTGTAAAACAGCATACAGTAACAAGAGGATACAATATTGAATATAGGCATACAGTAGCTACAGGAGCACACAACCAACAATATCACTATAGGTACACCACCCCACTGCCAAGAACCCCACTTATGCATCTCATGTGGGTCTGTTCAGCCACACCAACTAGACTTTTTTTGTAGTCATGGCTGAATGATACGGTCTATCTTTGTTTGGCCTTTTTGTTTGTATCGTTCGGGCCTTCTTTAGGGCTTCTTATTTGTATGGCTTCAGTGTTCCTTTTAAACTCTCCCAAAAACCACCTCCTCTTTTTCTGCCGTGATAACTATATTTCACTCTCTACTTCTGCACCCCCCAGCACACAAATGGAATACTCCACGCCTGGAAACACCTCACCGGGGTCCCAAAACACGCCCCGCGGCTCGGCAACCTCGTCGCCAGTCATACGACCAGCTTCCAACGACACAGACGTCGCAGACATGCCTGGAGTGTCTTCGTCGGCGTCGTCCACCTTTTCGTCGTCCAGCAGGTTCAAAAACGCCCGCCAGCGGCTCAGTCGACTCATGAGCCGGTTGCCGTCGTTCTCGTCCGACGCACGAGACGGGTTTCGCAACGGTTTTGTGAACATCAACGGCAGTGTGGCCAGTGGATGGGGCGGGTCTTCAGCGTCGTCCAGTGGGGCGCCTGTGGTCAAAAAACGAGACAGGGAGGATGTGACACAAACAGCGGCAGTCAAGGCGCCCAAACGAGCTCCTTCTCCGTCCATCACATCGTCGTTGTCCCGGTTTTCATGGACCGAAAGCGAACACAGACGCACTCTCTCCTCGAAGCTGTTTTACTCGCCACAAAGAGTGATTGGAGAGACAGAGTCCGGAATCGCGTTCATCGACGACCAACCTCCACCCGGAACGGACTTTGTGGCGTTCCTGCCGCCGGAAATCTCGTTTTCCATCTTCGCATGTCTGGACCCCCTGGACCTCGGCAACTGTGCCCAAGTATCGCGAGACTGGCACAGAGCCATCAACAGCGACCCGCTGTGGCGACAAATGTTTTACGCCAACGGATGGAAGGCCGTGGAATACCCACACTCGTGCTGGCGTGACCTCTATCGAACACGTCATGTCTTGGCACAGCAATGGGGCACGACCAAGCATGCAGTGACGCATACGCTTGTGGGTCACCAGGACTCTGTGTATTGTTGTCAATTTGATAATCACAAGATTGTCACTGGTTCGCGTGACAAGACGATTCGAGTGTGGAATGCCTCCACGTACGCTTGTGAGCGTGTTCTTGCAGGTCATGAAGCCTCCGTTTTGTGTCTGCAGTACGATGACACTATCATGGTGTCTGGATCGTCAGACTACTCCATCATTATTTGGGATATGGTTTCCATGGTCCCCATACGGCGAATCGTGACCCACACCTCACGTGTGCTGTCCGTGTGCTTGTCACCCGAGTACATTTTCTCTTGTTCAAAAGATGGCACTATTTGTGTGACCAAGAGGACTGATTTCACAGTCAAGTACCGTCTTTCAGGTCATAACGGTCCCGTGAACAATATCCAGGTGTATGGTGATTACATCTACAGTGCTGGAGGAGACGCACTGATCAAAAAGTGGTCTCTGGCTACAGGCCATTGTGTCAGAGACTACAGAGGACATACGCGAGGAGCAGCCTGTATCGAAGCAAACGACAGACTGATTGTGTCGGGCTCCAATGATAACACCATTAGAGTTTGGGATAAGGAAAGTGGCACGTCCAAGGTGCTGGAAGGACACACCAAGATGGTCCGTAACATCCATCTCTACGACGATTACATTATTTCCTCGTCGTATGATTTGTCCATCAAGATTTGGACGATTGAGGGACGCTTGTTGACTAGTTTGACAGGGTACCATTCGGGCGCTTTGATCACGGCCAAAGCAGATAGGAGGAAGATTGTGTCGACTTCATTGGGCTGTTCGCCCGTGATTTTCGATTTTGGAAAGGGTCTCAATGAAGACCATCTGGCCCAGATTGTGGGTTAGACTAGAACATAGCATTATTTATAGGAAGGGATTGTAACAGTAAGTGAGAGAAGTAATACTGTAATGATAGTTGTGAAAGATTATTGAACATGTCTATGAACTTGAAATTTCATTAAAAGCGTCTTTTTTATTTTATTTTATTTTAATTTACGGTAATTTGTTGAGACATGCATAACCACACCACTTGGTAAAAAACTCATCACCGGAAATAGCAACGATACCGTCACGAAAACCTCGGAATCCGAATCTCCGAACTCCGTTATACCCTCCCCTTGTCTCAAATCTGTCATTCAACCACTTCTCCGCCGGCTATGAGGTATTAAACATCCCATGCATTCTGTCTTGAAGCTGTCATACAAAGACTGAAGTCATACAAGGAGAAGGTAATTTGAGCCCCAATAAAAATCACTCATAAACGTGGGCTATAGAAACCGAAAGCTCAAGTCTTCAAGCCCAAATGACACTCCATTTGATTACTAATTATTTATTTTATTTTTACTGTCGCCGCTCCGAAAACAAATTAAATTTCGTCTTTTCTGTTGCATGACGTAATTCGCAAAGTCAAGCATGTCTCAATTTCCCACTCGTGATGCCGAGCATCGTGACCCCATACCCCTCATGCCCCAAACGGCAATTTTACAGATGCCAAGTTTGTTGGGGTATTTCCCCAGTCAGGTACGAAAGCAGAAACAACAAAAACAAAGTCAGTATACACGGCTCGACAGCCAAAATTACTCAAATGCTTACTCAAAATATATTACTCAATAATGCTTCGTTACTCGTGATGTTAGAGGGGTGGTGATGGTGTTCGGGGTGTGTACAGAGACTCATTATGGGGCTCCTAAAGAGCCCACATTTTGTAGGCTTCGCTCGCTGCATGGTCGCTACACTCACATACAGCTCGCAGTCCTAGCGGCGAAGTTCGCTTCGCTCACTACGCCGCTAGCTGTGATACTGATGCAGCGACCGCTTATGCCGCTGCAACAAATCCTTCCTCGAAAACGCACTGCTACACTCATCACACCGATGAGGCTTCTCCTTGGTATGGCTCAGAATATGCCGCTGCAGGTGCTCCTTACGGTAAAACGTCCGTGTGCACTGATTGCATGCAAACCTGCGCAGATGCTGTTTGCTGGGGAGATGCGAAACGGGCAACAGCGGCGCATGGTGCGGGGAGTGCTGCATCTGGGCTGACGGTTGCAGCTGTGCATGCATGTAGTTGAGCGGGCTTGGCGGCGGCGTCACGCGTTTGGGGCTGGGCTGCATCGGCATGAGTTTGGCGGCGTAGATGTGAGGATGCCTCTGGGCAAAGACATGGTGGTAGTCCGAAATGCTCCAGTCCTGGTACGCCCGCGCCAGCGCCAGGTTGTATGCTCCTAGCTGCTGCAGTCTCATGTCCCACTCGTGACGTTCTCGATGGGGGAAGTTCTGACACAAAAAGTCCAGAGCCTGGGGCGTTGTCTGACACAGACGCGAGAAGCGAAGCAGACAGCAGTCTTCAACGGTATCAAACAGTTGCGAAGACGGATTTGGCGGGTGTCCTCCGTATATGGACGGTTCAGACTTGACTTCTGTGTAGGCCATCATGTTGGTGTTGTTGTCGTGGGTAGTCAAAAACTGTGAAATCACAGAGGGTCTGTGTTAGTAACGATGCTGATGAAGGTATCTCTTGATCGTCGAAGTACTCACGGTGCTTGTGTTGATGTGTTGGTGTTTGTGTTGTAAAATTTTCCTTCTGTGTCACGTCGAGGGTATGATACAATAACTGGTAAAAGACGTGGTAAAAAGCTGAAAACTGTTTGTGTCGTTAATCACTGGATCGTGTGTCGTTTCTGTGTGCTTTTGCGAATGTTTTCGTATGTCTGTCGTCGGTTTTTCGTTCGCTGCAATTTTCCTCCTGTGTGGTTATCCGGTTACGTTGTGTTTCTTGTTTTCTTCTCGTCGAGCCTCTCGTATATTTGCACTAGCGCATCACCTGACTCTAGGCGACGACACTTATTAATATAGCTTCCCCTGTGCACACAAATGTTTCTTTTTTGTCTCTCTCTTTTGTGGGGCCCATTGTTGTGGGCTCCTTGTTTCTGCGTGGACGCACAAACAAGGTTTGCCCCAGATTTTAGCTCGCCATTTCCCCACACAACTGCATGTTAATGTGGGGAAGCGGAAAAATGGTCCACACCCAACTGCAACGCTGTATGTCGCGACGCTAGAGTGCGGAAAAACACACAACCAGCACTTTTGAAAGCCCCGGAAACAGACGAAAATATAAATACACCGATAAATATACCTGCCCCTTAGTTATACCAATATTATATCTCTACCGACATGGGGTAGAAGCCCTGCGTGATGTGCAGTTACTCCATAACGTTAATCTTAATTGTTGCTTACAGCAATGAGAAGAGACAGCGAGCTCAGCAACTTCCGCATGCGGGAATGGGGCCAGGTAGCGGGGACGGCCTGTAGAGTGACGACAAAAATCGCTACAGGTACGGGAACCGTCTCTAAATGCGTCTAAAATCGCCCGCTACGATCTCCGTATTTCCCCTCATTTTTTGCGATTTAATTACGCCCGCAGCAGCCGTTTTTGTGTGACATATCACCCCCCAGTCGTCGCCCCCCTTTCCCCTCTTTATCGAGTACACTGTTGCAGTGTGGAACATGCACTCTGGGACGAGATAACCGAGCATCGCCGTATGGGATCGTCTATCTATGGTTAATGCCGCATTCAGAGCGTATGAGTTTGGAAAAACCAAACAGCGATTTAAATATGATTTTTATTCTGTTTTAGCATTTTTCCCATTTTTGCTACGATCGATATATTGCAGCCTTGATCGATTTGCCTTCATCGAGGTGAAATTAGACTTTGTCCAGAATCTAAATTGGACAAACAAATGGTAAAGACAATAAGAACGATCGACAGCTGGAAGATGTGGAGCTGTGCTGTAGCTGTTGTTATCAGTGCGGTTTGACGGAGTTTTAACGTTATTCTTCTATGCATTTTTTCTCTCATACTTACTTGTATTTATCAACAGCCTTGAGCAAGTCCCAAATAGGACATGCCAAAAACACTGATCTAGCCCATGTAACATTTGGGAAGCGCAGAGTCGTCCCGCACACGTGACCGTCGCTCACGTGACCACCACACTCGACCGCCAACGTGGCACCCCTGCACGTCCGTGCGTCGTTGCATACAGCTGCCAAGTTTAAATAATCCGACGCCCGGGGGAGGGGAAATTAAAATGTCCGACATTTAGAGTTTGTAATAAGGTGTGGAGTAAGAGGGGAAGGGGCTAGGGCTACGACAAAAATGGGTAGGGGTAACCGAGCTATACACGACGTAGTTTTAGTTTACTGACGTTAGTTAAGAGATAGTTAGAGTTGAGATGGTCTCGATTGATGGTTGAGACATATTGCTTAAAAAAACATGAGACACAAAGGAGACTAATGAGACGGTTTAGGAGATTCGGAAATGTTGGTTGTGGATAGATTTTGGGCTTTTGTACGCCGTGCTAATTGACAGCAAAGAATAGCAGACAAGTATAGACAAGGAGAGAGATTAAGGCAGTAGTGAAATACGACATAATGTAACCCATGAAGATGAGTCATATTAAATGGTGACGTTCGTTTGAAGATTGGAGGACTGTTGAATTAATTTTGTACCAGTTTTATGTTCCGTATAACTTGTTTCATATTGACAAGGTCTGTTTGAAGAGAGTAGGGGGGTAGGATTAATTTGTAAAAAATATTTGACTGCACTGAAGTGGTATTTGGTCACATGACTTGCTTCTGATGAAGAGTAGATTTTTATTTATCTCATTGCACGGCTGGTATGACTGGAAAAGCAGTATGCGGATGGTGCAGATGAGAATGAAAAATGGAGAGAAAATTATCAAAAAAATAATAATAAAATTAGTGGGGGTCATTCAAGGGGGGAGCACTTCAGGCTTCAGAATATAGCTATTTTGTGTGTTTCTAGTGTACAATATGATGTGTATTAATACAGCTCTTAATTACTGCAATAATACAAGTAATTAGGACAACGAAATTAAACCAATGTCATCAAAATAAAACATGCTTGTGAATAGCAGAGGTGTTTCTGTGCATAATTACGAGCTGTAAGTGTAAGAAAAACTGTTGTTATTCCAAAACTATACATATGATATTTATCCGAAGGTGATGATGTCATGTTTCGTTCATACAACAAAACATAACCATTATCTCATTGGACAACTCGTAATTGTACCTTGAACCACCTTGTCTATTTTCCACTGGCATATTTCTGCACCTGTTTCAATATGTCTCAGTGGACACTTCCGTGGAGAATGATCTGCATGGTGATCTTTGAAGGGGTATGCTTAAAGAGCAGGGAGTGTGGATTGTAGAGTGCAATATACACAGTGAGATATATATCATCGTGGTTATATACATATTTCTGTATTAATAATGTAAGTAAACTTGATTGGGTGGTTTTGTATGTATTTGAAGACTAACAATGAGCAGTTTCTTACACGTCAGAAGACCCTGATTGTAGTTACTGTCGATCAGAGAGTATATTTCATGTACCGTAGATGGCTGCCAAAATATATATAGTGGTTCGCTTGTGTGGAACGTATTCAATTGTATGATTTGGTGCCGTTTGTATTGATGTATACATGATGATAAGAACTCCAGTGGTAAGCAAGCCAGTGTCTTACATGAATGGCATACTTCACATAGACCGATCAAGTGATCTTTATCTTATTGTCTGGAATTAATACAATAACGATATATACAACATCTCATTCGCTGAAGTACAGTATCAGTATACTCTCATACTGAACATTACTGAGCATTCAGAAGCCTAATAGTTTACATATCACAGCTGAAAAGTCAGATGAAGTTCTCTGACGTCACTTTCTTCCCTCTGACTTACTTACTTATCATTCGTATTAGTATTGGCAGGGCGTTCTTAGAGTCGATGCTCAAATTTTGTTGGAGAAAGTTGGGGAGCTGTACGTCTGGTATTATCCTCTACTAGATCATTTAATGCGGTTGTAACAATATCTAAGCCCTTGGATAAAAACTGAGTGAGTTTGATGTTGCCTCTTGTTCTCCTAATTTACTTATCTTTACTTACCCTCTCCCAACAATACCTCTCCTCCCACTTAGCCTCACCCTCCCTCCCAAATAAACTCAACCCTTACTTACATCTAGTTAATTCAGCACACCCACTCCCTTATCCACCCCTATCCACCTCCAAACTTCTCACCCGCCCTAAACCCACCCTCCTCGTTGCAAATATCCAATAATATCCCTTCCCACCATACAATTATGTCTAGTAATTCATCATTCCCTTATTACCACGCTACTGCTAAAATTTCCCCCGAGATCATGTGATCTCCATCTCTTCACGTACTTCCCACATACTCACGTGACTTATACAGCCTTCTATACAGCCTCTGTTTACTTCTTCTGTATGGTTGGTAACACTGCATGACTACTGATAATACCGTCCTTCTTACTCCCCTGATATCCATCCAATCACAATTCTGAAAAGTGCAAGTTCTTCCCCTTGTCTCCAGCATCATTTTCCATCGACTCATTTTCCTGTAGCTAGTCTCCATCACCCACTACATCGATTCTCCCATATCGTCCTCATGAGGCCCAAACCTTGTTTCCCAAAGTAGCCAAATTGCAAGAAAGGGGTAAATCTGAAGCAGCCGAAAAGTACCGGAAGGAGTGATAAAAGCGCGTCTTTTTTTGCGGAATTAGAATCACCTTGGCCATTATATACATTTGCACTTCTCGTAAGTCCCTCAAGCTGCGCTTTCGGGACTTACCCTACCGTCCCAATTCGGTTAATTGAAATCGCGACGCGTAACTTTCTCCTTCTTTCCCAACTCTCGACATCACCTCTGCTTGCTTCAATTGTGCACCTACCGAAAAACCAAAACATCCCCCCGAACCGCAAAAACCAGCTCTACAACATCCATCTATCACAAATCAACAATTCATCATGGATCTTGAAGACTCTCTGTTTCAAGACAGAACCAATCTGTTCCTTGAACTGCTCGACTCTCCTTCGCTCCCCCATCGAGAAAACATTTTGCAAATGCTCAACCGGGGTGAAAAACGGTACTGTGTTTCGCTGGACGAAATCCGGGACTTTGATCGCGCGTTTTGGACCGGTTTGATGGCAAGACCTACACCTTACCTTGAGGCCATGGATAACGCTCTCAAACAAATTGTGCATGGAGTACGAGATGCTCGACATGTTTTTCCGGAACATGAGCACTTTTACATTGGTCTGACCGGTTCTCTAGGTAACCACATGCGTAACCCTCGAACTATCGACGCTAAGCTGCTTGGTCAGTTGGTAGGAGTTGAAGGAATCGTGGTTCGAACCTCTCTGGTGCGTCCCAAGGTACTCAGATCTGTTCATTACTGTCCTGCAACCGGTAGAACCGAGTCCAAGACCTACAAAGATGCTACTATGGGTGAAGGCACTGTTAACCAGGCAGCTGTCTACCCTACAGAAGACGCTGACAAAAACCCACTCATCACAGAGTACGGAATGTGCACTTATATGGACCATCAGACCATTAGTGTGCAGGAAATGCCTGAAAAAGCTCCTGCAGGTCAACTTCCCACTTCTCTGGAGATTGTTCTAGATGACGATATTGCCGATAAGGTGAAACCGGGCGATCGAGTTCAGATTGTCGGTGTTTATCGTACTCATGGAGGAGGTAACGGCTCGTCTCGTTTCCGAGCGTACTTGTTGGCCAACAATGTCATCATTTTGAACGCCAAAAGTCGTGTTGTTGAGGGTGTTTCAGACGAAGACGTGCGTCAAATCAACACTATTAGTAAGCGAGAAGACGCGTTTGAGCTGCTGAGTAAGTCGCTGGCACCTTCTATTTTCGGATTTGAGTACATCAAACAAGCTGTCCTTCTCATGCTGCTAGGAGGCGCTGAAAAAAATCTCGAAAACGGCACTCATATCAGAGGAGATATCAATATTCTCATGGTAGGAGATCCGTCTACAGCCAAGAGTCAGATGCTTCGATTTGTGCTGAATTCAGCTAATTTGGCCATCGCTACTACCGGTAGAGGTTCTTCTGGTGTCGGTCTTACTGCTGCTGTTACTATGGACACTGAAACAGGAGAAAGACGTCTGGAAGCAGGAGCTATGGTTCTGGCTGACAGAGGAGTCGTTTGTATTGATGAGTTTGACAAAATGAGCGATACTGATCGAGTGGCTATTCATGAAGTTATGGAACAGCAGACTGTGACTATTGCAAAGGCTGGTATTCACACTACTCTGAATGCTAGATGCAGTGTTATTGCAGCTGCCAACCCTGTTTTTGGCCAGTACGACGTTACCAAACCTCCTCATAAAAATATCGCTCTTCCTGACTCGCTTCTGTCTCGTTTTGATTTGCTTTTCATTGTTACAGACGAAACCAACGACGAAAAGGACCTGAGAATCGCCGAGCACGTGATCAAAATGCACAGATACGTCAAGCCGGGAACAGAGATTGGTTCAGTGACACGTGACCAGCCTCCTCAGGTTTTGTCCGTTGGTGAAGCTCAAAAGGAGCTTTCTGACGATCCTGTTTGGGACGTGGAAGAGCAGGTTTTGAGCGTGGGTTTTGTGAAGAAGTATGTGCAATACGCCAAGTCACGTGTTTCACCCCAGCTGTCACGTGAAGCCTCTTCTCTTATTGTTGATACCTACACTTCTCTCAGAAACGACGATGCTTCTCAGAGAACCGCTCCCATCACTGCTCGAACTCTGGAAACTCTTATTCGTCTGTCTACTGCTCATGCCAAGATTCGTCTTTCGTCACGTGTTGAACTGGAAGACGCTGAAGTGGCACGTGACGTTCTCAGATACGCTCTGTTCAAGGACGTACCTGTCGAGTCACGTGTTAAACGACGACGTCATCACGTGGAAGACGTCGAGGAGGAGCTGGAGCAGCTGGAAATCTCCGATGACGATGGAGATAACGATGTGTACAACTCTCAGGCCTCTACTGCTCGTCAGCGAAGTCTTGCAGCTCTTAGAGCTGATTCGACGTTTGACGAAATGTCAGATTTCGTGGTTCCTTCGTCTCAACTCGTCTCCGAGATTGATATGGAGGACTCTGTTCTCAGTTCTGCTCCTCGAGCGAGACAGGGAATGTCAAACTCCAGATTGGACTTTTTCACCCGGCATTTTTCCAATGTTTTGCGAGCTTCCAAGGACTTTGAAGAGGGTGGTAGTATGCATCGAGATGAGCTGCTTCAGGCAGTCAACTTGGCTATTCCTGAAGAGGACAAGTTTGGAGAGGAAGAGGGTTATGCTGTGCTGCAGAGATTGAGTGATGATGGAAAGATTATGTTGACGGATGACGGTCATGTGTACTCCATCTAGGAGGCGAAGCCGACTAGATGGAGTAGTGATTTAACGAGGCGAAGCCGAGTTGAATCGAAACTGATTCGGCTTCGCCTCATCAGTGAGTACCTTATTGCGTGCATGTTCTTTTCTTCAGTGTTTAATATTAATAAATTATAGATTATATTTACTTGTAACTGTAGCTGGTAGTCGCATAGTAGTGTTCACAGTAATTTAGCTACAGTATCAATGCCCTCAGCTACAATCACATTGTCCTTCTTTATACCCTTGTGTAGATAATACCGATGTTCTGATCCAAGAGTATATACGCCACTTGGTAATATGCTTAATTATATAACCATGAAATGGCATCAGAAGGAGATTAATACAACACAAAAAATGGTGCAGGCTTCTAATAGGGAGCTAACAACTGTATAAGCTCTTTCATAAACAAATTTAAGTGTATAACATCAAAACAGGTATGTTCACAGATGCTCAGAAAGTCAGTTTTACTTGGGGACCAAAACACCCTAATGACATGTGATGAATGCATATGTAATATCAGAATGACCGCCTGATTGGTGCGGTTCTAATGGACAACCTACCGATCAGGTAGCCTGCATATTACAGGAGTTATGAGCCAATAAACATTGAAACGACGACAGCAGCAGCAATACTCACGACAAAGCTTAGCGAATGCCATATTCGGCATCACACAGCCTCGGCGAACAGGCCCATACCAATATCTCAACACCCCCAAAAATCCTAGTTTAGGACCTCGGAACCTTAAATAAATCGTGCAGAAACGCTAGTAAACACAAAATAATTGGCACCATTGTGTTCGTGGGGAAACAGGGATCACTTCTATACCAATTACTTTGTGTTTCATTTTTTGCACATCTTTGACCCTTCCTGACATACCCAGGATTTATGGTAGGGCTTTGGGGTTTTAAGGTATGCTTTATTTAAGCTATGGGAGTATCCAGGAATATTTTGGTTAAGAGTGGCTGTATTTTAGGCCACAGCTTTTTTTGAATATTACTTGAAATACCCCCAATCTTAACCAAAAAATTCACTGATGTTCCCATAGCTTAAATAAACAATACCTTAAAAGCCCAAACCTCTGCCATTAATCCTGGGTATGTGGGAACGCTTTGAAAAATTGAAAAATTGAAACACAACATAATTGGCATCAAAGTGATCCCTGTTCCCCGACGAACACAATGGTACCGTTTATTTTGTGTTTACTTGGGTTTCTGCACGATATTTTTTTAGGTTTTGGTGACCCAAACTAGGATTTTTGGGGGGTGTTGAGATATTGGTATAGGCGTGTTCGTTGAGGTCGTGGGATGCCGAATATGTCATTCGCTATGCGTTAGCGTGCATAGTGCTGTCGCTGTCGTCGTTTGAACTTGTTTTCACGATATCTCGTTGAATATACAAGCTACGAGATTTTAGATTTTTCCATTGGAAGCACACGGTTCAGACGGTTCGTATGACATCATCTTCTTTGTATTCGGATAACGTTTACACAAAGAACGACTGTTCCAGCTACCAATATTCTCTGACCTTAAACCCAATATATCTCACGATATATGCATGCTACAATTAAGCGACATTCATAGTTTTATTCCCCTCGTACCCCTCCACAATCTCGTCTAATTTATTTTGTCTAGATCTCCTGATAAGCTCCCTGCACTTCCACGCGTCATACTTAAGCACGACGTGCATGCGGCTGTAACTCTGACTCACTAAACAATATATAAAGATCTGTTTCTCCTGAGACATCCAAATTATTTCTACCAGTATGCGCTCTTCACTAGAAGCTGACAATGGCAGAGAGTTGTTTCGGTCCATTGTTGAGCATGAGAAGGAATTGGAGGAACAACTGCAGGCTAAAGAATGCAGTTCCAGTGATGAATTGACTGAGGAGTTCAACAAACTAGTTTTGGAGAACAAATCCACAGCAGACAAGTTCAAAGAAAAGCTGCAACTTCTGATTTGGCAGGCTGATGAGCTCATGGGGTTCCTGAGAGTTAGACAAGACGAGGAACGATACCTGAATACAAAAGAGGTGGCTCGAAAGCTGCGACAAAAGATGGACTTGTTTGATACCATGCTGTATTCTGAGATTTTGGAGAGTCAGCTTGTGAAGGTCTCAGATGAGTCATTCGTTGATCATTTGAACTATTCAGTTTCGAAACCGCAAGTGAGTATTTCAGATGGGGTGTCTAAAAACACTCTTACTCCTGAAATCCTGGCTTTGGTATACTCTTTTTGTTCTCTGGAGTCCTGTGTTGCTTTGAGAGAAGTGGATTCACTCTGCTACTCTGTATTTCAAAACGAGCAAGACATTATCAAGTCTCATTTGTTAGCCAGGAACCCATGGATCACCCCTGAAGATGGTCTAAAGTGGTCAGATTGTGCTCTATTGTATGTGACTCGTCTCAAGAACTGGACTGAAGTGGACAGCTTTGAAGATATCAAGCTCCCAAAAGAGCTAGGAGAGCATAAAACGGTGGTTGCGAGGGAGCTCAAGTACGGAGAAAAGGTGGGATTCAAGCAGCAGTATAATGCTGCCTGGGGACCTTCTATTGTTACTATGGACTTGGGCACTTTACAAGGCAAGGTGAGTTCATTTGAACAAAATCTCAATGCAGGGTTTGTCTCGATCATGGATATTATTAAGGAGTCTGGGATTCAGCTCAATGAGGCTCAAAAGTCGTCCTATTACCGTGTCGAGAAAGGAAAGTTCTCTGTTACAGTGTGGTTAGACGAAACCTGTGATAACTGTTGTCTTGCTTTTTCTCTGGATAAACCAGATGTTGCAGTGACATACAAAGGACACGGAGAGGAGGTTGGAGATGTCTATGTTGTATCTCAGGATGGACATTTCTTTCTAGTTGATTTCCAAACCAGTCACATGGTAGAGTACTCACGAGGAGACCAGGGAAAGATCTTTGGATATTATAATGGTCTAGTATGGTGGAACAACGATGGGTGTCTTGTTCCGACTCTGAAGGATGTTGAAACTGGCAAACTCTACTACAACGAGAAGAAGTCTATCAAAACAGCACTCCGTTCTCCTACTCAAAATGGAAGATTTGCTACAGGTATTGTGGACGGATATGCTCATTTTTTCAACGTTGACTTGAATACGGGCATCACTACAAGCGTGGTTTTCCCAAGAGACTGGGGTTTCCTGGATGGTAGAGCTCTGTTTTGGGGATATGTGGAGGACAAGTTTCAGGCCAGGTGTATGACTGAGGAGACTTATAATAGGTACCGAGAGGAGATTCTCGATGAGTTTGGAGTCGAGTGGAGGACTAATAATTAGATATTAGAGGAACTAGATCTCATGTAAAATAAAGTAATAACTAAATGATATGCTGTTTACAGTCACTAATCTTCAAACCCACTACAAATACACAGGAATAAAAATAGAGATATCAGACATCACAGAATAATCATTTATACGACCTAATGAATATAACTGTAGAATTAGTTTTTTTGTATGTTGTTTGCAGCGTCGGATATGTTGAGTTTATTACCTGAGGTACTCGTAGGATAGAACACTTTTTATAAACATATACTATAGCTAACCAGACTTATATTAATACCATCAGGACCGCCTCCGCCGTGTGATTCCAATGAGCAACTCTAGAAACTCGTATTGTGCATATTCAACGAGATATCTTTAAAACAAGTTCAAACGACGACAGCGAGAGCAATACTAACCAGAGAGCTTAACAAACCGCATATTCGTCATCACAGAGCCTCGACGAACACTCCCATACCAATATCTCAACATGTTCAAAAAATACTAGTTTAGGTCCCCGAAACCTAAAATAAATCGTGCAGAAACCCAAGTAATCACAAAATAATTGGCACCATTGTGTTCGTCGGGAAACGGGGATGATTTTGATGCCAATTACTTTTTGTTTCATTTTTTCAAATTTTCAAAGCGTCCCCAAATACCCAGGATTACTGGTAGAGATTTGGGCTTTTAAGGTGTGGTTCATTTAAGCTATGGGAGCATTGGGTATTTTTTTGGTTAAGATTGGGTGTATTTCAAGTAATGTTGAAATAATTTTGTGGCATAAAATACAGCCAATTTTAACCAAAAAAATTCAGAGTGCTCCCATAGCTTAAATGAACAATACCTTAAAATCGCAAACCTCTACCATTAATCCTGGGTATGTCAGGAAGGGTCAAAGATGGGCAAAAAATGAATCAAAAAGAAATTGGTATAGAAGTGATCCCCGTTTCCCGACGAACCCAATGGTACCATTTATTTTGCGTTTACTTGCGTTTCTGCACGATTTTTTTAAGGTTTCGGAGGACCCAAACTAGGAATTTTGGACATGTTGAGATATTGGTATGGGTGTGTTTGTCGAGACCGTGCGATGCCGAATATGGTGTTCATTTTGCTTCCTCGTGAGTATTGCTGTTGCTGTCGTCGTTTGAACTTGTTTGTGTCATATCTCGACGAGTAAACATTTTACAGCCTTTTAGTGTTGATCATTGGATTCATCTGCTTTAGGCGCATCGAATGGTATTACTCAATTTTCATTTGGGTGTCTTCTATCATCACAAAAGTGTTGTTAGCTATGGCATCTCTCTTGTACTAAAGCCGACATATCTAACGCTAAGTGAATCCTACAAAAACCTCACAACTTCAGTTTTAATCCTCCAGTATCAATGAACAACACGTGACAGTCTTGGACCTATTCTATTCTTCCTGGTTATTTGAGAATGGTTTGAAGATCAGCAAAGTTTTAGTGCAAGTCGTTAGCTGACAAACACAATAATACCTACTCTATGAGGACATACTGATTTGTACCTTCACTGATCACTCTAGTCCTACTCTTTCCCATATACTTCACTTTGAATTCCAGATGTGAGTTACTCCTGTTATGATTCTTTGAGCTGGGATCTTGCGGGACTGGAACTAGGTGTCCATGTAGACTTCTAAATTCGATTTAAACAGAATAGGCAGTCTGTAAACAGCTAATTCACCGATTATTCTTGATGCGAGAAGACTCTTTCAATTGATAGAGGGGCTCAACGGCAGAAATATCTCAAACTCCAAGACATGCAATCACTTAATTCATTATTGGGATTAACGAATCAGGGGAGATATTGTGAACAAAATAAAACAAGCTGAATTGTAGAGGGGAACCAGGGGATCAAACCTATATAAGTTGCTTACTTACAGGATTCCTGTAGAGTAAGATATATGAGTTTTAGTATTGGAGAATTCTGGAATGGAACAAGCCATACTCATCAGATACGAACTGAATCAACAAACAAACTGTTGTATGGGAGTCTAACCAGTCTATAAATGTCTAATCTTTTTGATTTTTAGCGCTCCGAATTATTTGTATTTAATTTGATTTTTCTGATTTTTCTGAAAAAATCAAAATAATACGAAATAATTAAAATAAATTATAACTCGCGTCTACGTTATCCTACACAGCTGTAAATCATTTGGCCAGTTTGAACAGATGTAACACACATACTAAAGGCATAATTACGCAAATACCTGTTATATCCATGAAGTCCCATCAAGTTTCGTTGATTTCCAAATCTTCTATTTCAGCTTATTGTTTTACTTTAAATATATACTTGACATTAGTTAGAGAAGTGACTATGTAGTAGATTGATTTAATACCTTCCAAATGTGGTAATGACTCACCAAAAGCAGCAAATCACCCCATTACGACGATATTCCATCAACTACAGCAACATTTTCACCCCTCAGTAGCCGTATTAAATTCTGGATCGACCTCGCTAAAATCGTATCTGTCGCATATCCCATGCAGGTGTGGATTTAAAAAACGGCACGGCACAGATTATCTGATGAGAAGAGGACACGTCAGCAAATGTGGATTAGTAAGCAGGTGGCAATGTGTAGACCCGTCACGTGACTGAAAACAGGAAAATGATGAATTTCCGAAATTTTCACGCCGAAAAAACGACTTTTCAGCCGATGACGTCTTTTGGAAGATTCCAGAAGTTTCCATTGGACGTTAGGAGGGGACATAGTAGAATATAACTGGAAATTGAAATATAATTGTACCATTGTGGTCTTACAGTCTGTACAATATCTATGAAGCTTTCGGATCTGCTCTAGCTTCTTTTTTGACAGAGTTGGGTGTACAGAAAAATAGAAAATGTATGATTTTGGTAGATCAAGTAAGTACACCATATCTGATTTTGGTATCATATTGATCCTTGTGATCTCCGTTATTCCATGGAATAGGCTGTCTTTGACTGAAATGACTGTGTCTCGAGCTACATTGGTGTTTGTGTATTACTTTGCCAACTTCAACATTGAAAATACAACCCAACTCAATGCTCACTTTAAACTCATTCAAAATTCCCAAATCCTCCCCATAGCGTTCCCCTCCCACTTCTTCTATTCCGTGGAGATATGGCATAATCTTGACAAATCAGTCGTCGATATTTTTTGCTTGATTTTCATCCAATCGGAAATCTGAAACAACCACTATACTCCCCACACTTCCAGGATCACAAATATATAACTCTCATCCCACATAACCCCCTCCCCGATTACATAAATGGCTGCCGTTATGGCTTAGTAAAAAGCCTATTTGTGTCACCGCACCTTTAGTTTAAACTCTCCAGCTCACCACCTTCTTCATCATCACCATTACGATGTGAGTATTGAAAGGAGGGAAAATGTGGCCGATTTGCACGGAAAACACCTCAATGAGGTCACGTGACTGTACACAAACAGTGCACCAACTGCCAAAACGACTTTGTGCACATTTGACAACTTTGACTTGGAGAAGTACAACGACACTGGAGTAACGACATGGTGGAAGACATGTGGGTGGTGTGGTGGTTGGGAGAGTGGTACAAAGGCGGTAACTCAAGCTGTCTCGTTTCTGCCACGTCACTCGTTGTTTGCCACTGACTTACATGTCGTTGGGTGAACAAGATGATATGGAGTGGCTGGAACACGTCCACAGCTCACTGATGTGTTGCAGCCACGTGCTTCATTGAATTCTGCCACTTCTGTTGTCTCCTGGTGTGCTTTTGGTATGTCATGTTGCCACTATGTGTACCAAGTGGTGGATCATACGCCAAACCACCACTTACACCATGTTGTTCATGTCTCATCTTCTCGTCGTGACTCCTGCCTTCGGCAGTCGTTGCGCTCGCTTCGCTCGCTTACTAACTCAGGACCCTGGTAGCGTCACCCTCCATTGCCAGCGCCACGCTCCATTCGGAGCTGCCGTCCCTGGTCAAACTCTACGTTTGGCCGTTTCTCATTCTCTACCCCATCTTCACCTATGCGTACGTTGTCAAGTACGACACCTGGATCACCGGCCAGGAGTGGACCTTCCTCTTCCTCGGCTCCATCATGACGACCCATGCTCTCACCTGGCTGGGAACCCACTGGAACGTCAACTTCAAGAGTGCCGTTGAGTCGATCACCGTCAAGGACATTGAGGACGCCGATCTCATCAAGCTCTTCCCTGCGCCCAACTGTGGTGCCGCTGCTGTTGTTCCCATTGTTCGGAAGATTTACCACTCCGACTCGACCACCGAGACCTCTTTTGTCTTCCAAAAGCGACGGTACATCTGGAACCCTGCCACCAAGTCGTTTGCTCCTCCTCATTTTGCCATTGACGACGAGGACGTGACTGTGGGCACTTTCCAGACCCCCAAGCCCGTCAAGTCTGCCGATCTCGAACTTTCTTACCGTGTCTACGGCCCCAACAAGTTTGATATCCCCATTCCCACGTTTTCCGAGCTCTTCTTTGAGCATGCTGTTGCTCCCTTTTTCGTCTTCCAGATCTTCTGCGTCGCTCTCTGGTGTCTCGATGAGAAGTGGTACTACTCCATCTTCACCCTCATCATGCTTGTCATGTTCGAGTCCACCGTTGTGTGGCAGCGTCAGCGAACCATGACCGAGTTCCGAGGCATGGGTCTTGCCCCTTACGCCGTCCAGGTCTACCGAGACTCTGAGTGGTCTGAGATCCAGACTGATCAGCTGCTTCCCGGAGATATCGTCTCTGTTACTCGATCTGGCGAGGATTCCGGTCTGGCTTGTGATATGGTTCTTATTGCCGGTACTTGTATCGTCAACGAGGCCATGCTGTCTGGAGAGTCGACTCCTCTTCTCAAGGAGTCCATCCAGCTGCGAGAGAGCCAGGCCCAGCTCGATATGGAGGGCGAGGACAAGAACTCCATCTTGTCCGGAGGAACCAAGGCCCTCCAGGTCACTGCGCCCGAGACCAACGTGCACAGCGACATTCCTCCTCCTCCCGATGCTGGATGTGTTGCTGTTGTCACCAAGACCGGTTTCGAGACTGCCCAGGGTACTCTTGTGCGAGTCATGATCTTTGCTACCGAGCATGTTGGTGTCGGAAACGCCGAGGCCCTCTTCTTCATTCTGTTCCTGCTCCAGTTTGCCATTGCCGCCTCCTACTACGTGTGGACCGAGGGTGTTCGAATCGACCGAAACCGATCCAAGCTGCTGCTTGACTGTGTGCTGATTGTCACTTCTGTTGTGCCTCCGGAGCTCCCCATGGAGCTGTCCATGGCCGTCAACTCTTCTCTCGCTGCTCTCTCCAAGTTCTACATCTACTGTACCGAGCCCTTCCGAATCCCCTTTGCTGGCCGTCTCGATATCTGCTGTTTCGACAAGACCGGTACTCTTACCGAGGAGGATCTTCTGGTTGAGGGTCTGACTGGTCTTGGATCCGAGTCCGAGTTTATGGAGATTCGAACCCCCGAGTCTGGAGCTTCTATTCCCGACAAGACCACCCACGTGCTTGCTGCTGCTCACGCCCTTGTCCTTCTCGATGAGGGTGAGGTTGTTGGAGACCCCATGGAGAAGAACACTCTGGCTTCCATTGCCTGGACTGTTGGAGCCCATGATGTCATCACTTCTCCCACCAAGAAGGAGTCTGTCAATGTGCGACGTCGATTCCAGTTCTCTTCTGCCCTCAAGCGATCCTCTTCCATTGCCACCCACTCTTCTGGACGAATGTACGTTGCCACCAAGGGAGCTCCCGAGACCATCAAGAAGATGCTGGTTTCCGTGCCCAAGGGCTACGACGAGACTTACAAGCACTACACTCGAGCTGGTAAGCGTGTTCTTGCTCTTGCTTCCAAGGACGTGAAGCTGTCCAAGGACGAGCTCATTCACATTGACCGAGAGCACGTTGAGTCCGATCTTGTTTTTGCCGGTTTCCTTGTCTTCTCCTGTCCCATCAAGCCCGATGCCAAGGAGACCATCAAGATGCTCAACGAGTCGTCCCATCGATGTGTCATGATCACCGGAGATAACCCTCTGACCGGTGTGCATGTTGCCAAGGAGGTTGGAATTCTGTATCCCGGCCGAAAGACTTACATTCTGGATCTGTTCAACGGCAAGCTTGCTTTCCGAACTGTTGATGAGCTTGAGGTTGACTATGTGGATGCTTCCAAGCCTCTGGAGGCCAAGTACCTCGATGGAACTCACGATGTGTGTGTCACCGGTTCTGCTCTCTCTGCTCTTTCTTTCGACCACGACTCTATCGCCGATCTCATTCGACACGCCTGGGTTTACGCCCGTGTCTCTCCTTCTCAGAAGGAGACTCTTGTGTCTAACATGAAGGATCTCGGATACATGACTCTCATGTGCGGAGACGGAACCAACGATGTCGGTGCTCTCAAGCAGGCCCATGTTGGTGTTGCTCTTCTTAACGGTACCGTCGACAGCATGAAGAAGATGGCCGATAACGCTCGAATCAACACTCTGCAGAACGTCTACAACAAGCAGTGCGAGATGATGCGAAAGTGGGGCCAGAAGGACCCTCCTATCCCCATGGCCATTGCTCATCTGTACCCTCCCGGACCTCTCAACGTGCACTACCTCAAGGCCATGGAGGCTCGAGGAGTTGAGCTTGACGAGAAGACCAAGGCCCAGGTTGCTATTCTGTCTGCTGCTCCTGTGGTTGCTGGACAGCCCCAGTCCACTGCTGCTGCCACCCAGGCCTCTGCTCTGGCTGACAAGCTGGTTGGAATGTCTTCTGAGGATATGGACGAGGCCCCCACTCTCAAGCTGGGCGATGCCTCTGTTGCTGCTCCCTTCACTTCCAAGCTGGCCAACGTTTCTGCCGTGACTCACATTGTTCGACAGGGTCGATGTGCTCTGGTTACCACTATCCAGATGTACAAGATTCTCGCGCTCAACTGTCTGATTTCCGCCTACACTCTGTCCATTCTGTTCTTTGCTGGATGTAAGACTTCCGACTCCCAGGCTACCGTCTGTGGTCTGCTTCTCTCTGTCTGTTTCATCTCCATTTCTCGAGGTAAGCCCATTGAGAAGCTGTCTCGAGAACGACCCCAGCCCGGTATCTTCAACAAGTACATTATGGGCTCGATTCTGGGCCAGTTTGCCGTCCACATTGTCGCTCTCATCTACATCCGAACCGAGGTGTACAAGATTGAGCCTCGAGAGAACCTGACCGATCTGGACCGAAAGTTCGAGCCCTCCATTCTCAACACGGCCATGTACCTGCTTCAGCTGGCTTCCCAGCTGTCGACCATTGCCGTCAACTACCAGGGCCGACCTTTCCGAGAGAGTATCCGGGAGAACCGGCCTCTTTACTTTGGTCTGATTGGAGTTGGCGCCTTTGCTTTCGCCTGTTCGACCGAGTTTATGCCCGAGATCAACGAGCAGCTGCAGCTGGTCAAGATGCCCGATCTGTTCAAGCTGCAGCTCACCACCACCATGGCATTGGATCTGGGAGTGTGCTGGCTCATTGAGCTGGTGCTCAAGCATCTGTTTTCGGACTACAAGCCCAGTGATGTGGCCATGAGACATAAGACGGAGATTGACGAGGATGTGAAGCCCGTTGCGGCGGTGCTGGAGGAAAAGAAGAATCAGTAGATTTAGATTAATGACAAATTAGATATTTTGACAAGTACTACGAGCGAAGTACTGGTACGCGAGGTTTTTGTACAGTAATTTTTTGGGCAGTAATTAGTGTAGCGTGTGTACTTTAGTGTGACATGGGTCTACACAGTAGAAGTTTATTGAAATCCCTCTGTGACTGGTATTTATGTGTAGATAGCTGATGTAGGCGCTACTACTTGGTCTAGAATCGCTTCTCTTGTCGATGTCCAACCACACTTAATCGTCTCTACAAGCACCAGAAAGTGGGTTGTACATTAATCATGCATACTGTAATTATGGTTTCCAACCAAGTTGGCCAACATCACTTCTACATCATGGTCCACCACTTAATAGCATCATCTGTCGGCATGGCATCACACTCCATTAAACGAAAGAGATTGGAAAAACGGAAAAGAACAGTCTTGGAGCGCAAAATGCACCCAGACTTGCCAGATGGCGTTTGTGCGACCCTGAAGGCAGACTGGGATATGTCCAAGCTGCGAGAACAGTCTTCGGACACTGATTTCTGTATCAAGTGTAAAGACGTGTCTATTCCCGTTCACTCGCTGGTGATGAAGTCATACTGGCCGTATTTCAAGGCTTTGAGTGAAACTGAGTGTTTAGAAGCGACTGACAAGAGCGTGGAACTTGATTACCCCTCGTCTTGGGTCCAGAAGCTTGTATCTTACCTCTATGGAGAAGAGGTTGGGCTGACTTTTGACGAATTAACAGGTTTGATGGTTCTTGGAGAGTTGTATCAGATTCCTGAGCTAGCTGAGAACGCTTCCGACAAGATTCTCAACGTTGACTACTTCCATATCAGTCTTGAAGACGTCATTTCAGGCTGGAGAAGAGCTTGCCAAGTGAATAACCAGGCTGTAAAGGACCATTTGATTGAGCTTCTTGTCAGTAAACATCGTGAAGAGCAGGAAGCAGGTACAGAGGGTTTGAGGGAAAAGTATGAGACTTTTGACTTGAATGAAGCCCTTGAGATGTTTTTCAACTCTTGGGGGTTGGATCAAATCAAGAAAGAGCTAGACAGTGAATAGGCAATCAACAAAATATATATTGTAAAGTAAATGATTAGAAGTTAAGATGAGATAAACCTTAAATGTGCCAAAAGTATAGAGTTTAATGTACTGTATTATGTATCCTACCAGTGCGGTACTTGTAAAGGAGTCTTCCTACTGGTTGGGTTGGGTTGTTATATATTTGCCACGTGGCTCGTATCTTTTAGCCTGTTTGCATGTATTCACTAGGAAAAACACGTGTACTTGTAGCACGTTTTTCATGTCTGTTTATTTTGATGCACCTTAGCTGCATGGCATGACATGATTTATGCATATCAACATTTGAGAGTGACTGCCATTTGACGGCGTTATAGGAGTGTGTAAGAGGTTTGAGTGAGATACTCAGGTTGCTACGAGTCAATTGATGTTTGTGCCTTGTTTTCAAGTGGCTTGTCCATGTCTTATACTTGCCTGAACTAGCACATTATTTCTTCATGCAGCTGCAGCTAACTTGCACAGTGCATACCACCAAAATATATAAACCCGCTGACACCCCTTTTTTCTTCCTCACAGACAACTTTTCGACAGTTGTTTTTGGTTACACCTCCCCAATTAAAGGAGATACAAAAAAAAAGAGCCTGAAACATTCGGGACGAAACTAAAACGAGCCTGAAAACAATCGGGTCAATCTGACAGTCAGCCAATCTGACAAACAAAAAAAAAAAAAACCATGTTGGAGCTTGGAACATTGATGAGTGCCGTAACTGCAGGGACCACAACGAACTGGACAGACTACAATAGCGTCCAGTCAACCGCCGAGTACCCAATCGCAGACGAGCTACAAGCCTTGTTTCTTTGCACCTTCAGGAGGTACCAAGTGCAGCCAAACAGACTCCAGAATAAAGAGAGCGTGCTAGCCGAATTGACCCCTGATAACCTGTGTAGGTTCCAACAGACCTTGTATGAGTACTTGCTGGCCCAGCAGTATCCCGTACACGTGACTGTGGAGCATGTATATTCCTGGATGAAGCATAACGTTGACCATCTGGAGAGTGCCAGACGCCTTGTACTGGAGTGCTTTTTTCGAGAGCGAGAAGCTGAGACTGTTGACGAGCTGAAAATCAAGCTTGAGACGTTTCTAGTTGATCCAATCTCGGAGGAATCTCACTCCAGTGCTGTAGCTTCACTCAAAGAAGGACTGACCAAGTGCTACTCCCTCCCAATCTTTAATCTGATCAAAAAATGGTCCATGAAACACGCCCTTGACATTGACACCGTTGTGGAGTACTTTGGAGAGCGGTATTTGAAGTCGCTGGTTGCCAGTGGTTTCTTTGAGCTGTTTGGCAGTATTGACGAACTTGTCATCTGGGTGAACCATACTGAACCTCTGACTTTTTCCAAAACTCTGGTTTCAGCTCGAACTGCTCAGAAATGTCTCGTGAACCATCTTTCTTCTCTGATGGATGACGAAACCCGGCTTTTCTATGCTCTCTCTCCAAACCCCTCTTCTACTTTTGACGTGTGTATGGTTGTTGAGGACCTTCTTCTGAAAGATACTCTTGATGAAGCTGTTTTACCCAGACATCAGCTCATTGCAGACCTCCACGATCTTGAAGAAAACACCGAAAATTACGTCAAATGGGGCAGACAGTTCATTACGGCTTGTATGACAGACGCGTCTTTTCAGCTTGAGGAGTATTCCTACTGGCAATCTCTTTTGGGGGACCTCTACCACATGATTCACGTCGATGTTCTAAGAAATCACCTGATTGGGTACGATATCGACGACTACGAGTCTTGTTTGCGCTTCTTCAAGTTCTTCAACAAATGGTTGGTTGAGAACGATTCACAGCCTAAAACAACTCTCAAGCGAACCAGAGACGACTCAGACTCTGAACCAGACTCTGTCAAACGCCACAAGTCTGATTTTCAAATCTACACTGACGGTTCATACACCCAGCCTTATTACTCTGGAATCGGCATTTATTTCGGAGAAGGAGACTCTCGAAACGTCAGTGAGCCTGTCAATGCATCGTCAGCTATCCATGCTGAAATGATGGCTATTGAACAGGCTCTCAAACTTGTGGCAGAGGGTTCTTTTGGCACAGTTGAGATTTTCACAGACTCCCTGTTCACCATTAAGTACGTCTATGGAGGTCGTGAAGCCCTAGGGATCACACAGCAGTATGTTTATCAGATCAATAAACTGCTTGTGAAATTCAGAGGAAGGGTCACCTTGTCTCATGTGAAAGCGCACTCGGGAAATAAGGGCAATGATCAGGCCCACAAGTTGGCTTGGGAGGGGAGGAAGAAGGGTATGAGGAAGAACTCTAGCGATTGAGTGAAGGATTTTTGTGAGTATGACTACACTGACAAAATTGCTAGTACTAACTCCAGTGGAAGAAGGGTATGAGGAAGGACTCTAGTATTTGAAGGAAGGATTTTTGTGAGTATGACGATATTTGCAGCGATACTTGCTAGTACTAACTCCAGTGTTTGGAATAATTGAATTGATTGATGTTATGTTTTCTTGTATTAAATTAAATAAATAGCTACTTCAACACCCACATACCTTCACTGGTATACCACAAATCTCTAATAGGAGCATCAAACAAGAGCCGTTGAGCTGTGGAAGAAGACGGATAGAAATGGTACCCTCTGGGAATGTTAGAAAACACGTTTTGCATTTGCTCTTGAGTGGGTGAAATTTGATATTCTACAGTAGACATATTCTGAGTCATATTCACATCCTTCTCAATGATATCTCTCATGGTATCACTGTAATCTGGAGCTTCATCCAAGACTGTGGTATCATCTTCAATGTTATCAACATGGGTATCTTCAACAGCAGGTATCATATCTGCCTCAGTAGCAGCACAATTGATATCAATGAGATCATTGCTGCTCTTAGATCTCTCCTCCACAGCTTCCAACAACCGTGATAAACCCCCAGACCAAAAAACATCCCAGGAGAGACTGCTGACATAAGCAGAGAGGTTAGTCACGTGTTTCTTAGTAATGCGACCCGCTGTCACATGACTCACCTCCCCCACTTTCTCCATCCACCCTTCTGTCGGCAACTTACCCTCTCCTAGCCCATACACCTCCCTGTACCTCGGCACCTGGATCACCAACCTCTCCAGACACAACTGTGTCACGTGACCCACGTTTTCCACAACCACACTCCTGCACACGTGACTCACCATCTGCTCCAGAAACGGGTACTTGCACAGTTTGCTGTTTTCAAATTTCGTTTCGGCAAGTCCAATTTTCGCCATTCTCTTCATGATCTCACCTTGGGGAATATGCACACCCACGTGACGTGCATACTGACACAGAAGCGAGCCCATGTCTGTGTCACTCATGGATCCGTTTTTGACACGTGGCAAAAGTTGCAGGTACTTTTGACCGATTTTGAAAAAGGCGTGGGATGTGGATCCAGACGGATTATCACGTGATTTGGAGAGTGTATGGGTATCACGTGACTTGGAGGGTGTTTGTGTATCACGTGGTCGTTTTGGCGGCATCTTTTCGGGTATCTTTTGGTGAGTTTTTTGGTATCGTTACTGAGAGAAAGTGGTGTGGAAGAGGAATGAAGTTTGTTTTGAAGAGTTGTAGAAAAGTGTAGGGGGTTGAGAGAATGAGGGGGGTTAATATGGTGTGGTTGGAATGGTGGGAATCAGGGCTATCGAAATATACCGGTTTGGTTGAATTTGAGGGAGTATTGGGGGAGATATGTGGGAGTTTAGTTCTAGAGACTTTACTTCAGCTTTGTTAGAGATCCGAAACTTAGTTGGGATTTTGTTGACTCTATGCTAAAACAAGACAAGACCCTGAAGGGTATGAGGACAATTAAATGATATATATCTGATTAATAATCACTTTGAACCGGTTCTGACTTGTTTCAATGTGTTTAATCAAAAATATTTTTCTGAATCTCCACATGTTCTTCATGCATCATCCACTTAACTTGCATAAGGTGAAAATTGAAATTTATAAATATCAACCTGAATTTTTAATTTGAAAATTTCGTTAATTAAATAACCCCTCCCTCTACAGCCTAGCTTTAATACCATACCTCTTCTTCATCTCATTGAGAAAGCTCCAATTGATGAGAATCCTTCTCTGCTCTTCAGGTTCTTCTTTCTCAACCACCTGAATCGTATCTCTTCGCCACTTTTCATACACCTTGTTGACGTTTCTAGTGGCTGAAGAAATGAAGGCCAGCAGCTGGAACTTTTCCTCATTTTTGGAAACCGAATCAGGAGTGTACAACAAGCACTGGAAGAGTTTTGGGTGGTTTTTAGCAGTTGTCACTAACAAATCCGACCCTCTTCCATGACCCAGACCTACAAAAAGCGTCTTGTTTTTGAGTAAAGGATGTTGACGCTCTTTAAGACCCTCTACAACGACATAAGGGTCCTGATCTCCGATTTCCGCAAAATCCAGAGCAACCACTCCGTTGAGAAAAAGATGGTGTTTCTGAAGCATCTCTTGTTTCAAAGACCAGAAGAGATTCATGTTTTCACGTGACCCGTCTCCGATGTAAAACATGGTAACACGGGAATGTTTTTCTCCCACCATGCCGGTACGGCCTTGATAAAGGGTGACAGGGATGTTTGACACGGAGGTGGTTGTTTTGAACATTGAAATACTGTATTAGCAGACAATAGTCGGAAGTGATGCGAAATAAAATACTCACTTTTTTTGTATATCAATTGTTTAAAAGACTCAATTGGCTTGTGGGTTGTTTGTGTGTCGTTTGTGTGTTTCTCTGTGTGATTTGAAGGTGTAGAAGATGATGTGAAGAAGACAGCTTTTTTCGTGCCTCTTAGTTTATATAGATATTTATGCATCTCCCTGCCTATGTCATTCTCTAGGCTAGTCTCACTTCCCCACACTAAAAGTGGGGTTATGCATGGTCCGTTATGCAGCTATGCACGATAAAAGATTTCCGCAAACCTACATTATCTTGCATTATCGGGTGTAATGGGGCATGAGTTTTGTTTGTGTGTGTGCTTTGTGATTATATATGTTCCATCATGTTCCATCATGTTTTATGAGGTCTAGATGTGATGTTTCTTTGTTACTTCAAAGAGGAGTAACCCTTATTCTTATTCTCCTTGGGGCTGAACTTATTGTCGTATGATATTATCAGAAAATAGTTGTCCCAACAAGTGAGCTATAGATATGAGAAGGGGTACTTGAGGTTGTTACGGAAACCAGCACAACTCTTTCAATATTTGTCCTATGACAAATTCAACCACGTCAACGTAATCTCCTCATCAAGGGCTACAGAATGGTATCAATGAAATAATAATACCACCAACAGGAGAGGGTAAACCAAGCATCCTTCATGATGTTCAGCTACCTATAGGTACATGCAAAAAAGATGAACCCAGAACCTCTTTGCTACAACAGATCTTTAGTTCTTACATCTTAGCAATTGGAACACTGTCTCATTAAATATTTGAGTAACAAAATTCCATTATAATATTTATCACTAGATCAGTGTACCTCAGACTTCAACTGAGTATCAACTGAGACACATTTATCCATAGAAGTATGGACACCACAGACGCTTTCACCGAAAGTCTCCGGGTTAATACCCCAAATAAACGACAGAGTGTTGCCCTTTGTATCTTGACCTGAAACACACTGACTAACAGGCAGAGAGTCTTGCATCTTGAAGGCATCAAACAGAGCTGCAAGAAGATGAGGACAGTCATGGGGACATCTACAATCTCCTTCTCTCTCAGTAACATACAACAAAAGCATGTTCTCCGGGTCAGAATAGTATCCATAAGTTGTGGAAGACATCATGAAGACATCTGTCCAAGCACTAGTCACAGCCCATTCAGCAATCTTGGTTTGATCGTAGGACTTGTTTTCATCGTGTTCAGGAACGAGATTCACACAAGCCCGAGCAGAAACATCTTCTCCAGCGTAGTTTTTAGGTCGAGAGAGATACTTGGGGGAAGAAGACTCAGGGTAGTAGCTGTAGATGAACCAGAAAGCTACCACTGCAGCGATAGAGATGTACAACCAAAGTACGATTTTTCCAAGCTTGGATTTAGGAGTGGGTTCGTCAGGAGAAGAGGCAAGTTTTTCGTATTTCATGGTGCTGCTGTACGAGTAACCAGTGTGGTCTGCCTGTACGATATATATATAACCATGCGGTACTTGATATCTAAGGTTCATGTAGATCTGGCTGTGTCCCATTGCAACCTATTGCACCCTTGTAATAATACCTGTTTGAAGAAGATACATTATGAGCTGGTATTCTGTTGGTCTAGTTTTTTTTTTTTTTTTTTATCTCATTTTTTTCTTCTTCTTCCCACCTCCTCCTACACATCTCTTGGCACGCATCGCACATGCCTCGTATCGGCGAGTGGCACGGCTCCAAAACGCAAAAAAAAAGTTTGGGCTGTGCAGTCAGGTGGGCTGTCGTAGCAGTGATGTCATAGCTGTTGATGTCATAGCTGTTGATGTACAGCAGCTGTTATAAATGTACATGACTCACAGCTTCGCTGCTCGTCTGGGCGTTTACTTAAGGTTAACAAAAACGCCAACTAAAAAAGTGACCTGGGGGTCTCTTCTACACGTTCCAGACATTCCTCAGATATGAGGTCTTTTGTAGTACATTAATGCAGGCATGGAATTATATAATCCACAATAATCTCATGATTTGATAGTACAAAATGTCAAGCTGTACGCTCTCAAAGTCCCAACATTACTTGACATTTTATATTTACTTCACTCCTCCCAATAGCTTAACCAAATGTGCAGGGTGCATAATCTCTGCTTTACAAATCAGTACGAAAAGGTCAAAGACCTTGCACAAGAGCGTAGAAATTGACCTACAGTGTATTGTAGTGCCAAAGAATAATATGAGCTATTAATATCTTGATTTACTAAAAGTTTGTATTTTTTTTTTCAGTTATTTTTTTTGCTTCGTTTTTCACTGTCATATTTAGCAAGGATTAGTGCGAAACAGCACATCCCGAAGTGCTAGCGACAAAGCTGAAGATGTATATAGATTCAATTGGTCGTTCTGATTCAGATGACGTTTTAAAAAATATAAAATCTCATGTTTTTCCTCCATTTTGATGAGTCTCAAGTTTTATGAAATTTTGATTTTTGGCTGTTTTTTGACAAAATCTCAGGTGGTCCCCCCCATGCGACGAAAATCTGACTTTTTTTGGAAAAAAGCAACATTTTTTTTTTTGTCTTTCTTTCAGTTTCACACGTTGTAACACGCCTCTGGAAGTACAATGCGTCTTGTTTCACCTTGTTACGGTCTCTCCTTGTGGTGTTGCCGGGGGTTTACATGTTGAAAGCTCCAAATGGGTTTACTTAAGGTTAACAAAAAGGCCAACTAAAAAAGTCCTCTGGGGGTCTCTTCTACACGTTCCAGGCATCCAGCGGACATAATTTTTTTATTAATACACTCAGGGAGGTCGGCAGTTGCAGAATATGTCATAAACCCATTTTCTGGCAGTACAAAATTCCAAGATGTACGCTATCAAACTTGTGAGATTACTTGACATTTGAAATTTACTCCACCTCTCCCAAAACCTTAACAAAGTGTAACTGGCGTGAAGAAATGTCCCAAAAATATGTACAACTTTGGCAGCATTTATCTCGCCTTCTAAGTAGACAACTTGTGGATATTACTATATATTCGGAATCCACCGACTCAGGAGATTCGAACCAGCCATAAATCAGCCAACAACTACAGACACCACCAACATCTTTGGATCACACGCCAAGTGTCGTTTGCTCTTTACCTAAGGTTGTAGGACTCAAATGGGCACATATCACTCGCCATTGGACCATCCTACAGAAAATATAAACACACCATTGCAATCCCCTTGATCAGGAGATTCCAATGCACTACTTTTCACCCCCACACGACCCCCAAAACACCCCCAAAAATACATCCAAAAATACATCCAAAGTCAACCCCAAAATTAAGTTCAGAATCCCACATATCTACATCTTTAAGCAGCTTTGATTCGGCGAGTAGAGCTCGTATAAATGCCTGAAGTTGTTCATTTTGAAGCTCTTGCTCAGGAGATTATGACACCGCTTTCAGAATTAAAATCGGAGGTGGTTGAGCCTAGTCAAACAGCCCCTCAGTTACATGCCAAGTGTTGTTTGCTCCCATACAGCCTAGCAGACCTTTCAGTACATTTAAATGAGCCAGGCTGTCCTTTACTAACCTCTACCGGTCCTGCACTGGATGTTACATAAACTGCGGATATCTCAGTATACACAGCTGTTATATCTCAGTATACACAGCAGCTGTTCTATCTCAAAGTACAGCTTCTATTATATCTAATGTATACACAGCAACTTAGCATGCAAGTTTGGTATATTGTAAAATATCACAAGAGATAAATATAATCATTATATACTTGTAGAAAAATATGACCTCGTAATATTAATGACAAGACTAAATGTTTCTATCCATGCCAGAGTTGTAGCAAGAGTGAGTTATATCACTCCAATGATCTTCTTGTAGTATTATGAACTTTCACTGAGACCCAAGATTGTAAGGAAGAGAAAGAATGCAGTTCCCATAACTACTGCTTGTCCAGTTTCAGCCGTATTGAACTATGGTGAAGTTGAAACTAGTGATGAGACAGGTTGGTGGCGATATTGACACTAGATGAGCATAGTTAGGCTAGATTTTAGGACTACCACTAGTAGTACGAAGAATGTATGAGGTGAGAAGGTAACATGAAGTATATTGGTGTACTCTTGGTGTCACTAGAAGCTCTGCTGTTGTGTTCTGTATATCTCCTATTTGACTCTATCAATGGGCCCTGGAGATATAATTACTTCTTTCCGTTTACAGCACTTAAAACAAGAAGTAGACCTAAACGGAGTTGATTATCGATGAAATCAGATCAATTGGATTTGCCTCATTTTGTTCACTTTCCATTTGAAGGCTCAAGGCGTCTGGTTGAGACGTACTTCTCTATACATATATTTAGTTTAAGCTCAACTGAGTGTTGCAAATCGCCAGAATCGTGTAATATACTGTATTACGACCAAGTTCCATATAATGAAGGCTCAAATAATGAAGGCTCAAAAGCAGACAAATGTCTGAAAATCCTGAAATTTTCACATTATTTCCCTAGAAAAAAAAAAAAAAAAAAAAAAAAAAAAAATCGACTCTCGGGCTTCGCTCTCGTGTCTCGTACAATTCATTTACATGACTCACAGCTTCGCTGCTCGTCATGTACAGCTGCTGTTCTCTATCAAAGTACAGCAGCTGTTCTCTATCAAAGTACAGCAGCTGTTCTCTATCAAAGTACAGCAGCTGTTCTCTATCAAAGTACAGCTGCTGTTCTCTATCAAAGTACAGCAGCTGTTCTCTATCAAAGTACAGCTGCTGTTCTATTTCAAAGTACAGCTGCTGTTCTATTTCAAAGTACAGCTGCTGTTCTATTTCAAAGTACAGCTGCTGTTCTAT
>BCKF01000002.1:1738297-1999122 GCA_001600515.1 Yarrowia sp. JCM 30694
TCAAAGTACAGCTGCTGTTCTATTTCAAAGTACAGCTGCTGTTCTATTTCAAAGTACAGCTGCTGTTCTATTTCAAAGTACAGCTGCTGTTCTATTTCAAAGTACATGACTCACAGCTTCGCTGATCGTGATAAGTCAAGTCATGAAACATTTACTATGCTACTGTACTTTATAAATCCTTAACATCCTATAGCTAATTAAAGCAAAAAAAAAAAAAAAAAAAAAAAAAAAAAAAAAAAAAAAAACACTCAGGGCACTCACTTCGTTCGTGCCCTAAGTATCTCAAAGTACATGACTCACAGCTTCGCCGCTCGTCACGCCAATCACAAACATTCATTATTCTACTGTATATTTACTTGCATGCTATAAGCATGAATGGCACTCACTCAGGGCACTCACTTCGTTCGTGCCCTTCGTTCGTGCCCTTTACGAGTCAAACTCATCCAACCTCACCTTTCTCCTTATCGTTCCCTCCTGGTTCGCAATCACCACCTGATCGCCCTCATTTCCAATCCACGGACCGTCCAGTCTAGCAGTCAAATGTGGATTGTTATACGTGAGGAACCTCTCTCGGGCCTCATCCAGCGTCTGAGAACGCATATGTCTCATCGATCTCTGTCCTTCGAGATCGGTGAAACTCACTCCACTGCCTCCAGTGTCTCTGATGGCTTGTAGAGCGATGAATTGAGTAAGAGGCTGGTAGTTGTTCTCAAAATTGTACAAGAGCAACATGGCAAAAACAGGAAGGGGAGCTAGAAGAGTGGCAAGATAGTAGGCTTGTTGAAGAGCTAGAATACCAGACATTGTAGCATGGAAGAGTACTAAACCCACACACACTCGTCTCACAATCATAGGCCATGCTTGTCCTGTAGAATGAGAGGGGTGTACCATGGCATACATCAACAGATACTTGTATGTAAAGTATCCCAGAACAAAGTAGACTGTTCCAGCAGCGAGGATTTTCGACGACATGACATCAAACACGGAATAAAGCAGCGTGATGATGAGAATGAGAATCGGCTGGGGAAGATTCAGGCCAAAATTGAACACTGGAGGGGTGTACAACGATCTGAACTCTCGAGGAGTATGAGTGATTGGTTTTTCAAACCCGAACCGAATCAGGTTTCCAAACTCAAGTAGTCTGAAAGGGAACATTCCTACACCTTGCAAAACAATCAAATCAACGTAAAACAGAGCCCATTTTTTCAAAGAAGAGGCTAGTTTGTACGCGATCGAAGTAGTGTCCTTGAGATACTGAAAAATATCAATGGCAGCTCCAGCCACGGTGAAAATCAGAAAAAGATTCACGAAAATGTAGAAAAAATTCTTGGAAATCACCGAAAGCTCTTCGTCTCCATGAGAAATAAAACCCTGGAGAGAAGCAAGATAGACGTAAAAGTAGGGCAGTGCGAAATTGAGAATCGTGAACAAATAGGGAGGAAGAATACCCGTCACCAACTTTTCCAGCCAAGGAGTATCTTTCAACAATTGTCCAAGAGCAGGCCAAGATTTGGAAATCGTCTTGGTGTCCATCAGTTTGGCAACACCCAAGACAGGAGGCACCAGAGCCACCGTCAACACTCCAATCATCACCGTCACTGCATACGTTCTCACTTCCCGCTTCAAAGTCGACATGTAAATGTTTTTCCAAATGATATCATGAGGAGCAGGAGCGAGTTTGGCAATGAGATGGTAAGGAGAGGGGTCCAGGACAGCTTGAGCCACCATCTGAGCAGATGCCACACTGTCCATCGTCACAAACGCAGTATTAGTGGGAGTATACTCTTTATGACGGGCTTTAATGATACTCTGATCGAGAGTATCCAGTTGAGCAGTGTAGTAGTCGATAGCGTCCACTTTCTGGCCATACAATCCCCAGAAAGTGAACCCCTTGTATCCTCCTATTCGTACAGTGGGTCTATCATAAGAATGAGTCCTTGATCCAAGCTGTAGAGTAGCTCGAGGAGTGTTAAGAGGCGTGTTTTGACCTGTGGAAGCAGGAGAAGACGATGTAGATGGGTTCGTATCCAACACGTGACCGTTGTTAGAAGGCAAACTAGGATGAACCACCCCAATCACCGTTTCTCGGTCAACTTCTCGAGGTCCCAAGTAAACACACCAGGCTCCTTCGAGTTTCTTGATGAGCCGTTTTCTGGTCACAAACAGCTCATCCAGCTCGCCCCACTCTCTGCAAATCGTGATAGACCGCACATCTCCGATATCCAGCTTTTCAATGTGTTCAGTGAGCCGGTTTTCGTCTCTGAGGTCGGTGGGAATGCCGGACAGACGAATAGTCCTATCGGTGATGGAGTTCTGGGCTCCCAGGTACCGTTGTCGCACTCGAATCACCTTTTGCGTGTATCTCATGAGAAAAAACGACACGATTCCGGTGAAAACGTAGGTGAAAAAGACATATGTCCAGAGATACGGCTGGTAGTCTTCAACCGGAGGGTCGGGTTTCTCTTTGTCCTTCATCGTCTCCACTTCACTACTCTTGTAGTTTGCTGTGAAGGACACTAGGATGATCTTCCAAATGAGCATTCCCACATCCACTCCTGCCTCATCATCCTCTCCATTATCGTAGTTCCTCCTGATCGGACCAATCACCGTCACCGCAAAAAACGTGCACAAAGCGAAAATGATGATGGCCATTTTGAAAAACTGCAGAAACACATAACAGTCGAGTCCACAGTGTTCCAGCACCTCCTCCTCGGTGATTCTGTACAGTGCCGGAATCCACCCGAAATAGGTGTTCGGTAAAGGTGGCAAACCCTTTCTGCGTAATGTTCTTGCGGCGTAAATTTGAGGCCAGTTTTTTCTCAGGACACAAAAACTGAGAAACGCCGTCATTCCAAGCGACCCTGCAATGAGAACCTGTGTTTTGAGCAGCGAGCTGTGTTTCCACAGATCGGGGCCGTCGTCATCAGGCTTGACGAGAACCGTTTGCCAGGACATGTTGTGTTGTGTTGAAGTAAGTGGTGATGTTTGCTCAGGAGTAGTTGCATGCATATACTTTAGTTGAAGGTTATTTTGGGTTTGTGTGGGTGTGAGGTTTGGAGGAGGTTGGTGGGTGGTGGAGAGGAGGTGGGGGGATTTGGAGGGTACCATTGGAATCCTGGAGTCAAGGCGGTCATTATGGTACTCTCCGTTTCTCTCTAGCGCTAATATTCGGCCCACCGATTGGGTCATTTCACAGTTCCCAAAAACACCCCTATTCACATGCTGGGCCAAAGACGAAAACAAGACAGAGGGGTTTGACCAGTCGGTTTTTGCCTTGGAACTTTGGGGCGTGCAAAATGAAATTAAAACATATATGTGTCGCCACCGAAACTACATCACGTGACTTATCTCACAGTATGTACTTTGCTTGCTGCTTATCGTATGTAGAAGCTGAGAGGTGCATGAAGGTGGCAACCCAGATAGAAAGAGATTAGATGTATTTGTATAGGGTATTTGTGAATATAAATAAACGGAGGCTTCTGATTGGTTGGATTATTTTTGTTTATTATTTTATTTTCTTTGGTTATCGCTTCAGGGGCTGCTTCAGCCTAGTCATTGTCTTCTCAGTCTAGCTTGATGCATGCAAAGCGTCTAGACACGATAAGGCCTGATAGGATAAGCACGTGTGTTCGAGTTTGCCATGGTGAAAATGCCAATGGAAGTGAATATTTGTATGATTACTAAGCATAAACTGACTTCATAGACAGAGTTGACAGACGTAATATACGGGATATTATCAGTATACGGTTAAGACATCATCTCGTGATAAACCATAACGTTGAGTGAGCACTGATATCACACAAATTATGGGTTATATGCATTCTACAGCAATGAGACTTATGCCATTCGATGCAGAATCTTCTCCTGATTACAACGATACCATTTGTTTCCATTTTCATTTTTTCATAAATATGACTTTTTCTGAATACTACAAAAATACAGGATCCACACATCCTACAGCAACGAAACTTATACCATTCGATTCAGAATTTTCTCCTGATCACGACTATACCATCATCTTCTAATAATTACTTACTGGTGGCTTGATTTTCACAATTTTCATTTTGCATAAATATTTTACTTCTTCACCCACTTACGCCTTCTGTCTAGGCTGCTTACCTCGTCCGTAACCCTCCTTTCCGTAATAATCCATAGGATACTCATTACCTTCCAGAGTATCTTCGTCCATCATAACCATAGCTTCATAAGGCGTCAAAAGCGGTTTAGGAAAAGCATAACCCCAATCAATAGACAATCTAGGACATGCTACCTGTACCCAAGCGTCAATCCCATCAAACAGAGCCAGTTTAGCAGGGAAAATCTCACTCAAAAGCACAATATGAGTTTCATACCCGTACTGATTGAGCTTTTTTTGCAGCATATCGAGTGTAGAAGTGTTTCCCTGACGTCCCAGAGTGCCCAGAATCAATCCTATAGTCTTTGCATTCTTTGCTGTTTGAATAGCCTTCTTTCTGACCCCTACCATTTCAGCTTGATCAAAGTACTCTCTGGTGAGTTTTCTGGAGTAAGGATCGTATCTGTAGGCTGGAATATCCGGATTATGGATCATGGCACTCTCCAGATGAAATCTTCCGTCTCCAATGTACATAATGAGATCATAATCGTCCTTGGACATGTTTGCAGAAGTACAGCCGAGAACTTCTCCTTTAGATAAGGGCATGATTTGAGGAGGAGTGCATACGATTCCTGCTTCGGTCAAAAGCCGTTCTTTGAGTGTGTGAATCGTAGGGTTGAACTGGATGGTTCCTACCATTGCCATTCGAGTTCCTGTTTCAAAGTTCTTCTTGAACGACTTGATCACGTGCTCAGTATCGATTTCAATAGTGACAAAGACATACAGCACCTTGATTTTGATCGAATCAATAGGAACCAAACAAGAATGAGCGTAATGAATGAGAAAATCACATCCCAAAGCAATAGCTGAAAAGTCGTCCACACAACAAGCTCCATAAGTCACGTCTCCCATAACAACAGTGGAGATATCGGGTCCACAAAACTGTTCGATGATGTCGGAAATGATACATGCGTAAATTAACAATCCCTCAGGCATCTGCAAAGCAATCTTCTTGCAGTTGTTCTTTCGAATATGCCAGATACTCTTGTGGATCTCAAAGTTGTAGTTTTTGGGCAGGGTCTTTGCAATGACGTCGTTGAGCTCGGTGTCGTTCAAGATCTCATCGGGAATCTGGTTGATAATTCGTGGACGTCGAGTAGTGTTCTTAACCAGAGAAGTAGATGCAGACGATCCAGAACCGTTAGCTCGTCCTACGAAACGTTTTCGAGGCTGAGAAGAGGCGGTTTTTGTGCACGATTCGTTGCCGCAGGCTGCTGGAGCGGTAGGATCTGTTTTTGTGCAGTTTTCAGGCGTTGAACAGGACATTATGGTGGTGCTGAAAGATGTGAAAAGTCATGCATGCTGAAAAAAATATTTGACTTTGGTGTAATTTTGACTTCAAGCCGGTGAAAACAATTGGTGGGAAAATAATTGTTAGGGAATTTGGAGGGTCGCATTTGGGTGAGATTTTGATGGTGATTCTGATGGTATTCTCAAATTTGCAAAATTCCAATTTTTGGGAAATGTGTTTCCCCGGGAATCGAACTCCGGACGTGTCAAAAATATTCGATTTCTGAATATTCATTATTTTCGATATCTGAAAGCGGATTATTAATATATCGGTTCTTCTGATTCTTCTGGTACCCTTATATTTCCTTAGAAACCACTTCCCACCTCCCTACCTGCTGCCTCATCTCATGCATATTCATGCAGGTCATGCAGGCGTATTTTTTATTTTGCCAAATTATATTTTCTCCACCAACATGATCACTCCGGATTTCACCGTCGACCAAAACGAAGACTTTGTCTTTGTCGACATCAAGGCGCCTCATATTCGCGTTGCAAACATTGAAATTGTTGTTGATGGCGAGCTGTTTGTTTTCTCACTAGCGCCCTATTACCTGCGGTTGCGGTTTCCTGGAAAGCTGCTGGACGAAGATGAAGAGGAGGTGGAGCAGATTAAGAAGCAGATTCAGGGAGCTGGCGACGAGGCGAACACGACAGTGCAAACGGATTCGAAATCGGACGAGAATTCAGCCCAGCAAGTCGAGCCAAAGCTCATTGAAGAAGTCGTCTCTAAACCTCTGATTGAGGAGATTTCAGAGCCCGAGAAGCCTAGTGAGGCTAATCCCAAGAAGCGGGGCTACGAGGAGATGGCCACCGAGACTTTGGTTGAGGAGATTCGGCCAAGTAAATTTTTGCTGGAGGAAAGCAGTTCGGAGCCTGTAGTCGAGGAGCTGGAGCAGGTGAAAATCAAGCCTTTGATTGAGGAAATTGGCGGTGGGGGGCTTTTGATTGAGGAGATTGACGACGAGAAGAAGGAATCCAAGCCTTTGGAAGCTCTGCAGGGCAAAAAACCTCGACCTGCAGTGACTAAAGCAACTGCTACATACGATCTGGGAAGCTCTACAATCAAGTGTAAGATTCCCAAAGAAGAGCCTGGCCTCTGGAAAGACATTGACATGATTGGCAAGCTTCTTGCGCGTCAAAACGAGACTCAAGTCATGGATGAGCTGCGAAAAACCGTGATTGAAGAACTGGATAACGACGAAACAGAGCCCACAGAGATCCAGGAGGCAGATGCCTTCGACTGGGAGATCAAGCAGGAGCTGCCCAAGCTGGGAGAAGACAGTCACGTGAGATACGGGTGGCAGGGAAGGTATAATGGAGCTGTTGGAGTGTCTGTTGCCAAGGGAAATGATGTCAATGAAATCGTTGATCCTGAGATGAATGGAGTGGACGAAGTTGCTCGAAAGGAGCTCAGACAAGATATCGAGCAGGCGCGATTCAGTCCAGACTACTATCTGTCTGATTTACTCGAAAACGATATGGTTCCAGAGTATCTGCATTATTCGCTTCCTCAGGAGTTTTGGAGCGATAACAAGAGCGATATGGCTTTGAGTGGTGAAGAGAACCGGGTTTTGAGTGAGATTATGTCGAAATCTAGGTCAAAATCCGTCTACAAGAATATTTCTGACCCGAAAAAGGCGTATATTGGGCTGTTGAACTTGTTATTTTCGTTTTTTTACGATATCAGAACAACTTTCAACGATCATACAGTGGAAAGCCCTTGGACTATTGGAAAACTGACTCCTCAATTTGCTTCTTTGGATGACTCGTTTCATACTGTTTCTGAAGCAGTAGTAGCATCCAGTAGAAGAGCTCTCACTTATCCCTTGGTTAGAAACTTTGCAGTCATTCTACAGATCTGGAAAGATGTATCCAAGGTGATCAAATCTGGAAAAAGAGCGATTCTCAAAGTGCTTCTCGAACTCTACAAACTCTTCTCGGTTCATGATCTCTACTATGTCTATGCAGATATCTGGCTCAAGGATTATATTGGATGGATTCAGTATGCCAGTGATAAAGTGTTGGAGAGTCTGTCTGAAGAGCTCGACAAGTTTGTGCTGACTAAAGATATGCTAGGGTTTGATTTGGAAGAGTGGGAGAGGAAGGCTGAAGATGGAGAGTTGGTTGAGGAGGAGGTGGAGGAGGTGGAGAACTGAGTGAGGTAACTGAGCGAAGCGAAGCTTAGTTAGGTAGCTATCTCTCAGTTACCTCAGTAAGCTACTGTATCTCACTGTTTCAGTAAGCTACTGTATCTCACTGTACCGAAGTTATCTCTCAGTTAGCAAGTTGTTTTCATCACGTGACTACTCATATATTTGGTCACGTGACTGCAACGATCAGATATATTAGATAATACATGTTAGATTTGGTTTTTCGTTTGTTGCAGGACTGAATAGTAGAGCTCTACCGGTAGTATTGTAGTTTTGAAGCTCGTTTTTGCAACTAAAAGTCCATTCTGAAAAAGGCAAGAATAAAGAGCTGCTCTTGAAGTTGAAATACGGGTGTGGTTGCTTTCAAAGTGATATACGATGTTTGAAAGTGGATTTTGTAGGTGTTTAATAAGACATTATTCGTAATTTTACTATAGTTAATAAAGTTACTTGAGATTAGTTGAAGTGAAAATTCATGTGTGTCTTTGTTCAAAGGGTTACAGGTATCTATGTGGTGAAATTTTTATATGATTCTTTTCAGAACGCCCTATTTCCTTCCAAATATCCCAAAACATCTCCCCCTTCAGTACTCAAATCTCCCACTGTCGTCCACCCCCTCCCTGACAACTTTACTTAGCACATCTCCCAACCAGCATGGATTATGCAAGATAGGGAAATTGCAAAAGTCGTCGATAGCACCCTTTTAAAAACACCCTTTAAAGCCCCTTTTAAACCATCTACCATTTAAGCCAACTTAAGCTGTATAGTAAATGAGGTATTTGCCGTTTTGCTTCATTTGGAATTTCTTTTTCCTTCTTCTCCTTCCATGTTTCTTTTTATCTCACTTGCTAATATAATTAACACACAGCCATCTCAGAGATGAGACATTTTTCCAGATGACTATAAAAAGAAAGCTCGACTTGAGTCAGCCTTGTACCAAGCCCTAGATGTTTAATTGCCATGAGCAACACTCAGAAACCGCAATAAAAGCCGCTTTAGGTCGTTTTAGGTCGCTTTTTTTTTTTTTTGTCTCCGTTTCATTGCGCAGATCAGATCGATCTACATCACGTGACCTGCATCTAGGCTGCAAGCAGGGCTACAGGAGATATTGGCAATTTGGATTTTTGTCTATGATTTTTTTGACGCAAATTAACTATCTGACAAGGTTGATGCTTGCCCGTTTATGATGTTACCCTGCGAGTTATCTCCTGCAATAAGTGCGCTAGAGATGCGTGGATAGTGTCCACATGTATAGCCCGTCCAGGGGAGTCTTGCAGAAGTCTGGGCGAGCCGATACGATAAGTATTGCGTGAGCTAGGGGCTTGCAAAAAAAACCAACTTTTAATCTCAGCCGAATCGAGTAGAGTTGCCTACAAGTCTAACCCAAACCAAGTAGGTTGCGCAATAAAAGGCCTTGTATAGCTGCCCAAAGGGGATGCAGCGAGAGGTTATTTGGCATAAGTAGGGTGGTGAGTAGATTAGTTGGGGTTTAGTTGGGAAATGGAAGATCGGTTTTTGAAGGTGGTGGAGTGTTGGAAGAGATAGATGAGGTGATTTGGAGTAGATTGGTGTTTTCAGAATTGAAAAATGGGAAGTTTTCGTTCAGCTAAGGAGATGATGAGAACAGCAGAATAGAAGGAGACCTTCCAGTAATGCTAGAGGAACGATTAGAAATGATTCTGGTAGGTCTGACGATTTAAAACACACTGGTGAAGTTGGTTTTCAGAAATAATCAGTTTTCATTCAGTTCTATGAGATCTAAGTACACAATACTTATTCGTCTAATTGAAGACCTTGCAGTTGTGCTAGAGAGAAATGGAAAACACTGACAGATAGAGCAGACGATTCTACATACAATGGTCAACTCATATGTTTCAATACCTCCACTTCTGTACAACTCCTTGGACTACTCCTTATCTTATTCCAATACGGATAATGACTTGACAGGTCAAATCATCCCCTCAGTTACAAGACCTCTGAAATCCGTCTACTTAAAAACACAGAAGCACTTGAAAAGCCCTTCTTCTTCTTACATAACACAAACCACTACACAATCACATCAATCTACAATAATACCCATTGATAAGTATCACTACCACAATATCAACCCTACAAGTACTAACTACAGTGATATCACCATATCAATCTACACAAATCATCTCATCTGATAAGTATCACTACTCACAATATCACTCATACTAACTACAGCACAACAGTCATCTCAATTGATAAGCATCACCACTCAGCAGTAACTACAACAATCATCTCAACTGATATGATACCACAAACACCAACTACAACAGTCATCCCCACAGATAAGTATCATTTCTCATCATATTACCCTACTAACTACAGCTTCTTTCCTTTCTTTTTTTGTCCTCTACACCAACCTCAGATCTCACTACGGTACTTCTCTCATACTGGTATAACCCACTCGCTTCGCTCATGGGCTCTTGTTGTTGATATCACTATTCTCGACTCATCACCGGCCAATCACATCTTCTCCTGGCTCCGGCTCTGACTCTATGCATTACTTCTCCTTGTCAATCATAAAATCCACCCCATGCTTATGACTTTTTGCCTGCGGATTCGGCGTCGTCCTCTCGCTGCTCACAGCGTCCGTCTTGTACGGGTACTCGGGGATGCTGAGACTCGACAGCTCCCCTCCGGTGGCTCCTCCAGCCCCTCCACTTCCACCGCTCTGGAAGTAGTTGAGCGACCGGTTGAACGAGTCGCTGCGGATCGACGTTTCCGATCTGTGCCGAGTGTGCTTGCTGCGGCGGTTGGACAGCGACTGGGCGTTGGCCTGGGCGGTGGTTGATGATGCCTGTTGCTGCTCTTCTGCCATTGCCACATCACTGCCTCCTCTGCTGCTGCGTGTCCTCTCTCTGGGTGGTGGTTCGGACCGTTCCGGCTGCTCGGGAACGTCGCTTCGTCGTCTCTTTCTCTGACTGGGGCCCTCGTCCTCCTCGGGCTCCTTGTCTTTTCGCCGCTCCTTGTCCTGTTTCTCCTTCTGCTCCTTCTCCTTCTTGGTGTTGGACGGCGTGCGCGTCGGCTGCCAGTGGTGGAACTGGATTATGTGATGCATGGATTGGGACGGCGGGGCCACCGGCTGTGGGGACGATGGTGGTGATCCCGACGGAGGGGGGCCCACGGGAGTCCCCGCAGGCACTCCGGGGGTGCCTCCTGGCGTTCCTGCAGCCGGGTAGTACGGCCAGGGCCCGCCGCCAGGGCCTCGCACGGGCGACGTCTGGTGCGGCGAGTTGGAGTAAATCGGCGGGGACGGGTGCAGCTGCTGGGGCTGTGGCGGCAGGTGCTGCATGGGGTGTGGGGGCCCGAACTGGAAGCGCCGGGGCGACTGCGAGCCGTACTCGGTCGGCTTGGCGGGCATGCTGAGGTTGCGCTGGTGGTGGCGGAAGGACAGGCGCGAGTCCTTGTGGAGCGGCGACATGAGGCGCGCCGACTCGTGGGGCTGAGTACGCTGCGGCGTGCCTGGCACCACCCCCTGGGCTGCGGCCGCCGCAATTGCGCCCGCCTGCGCAGAGATGGACACGCCCGGCGTGCCTGCGTGGCTGGGCGTGGAGTGGGTGCTGGGGGGGTACGCTGCTGCTGGTGGAGGGCCCGCGGCCACAGGAATAGCGGCCGACTGGGTGAGCACGTTGGCGGCGGCCTGAGCGGCGGCCTGGACCAGCGCCGAGTAGGACGTGAGGGACATGGGCGCGTCCTGGGCCAGGCGGTCGAGCTCGGCGGCCATGTTGGGAGGGGCGTCGGTCTGGGCAAAGAGCAGGGGGATCAGCGCCGGGGGCACCTGGTACTTGACGGCCTGGTCGAAGAGCTGCAGCGAGCGTTGGGCGCGTTCCAGGCGGTAGTACTCGGCGCGCGACACCTCCTGTTGCAGCAGCAGGGCGGTGTTGTTGTCGGGCGGGTCGTGGGCGGCGGGCTTGGTGTCGCCGGCCATGTGTGTAGGTGGGTGCGGAGAGGGCTGCTGGCGGTCGGCGTCGGGGTTTACATCTGAGGGTGCCGCGGAGCTGGAGGTGGCGGCGGGCGTTTTGGAGGGGGAGGTGTGCACGGTGGACGGCCCGCTTAGTGCACTTGGGGCGGCTAGAGGCGGAGTAGTGGTGGCCGAGCTTGTAGTTGCTGCACCTGTAGTTGTGCTTGTTGTACTTGTCGCTGCTGTGGTGGTAGTGGCGGCGGCTGATGCAGAGGGACCGCTGTCCCGGGCCGCTTGACGCGCTGACCAGTCGGACATCTGAAACACATGTGGCTCGTCCACGGTGGCGGCCATAGATGCGATGATGTTAGTGAGTGTCTAGTTGCAAGGGCAGCAACGTTCTAGAGTGCTGAGGCTGTGCAGCGTGGCCCGCAGAAGAAGCGTGGTGGTGTGGGTTTTGTCGAAGGGATGTAGCGTTGTGCACGGCGCTGTGGGAAGAGAGGGAGGGTGGCGATGGTGGTTGGGGCGTTGTTTTCGCTCGTCGCTCACACGGTCCTTTTTTTTTTTTTTTCCAAGGGCTTGTCTTGTTCCACCAACCAAACTTTTGTGCACAATAGGAATTGATAAACCTCTGCCTTGGCTCACCTTTGTTTAAAAGTAAAAAGCCCAAACTGTCACGTGGAATCAGCTGGCCTTTCTGCATTGAGATATGTGGGGGGAGGGAGGAAAATGCTACATGAGCAAGAGAGGCTTGTAGACAGTATAGAGAACCAGGGCGGGTGGCGGAAACAGCATCTGCAGCGGTTTTCACGTTGTGGGTGCCTCACTATTTACATTCCCTTATGGCTCCACGCACATTCTATAACAAGTATAACTCCTGTGCTACAAGTATAGCACAGACACTCTGGGTGATTAACTTTGGCCAGAACGAAATACAAGAGGGTAGGTACTGTTTTTCAGGCAGCAGCTCTGCAGTATCGTAGCAACGGCTGTCAGCTCTTTTTACCTCACATCCGAGCAGTCCTATTATCAATGTACAGTGTGGTTGGGTGATATCAAACCACAATCTCTGTGCATTTAACCTCAACTCCCAAATCGATCTCGTACATGTTGCTGCAGAGCGGGAGGTGAGTGAAATTCCCTTTGGAGGGTCTGGAATCTGCAATTTCAAGTTATACAACTGTTTGTATAAACCCCCACATCCCACTGACCTCATCTCAAAACCCTGGCATTGTTTTGAATGCTGTTTTCAAACGTCAAGACATTGATTTAAAGTTCCGATTTAGCCTCCAACTCTATTCCCTATAAAGTGTAAACGTGGCAAAATTGGGCAAGCGCATGGAAGCTTAGGCTTTAAACAGGAGTCCAGTGCCCGTTTTAGGAGTGCATATAGGGTTTGAGAATAAGCTTTGAACCCGGCTTAGGTAAGCGTTGCTGGGAAACCACCACACACGAAACCCATTTGCATAATATCGCCGTGGTACCAAAATGTGACGTGACGTGTGTTTGTTTGTTGACTGCCGATTTAATAAGTGCCAAAACACGGCTCAAAATAGCGCAAAATATCGGTGAAAAATATCGGAGGAATGTGTTTAGCCTGAACAACTCCAAAGCCTGGCTATTGTGTCAGCTTGCATAAATTGAAAGTAAATTTAATTACCGTCACGTGACCTGCCTTTTGTTGAGAAGTAGTGTGCTATACAGTATCATTCTAAAGCACATGTTCACCTCAATGCATATCGGAACACACGGGTAGGTGCTGCTTACACCTGTTTACACATGTTTCCACATGTCCAGAGGTGCGTGTGCATTTATTATGAAGCTGTGAAGCACTTTGAGCTCTGTTGTTTTGTTTTGTCCTTGTTTTAGCGCTCCGGAAGGATGTTGCGTTTCAAGGTGTTTTTCCGAGGGTAGCTCGCTCTCGGTAGCTCGTATACCCCTGTGGATTGGCCTTAGTGGCTAATTTGGGAGGAACTTGTCTCGAACCGACTAGCCGTCTGTGCCTATCAAACGTTAAATTTGGGAGGTGAGCAGCATGCGCACATGTCCACCCGTGCATGAGACATGCATCCCTCGAGATAACCCCAATAGGTAATCCGCTGTTGTGATTTGACCTGTCAGCAAGACTGTATGGGCGATGGGTTGGTATGAGGCCATGCGCCATAAGTTTCCTTTTTGGGAATCCGCGATATTACCCTGGAATATTATATGTAGGGCCCACAGAGTGGCATCATATGATGTACCATACCGTAATTGAAGGACAGGGGTTGAGCAAACAGGAATTATTCATTTACCGCTTTTGTGACTACCCCTTTTGTTGTTTCTACTTTTGGCAATTCCACTTGTGGTTGTCCACTTGTGTGATCCACTTGTGGCAATTCCACTTTTGTCTGGTGACTCCCCCTGCTGTGTTTGTACCTGCTCACATAATAATCCCATTGTGCACCCTGAGAAAATATTATCCACATGTACGACGTGCCCAAAGCGGAGGGGAGGAGTGCCTGAGGCAGGTGGCAGTTGCCTTTTCGGGGAAAAAGGAATTTCCAGAAAGAAGGAAAAAGAATGAAAAAAGAAATTCAAAAAAATTCAAAAAAAAACTTGGGGTTTGTGGGGTGTTTAAAAAGCTATTTTGGGGTGGTTAGAATCATTTATGGGAGTTGGTGGTGTGTTTTACGGTGTTTGTAGGGCTTTTACATGTTACTTTTATTCATACATATCAGTTTTAGTTGTACCGGTAGAGTCTCATACAAACTGAGATGTTTACTTAGTCATCACATAAGCGGAAAGACATTCTACAATAGGTTCTCGGTTGTATGGATATCTCGTTTCTTTTTGATATTCATGATATTCATGATCGACAGTTTATTGGTCTTCACATCTGCATATCTTTCAGCTGATCGGTGCGTGGATGAGTTGTGCTTGAAACTGAGAGATAGTTCAGAAGTATGGTTTATTCAATGTATGATTGATGGTATTTGAGTGTGTTTATAACTATTGATACGTGTAAGTTCATGCTTCTCTGTGAATGGGTTCATGAGAACTACAAGTACCCGGTATAGAAGTAACACCAACTTAACAAAATACTGTTCATAATGCTCTCGTATACTCTAAAATACTTCTAACATTGTTTACTGTAGAATTCTAACTCCTTCATACTGGACTTGGTTCTAAATCAAGTGCTGCTTATAGATGAGCATACTGAGCTACGATACAACACAGTCATGTTACATATATTCAATTAACCAAATTTTGAAAGTAAGAATATTCATTCTTCTGGGTTTATAATCAGAATACAGCTTTTATTCCGCTTGTATAACTTTCCTTTCTGTCATTATTCACTTCTCTGTTTGTAACAGCACTATTATGGAAACAGAAAGGTAAGACTGTCCTCAGAGCTGAAATTTTTTAAACAAAATATGGGGTAATTTTACCTAATTCATTTGAAATCAACTTATTAGCCCATATTTTACCTCTATCTTACAAATTCTCCCTATCTCTGTTCCTTACATCTTACTCAGCACATGCTTTTACAGGTGCTCACACTGAACAAGCTCCACCAAATACAACTGTGTGAAACTACTGTACAATAAATGGTAAAATACCTATAATTTACACCCTATTGATTCATTCATCAACATTTAATCAAAATATTTCATCACTATACAAACTGTTGTCTTACATCTGAATCAGCACATGCTTTTACAGGTGCTCGCACTGAACGATGTGGAACTACACCAAATACAATAAACATGCTGAAATACCTACAGTATACAAGTAGTTACAGTACCATAGATCCCAGATTGATTCATTAACCATCACTTAATCAAAAAAAAAATTGAATATTTCATCAGCAAACTTGTACTCTGATTCAGCACATGCTTTTACAGGTGCTGATTTGAATAAAGCTGGAGAATAACATAAAACGGCACACAATTTTCTAAAACATATTTTATTAGAACTCTCACTCACGTGACTCTCATATCTATCAATATCTTGCTTGTAAATACAAATTCTCCTCTACTTCTGGTTACTGTCAGCACACACTTTCTACATCTCGGCAACATCACGGAGCACCCTTAGAACCCCATGTTTGACCAAACAAAACCCATAAAACCACACACCATACAATCACGTGACCGATTCAAATCTGCATTTCTAAAAACTCCCCTTTCCCAATCCACCCCCCTCAACTAATCCCTTCACTAACATCCCAACTACATCCCTCATTCTTCCTCTAACTCTAATCCTCGCTACCCCACACTGATCATCTTCAACCCCTTCCATCTCCTTCATCCTCCATCCAATCTCAAATCTGAAAACTCCCCAATCACCCCCTTCCCACTCACCACCCCCAACTCACTCAACTAAGCTCAATTTCCCTTCCCCATCCTGATCCCCCATTTTCCGATTATTCTCACCCCAAAAACCCCCATAACTCCCGTAAAACTCATCCCACACACTCCCCAAGACCACCCACATACTCCCCAAACCCGCCCCAACACACCCATACCCCCTTCTTCCTCCTTAACCCAACAGTCACTCAACTATTCAAGGCCGAATATCTCCCGTCCCGCCGACTACCGAAAATAACCTTTTTTTCATGCACTCCACATTTCACATCACTACTTAAACCCTGCACTCCCCACACACTCTTCCACCCACAACTCACTCAAAAATGCTCCGACAGACTCTCCGACAACGACTACCTGTGCGTCACGTGACCGCCTTCCCTGTGCAGTACCGTTTGCTCTCGTCCACAACCTCAGGCGAGACTTTTACGCTGACTAAGCATTTTCTCGACAGCTCCGAAACCTCTCATATCGCCGTTTACTCTCTGAACCGACCTGAGGCCATGAATTCCATCTCTCTCAAACTGCTGGACGAGTTTGAGACGTACATCAACTCGCTTGCTGCTCAGGGACGTCATCAGAGTGTCACAGATACACGTGCTCTTATCCTATCCTCTGAGCTGCCCAAAGTGTTTTGTGCCGGAGCTGATCTCAAGGAGCGAAAGACGTTTACTGACACAGACACGGCGTCTTTTTTGAACCGCCTTAACGGTGTGCTTGACACGATTCAGGCCCTGCATATGCCCACTTTCACTGCTATTCAGGGAGTGGCTCTTGGAGGAGGCGCAGAGATTTCTCTCGCCACAGATTTCCGAGTTTTGTCTTCTGTGGCTCAGTTTGGCCTTCCTGAGACCCGACTGGCGATTCTCCCCGGTGCAGGAGGTACAAAACGGCTTCCCAAGCTGATTGGGTACTCGAGAGCTCTTGATCTTGTTCTGACTGGACGACGAGTAAAAGCAGATGAGGCTCTGAGTATGGGAATTGCCACTCGGACGGGTGAAAATGCTCTGGAGAGTGCTCTTGAGATGGCTAAAGTGATCTGTGAGGGTGGGCCTATTGCTATTAATGCGGCAAAGATGGCTGTGAGGGGGGAAAGTAAGGAGTGGGAGATTGCCGCGTATAATAAAGTGGTGAACAGTGAGGATAAATTTGAGGCGCTGGAGGCGTTTAAGGAGAAGCGAAAGCCGGTTTTCAAGGGGAGATAGGTGAAGGTGAGCGAAGCGAGCCTGAACCTATCGGACGGTGATTATTGAGACACTCGAGGAGCACTAAGAACACTTGAGGGAGAGCGCAGCTCGACTGAGAGTGTGAAGAGTGCTCCGAAGAGTGCTCGACCAAGAACTGCTCCTCAAAACAACTTCTGGTGGCTCGTCCCTTGAGACAATAGTTTTATGAAAGTATATAATAATGAATGATATGATATGAATATACAAAGAGCGCAGCTCGAGTGAAGGTGTCTGAGTAATGATCCGAAGAGTGCTCGACCAAGAATTGCCCTTATGACAATAGTTTGATGAAAGTATATAATAATGATGATATGAATATTAAGATACTGGCTGTGGTCATAGGATATGTAGAACAGCAGTTTGAATAATAGGATGAAGAGAGACTTTAGTTTGATGAAAATATAATAACGAATGATATGAATATTTAGTTACTGGTACACTGTAGGTACAGATTAGTGCTGGACAATCAACTGCTCTTTAACGAAGCTATTTTGACATAAAATAATGACGATATGAATACTGTATTAAGCTATAGGCTGTGGTCTTGGGATTGGTAGAGCAGCTCAAATGAAGGTGTCTGAAGAATGTCACGAAGAGTGCTCGACCAATAACTCACTTTAATGAGACAATTTTATGATGAAGTAAAATAATAATGAACGATATGATATGAATATACTGAAGGTACAACACACTGTGGTCATAATGTACAAGTAGAGCGAAGCTCAAGTGAAGGTGTCTGGATGATGGGACGAAGAGTGCTCGACAAACAACTATCCCTAAGACAATAACTTGATGGTGTAAAATAATTAACGATATAAAAATATTGAATATTACAGCTACAAGTAGAGTAGAAGCTCGAATGAGGGTGTATTAGTACCGGTGCTGTGATTGATGTGATGGAGAGTGCTCAATCAGCAATTATCTTTTAACGAGATGGTATTATGACGTAAAATAATGAATTACAAGTATATGATATGAAGATACAGACTGTGGTCTTGAATTATAGAGCAGCTCGACTGAGAGTGTGAGTAGTGATCCGAAGAGTGCTTGGCAAAGAACGCCCTGTAGCAGTCACTATGACGATACAGACATAGTGGTTATGTGGAGGGTATCGAGGTAGTCGCTTGACAGCTCCACACTGTAGATAGTAAGAACAACCTTGATTCACGCCTGGCTCTTTTACATGGTCCAAGTCAAAGCCACTCTACCTACACTGTTCGGTTCTACTTGACATGATATGAAGATAGAGACTGTGGTCATAACATAGGTAGAGCAGCTCGACAGAATAATGTGACGAGGAGTGCTTGACCATCAATTTTCCTTTGAGACAAGTTTCATGAAGTAAAATAATAATGAATGGTGTGAAGTTATATTGACATCTCGAGGTGACTGAGGTTCCTTAAGCTCCCTGGCAGACTACCTTAGATATGGAGAGCATGGCACACTGGGCAGTTTGAGTGAAAAGTGCCCCACAGCATGACTCTGAAGAGGCTACACACCATCTCAAACGAGTTGGTCACCCAGTTTGGCGCAATCGATACCAAGCCAATTCATATAAGGGAAAGCTTTCAGGTGTAAGTTAAAGTGAGCATCTGTGTTCCTAAAATAGAGCTGAAATAGGACTGTAACGACAGTATGGGACATCTCTCAAGACTCCACACATAATAGTAATGACTTGTTCAGTGACAGCCAGCTACTGGCTTCATGTTCTTGTAGTCATTACAAATAATGAGTGACCTTGTATAGATAAGGCCTACCTTTGTAGTTAGCCTGACGTCATCTAGCTGACACGAGTGACTCTACTTGGTACTCGTAAACCAAGCCAGATCTCATATTCCAGGCTTAGTGCTACTGATAACAGTACGTACTGGTATTGGGTACTGAATCAAGATATTCAAATACACCCAAATAACACGACCTATGCTACTGTAGAGTAAAACTACTCAATCAAGTTTCATCCATAACTTATCAACTATAGATGTGCCTGAATAGCTGAATCTATTTATAATAGACATGTACTGAATAAGCCGTCTAGGTGCTCATTTAAGCACCGTATAGAGTGAATCGCCTGGAGGTAAAGCCATACAAACCTGCACTAGTCTCAGGTTAACAATAGATCCCTTGAAATTGCTTTTGACCAGACAATGGCGTGATTTATGCTGTCCTATGTTGGTAAGTCTCAACTTGACTCATTACAACAGAACTAGAAAACTGAGAAAAAACTACTTTAGGTAAATCACTATGGGAGGCTGTAGTGTTCTTATAGAGGCGTCATCTAAAAAATATCTGGACTTTTGGAGCTATTCTGATGAGTACAAAATCAGACACTGCAAAGAGTCCTACTCGTCAGAAATGAACAGAATCAACCTAGAAACTGTTGTATGGGAGTCGTATCAGTCCATTAGTGTCGAATATTTTTCATTTTTGTCGCTCCGAATTTATTTTATTTAATCTGATTTTTTGGATTTTTCAGAAATAATCAGAATAAATACGAAACAATTAAAATAAATTATAACTCACTTTCCTTTGATCCTACAGACTTTTACAAAACTTTCATATATAGTTGAAGACTCAATTAACATACCAATATCACATTTACACTGGTAACACTCAGATCCACCAAATCTCATCAATTCTCATCAATTTCCACTTCTTCAACTCCCATAACCCTCCAAAATAATGCGGAAAATAAAGTAAAATGATGTAGGAATACTCTGCGGGGTTATAGCATTCGTATTGAGCTGTAATCTAGAGAATAGATGTACTTTTGGAGCTATTCAAGTGAGTACAATAATCAGATACTAAAAAGACTCTAACTCATCAGATACATGCTCAATCAACTTAGAGACTGTTGTATGGGAGTTGTATCACCCCATTAATGTCTAATTTTTTTGAATTTTGTCGCTCCGAATTTATTTTATTTAATCGGATTTTTTGGATTTTTCAAAAGAAATCAAAATAATCACGCTAAAATCAAATAAATTCATAACTCGCTTTTCTTTAATCCTACAGACTTTTAGAAACTTTCCAGATATTCCTAAGGGTCCCGCTAACATAATAGGGTCCCATTTTCACAAATCACAATCAAATCCATAAAATCCCATTAAATTTCAATCGTGATCTCCTGACTTCAACCCTCGGAAACCAGCCAAAAATACCTCCAAACACCCTCCCGCTCTTCTACACTTTTCTACCACCCCGTTTACATCTATTTCGAGCCCATAAACCCCCACAAACCCCCAACTCATTTAATCCGATTTTTTTTTGTTTTTCGAAATTATTTTTATTCCAAACAATTCCCTAAAAATCACAACCAACCAGAAAAACACCCACAAACACTTTATCTAACCTCATTCATCACTTTAATCCAACTTTACACCACTTTTACAATTCCCATATGCCCCCTACAAGTACTTTCCTGGTACAATAAATAATATATACATTTCTAATTAAAAATAATGCAAAAATAATGCGAAAAATAAAATCAAATAATGTAGGAAAGAACATAAATCACTCTATGGAGTTGCTAGAATCGAATCGAGGCGATATATAGAGAATTTAGGTCCTTTTGGAGCTATTCCATTGAGAACAATAATCACACACTTTGACAGGGTCCTACTCATCAGACATGAACTATATCAACCTGAACACTGCAGTATGAGTGTCTTATAGACCCATTAATGTCAGATTTTTTTGATTTTTGTCGCTCCGAATTTATTTTATTTAATCGTATTTTTCTGATTTTTCAAAATAAATCAAAATAAATACAAAACAATTCAAAAAATTCATAACTCACACTCCTTTCATCCTACACAATTTTAAATAATATCACATACTAGTACGGACCCATTACACATATCAACCACACATTTATGCACAAATCAGTCAACCCCATCAAATCCCTTCAACTTTCATCAATTTCCACCTCTTAATCTATCAGAAACAAGCCTAAAACTACCCAAAACACTCTCCAATTTTGCCAACCTTTTCTACCACCTAATGTACATTCAATTAAACTCCATATACCCCCATAAACCCCAACCTCATTTCATCAGAATTATTTTTATTTTTTACGAGTTAAATTTTGATAACAACTCACCCAATACTCATCCAAACAAAGATCTGAAAACACCATTCGACTCCCCTCCATTTTCTCCATCCATCTGCAGCACATACACTCCTATTCATCTTCCCCATATACCCCCCTTTCTATATTTTTTTTATAATTTTTTTATGATAACATAATACATTCCCAACTACCTCCCAACTACCTCCCAACTAAAACCTTAATATTACTCACCCTTCGTTTCTTCAACAACCACCTTCAAACCCTTCTTCACGACGTAATATACCTTCGATTTCAATTCCAACACCACCATTTAATTCCCCGGTCACGTGGCTCCGTACTGTCTGTTTTCCAAGTCTCCTTCTTTACATTTGACAATTCAGCTGACTAAGCAGATTAGGGTTGGCTCACATTCTGCGACGTATCTTCCTCCTCCCCTCATATAAATACAGCAACATGGCGACCCCGTACTACAACATCTATCGGGTTAGCAGGTGAGTAACGGCGGAATCGTGATAAGCAGGGTGAGAAGAAGGTCCTGGGCTTTTTCCGGAGCGATTTGACGGAAAATTGGCCAGGTCACTACAGAAGGGGTGTGGTGGGCACGACATAGCCAATGTGGTGACTACAGAGGGTATGTAATGGGTATGACATGACCGATGTGATGGGGACCACAGAGCTGATGTTGTGACCACACTGCTAGTGTCGTGGGTACACCTTCGATGTCATACCCACAACATCAGCAATGTGATCGTGACAGAGGCTGTGTACTACATAAGCGATGTGATCGTGACAGAGGCTGTGTACTACATAAGCGATGTGATCGATGCCACTAGAGAGAGGTCATTACACTGCCAATGTTGTTCCCACTACATTCACTATGTGGTCACCACAGAGGTTGTGTGGTGCCCATTACATAGCTGATGTGGTCACCACAGTCTCCATGTCGTGCCCATTACATTGGCTATGATGTGACTACATTATGTTGTCCATTACAGAGGCCGTGTGATGCCCACCACAGTCCGAGTGTTGTGCCCATGACATAGCTCATGTGGTGACCACATCCTCCATGTCATGCCCATTACATACCCTCTGTGGTCACTACATTGTCCATGTCGTGCCCATTACATTGTCCATGTCGTGCCCATTACATTGTCCATGTTGTGCCCACGACATAACTCATGTCGTGACTCGCTTGTGCCTCGGCTTCGCCTCGTCACAAGCTCGTACTAACCCAGCATAGGAACCGCCCTCACAGAAGCTCTCGATGAACTCATCCGAGACAGCACAATCCCGCCACAGCTGGCACTCAAAGTCGTAGAGGTGTTTGACCGGGTCATGGCCGACACTCTACGAAACGACGTGCGATGTCGAATGTCCTTCAAGGGCGAGTTGCATACCTACCGAGGTCTGGAGGATGTGTGGACATTTATCATCCGACGGGTGGTCTTCAAGATGGACAATAATGATGTTGTCAACGCGGACAAGATAAAAATCGTCACGTGTAACGCCCGGAGAGCGGGCGATGCTTAACTGTTAGTATACAAGTCTTGTCGAGAGATGAGCCTCTGCAAAGAGTAATATGATTATGATTAGATAAATGATGCGCGAGGAATGCGAAGCATTCTGAGTGAAGTATCAGGTACAAGTAGCTTCGTTAGCAACTTCTGTATTTTATAGAATTTATTTGGACTTAATATGATTTTATTGGATTTATTTGAATTTATTTAGATTTATTTTGTTTAATATTGGTTTATTTATTTTATGGCATTATGAGTGCTGTACCGGCTGTACCAAAATAATAGGGGCATTATTATTAAGCCTGAGAGATGGTATGAATTTATTGAATTTGTTTGTATTTATTTGATATTTTATTTTATTTTATTTATTTTTGTTGTTTTTGTTGTTGTTGTTTTTTTGTTTTTATTATTTAATTCTTATTTATTCTGTACTTGAATAATCCAAGTAAATTCATCAAAATAGCTGCTATTAAAATATCCAAAAATAAGAGGAATAAATATCAACTCCAACGCAGACGTCTACTGAAATATACCTTCATCAGGTCTCACATTCATGCTTATTCAAAATGAGTAAACGTACAACTCCAGTCTGAGACAGTAATTATACTGCAATACGAACATCTACCAACACTATAATGCTGTATACACCTGCCCACTATTCTCTTCATACTGTGATAACAATATGTATAAACTGCAAATCACTGCATCTGCAGCGCCTTATCTGGCGTAACATCATAACACAGCTGCTATCAAAATCTACACCTACTCAATCAGTCATAACGCGTTAAAATACAGAAATTAAATACAAGCGATCCGGCTTAGATGACCATGGATCGGTAGTGGGGCTGGGTCTGGCCCTGGGGGCCGCCGGGAGGTCCCTGGGGTCGTCCCTGACCCTGGGGAGGTCCTCCGGGGCCTCGGGGACCCATCATGTGAGGAGGAGGGCCCTGGTGGCCACCCTGATGACCCTGGGGAGGGCCCTGGTAGCCCTGCTGTCCGGGAGGAATGGCAGACCGGGGCTGGGGTCTGTGGATTCCTCCAGCGGGGGGAGGTCCACCGTAAGCGCCGGGTCCACCGGGACCTCCGGGACCTCCGGGACCTCCGTGTCTAGGAGGCTGGGGGGCTCCCTGGTGCTGGGGAGGTCCACCCTGGGGACCACCGTAAGGTCCCTGTCCCTGGAACTGGCCAGGAGGGCCCTGGGGTCGGCCCTGAGGAGGTCCCTGGTGCTGGTGTCCCTGGGGAGGTCCCTGAGGTCGGCCCTGGTTGGGTCCAAAACCGTTAGGAGGACCACCAGGACCACCGGGACCTCGGAAGTTGCCAGCGGGCGAGTGCGATCGCTGGGGCTGCACAGCAGGCATCTGGGGAGACGAAGGTCGGCCCTGCTGAGCGTAGGGAGCGCCAGGAGGAGCTCCAGGACCGGGGCCGGGTCCGTAGTTTCGACCAGGGTGTCCCTGGCCGTGGGCACCGCCCTGAGGACCTCCATAAGGTCGCTCCTGAGTCTGCTGCTGCCGGGTAGGCTGCTGTCGAGCAAACTGGGCACCTCCGGAAGAAGGAGGACCGTTCTGAGCGTTAGGAGCGCCGTTAGGAGCTCCGTTACCGCCCATTCCCTGCCGCTGGAAGCCATGGGGAGGAGGCTGGGGGCTGGATTGGGCCTGGGGCTGACCCTGAGGACCTCGAGATCGCTGAGAGAAGCCGGAGGAGGAAGAGTTGTTGCCCATGGAGTACATGGATCCATTCTGGGGAGGAGGGCCTCCCTGAGCGCTGGACTTGCTCTGAATGGACAGCTTGCTCATATCCTCGGCGGGATCTCGAGAACCAAAGATGGACTCTCGGATATCAGCCCGGGTATCGCCTCGGGGAGGCTCTCGAAGATCACCGCGCGATCCCTGGTGGGTCAGCACTGGAAGAGTGGGCTTGGGGCCATCAACAGCACGTCCATAACTGTCCTCGTCCATAAAAGCCCCGGAAGTGGGGTAGGGGAGCTGCGGCGACTTGGGGTCGGTAGACTTGCCAATGGAGGGCAGCAGAGTGTTGGGCTTGGCTCCATCGCTCACGTGACGCTCGTGAGATCGGGGCACCTGCAGGTTGGCGGCAGGAGCCTTGGGAAGAGGGTGGCCGTTACCCTCGGGGAGAGCCCCAAAGGTCATGGGGTCTCGCTGCGGGAGCTCTCGTCGCGGAGGCTCTCGCAGATGCTCACGTGATCGTGCCGGCGAGTTGGGCTGCGACACGGAGCGGTCCTTGCCAAAGACGTTGGGCGGGATGGCCAGCGACGGCGAGTTGCCGCCAGAGCCAATGGACGAGACTCGCCGCGACGCGAGCCCGCCAGAGCCCTTGTAGCCCGTGGACATCTTTCGGGAGAGAATCTCCTTGATGTTTTTGGTCCACATGGCCGGGGACCAGGACTCGGACCCCGAAACGCCCACCAACATCATAATGTCGGCCAGCTCGAGGTAGTTGACTCGAGGCAGGGTGGGCATACCGAACAGCAGAGACCGCTGGTCGGCCTTGTCGGCGTTGAGCCGCACGGGACGTCCGTACAGCTTGAAGGCGTCGAAAACAGGCACCAGGAACCGGATCAGCGTCTCGAAACCGAGCACTCCGGCATGCTGCTCGGGCATGAGGAACACGGAGGCGTCCTTGGCACCCTCGACATCGTCAAAAGTCACAGTTCCGTCAATCTTGAACAGCGTCGAGCCGTTGATGAGCATGGCAGACGACGGGTAGATGGCGTAGGCGGACTGGGCGACGGTGATCTTGGCGAGCGGCGGCTTCTTGACCTTCTTCTTGTCCTCGTAGAAGGACACGGTGCCGTACGCCTCGTAGCCCTTCTTTTTGGCCTTGGACTTGACCTTGGGGTCCACGGGTGCGACAATGGTCCAACATCGCTTCCAGGGCATTCCGGGGCCAAACCGCACAGACACCCAGTCCTCATGGGCAAAACGGGTCTCGGCCAAAAGGGTTCGGATTCCGTTAAGCTGTCGACCCTTGGCAGACAACAAACCGCCCGTGTACGCCTCCTGCAGAGACGAGTATTCAAACTGGGACAGCCGGAGGGCAGAGGACCACTCCTGCAGCAGTTTCTGGGACGAAAACTGCAGCAGGTATCTGTTTTTGAGGGTCGTGGAGAGCACAATGATGTTCTGCAGGTCTCCGTTGGGCGAGGGCAGGGTCAGGATCGACTTGAACGTCGCGTCGGTGACGTTGATGTAGGAGGGCTTGAGCTTGGTGAGGCCGCCCTTGTGTCGGTCGAGTTCTTCGGCGTCCCAGATGGACATGACGGTGCCCTGGAGACGTCCGTAGACCTCGACCCATTTTCGGTCGTTTACGGGTTTTCCGTCTGGGTTAGTATGTAGCGGCGAGCGAGCACACGAACCACGCAGTGGTTGTGTAGCGAGTGAGCCTGAAGCTGCTGACAGCATGTCACAGCAGTACTCCAACAGCTGTCACTTCAGCGGAACTCCAACAACACTACCGTTGTTGTTGGTGCACTCGTGTGACAACCGTTGGGAATCACACGACCGCCGTTGTGTCGTGTGCAGGGTGTCTCAGAGTCACGCGAGTGTTGCCGGGGTGAAAAACAACACTGTCAGTGCAGTGATACAGTCAAAAGTGACCAGTCACTTCAAACCTGTGTTGCACACCCCTGCTGTTTGTGTTTGTGGCATGTCATGATACGACTGGGACAACTGGTGGGTATGAAGAGAGGTGATAGAGGAATAGACAAGAGGACAACTGGCAGAACACTTGAACAAGTGCGTTCAAGACCACTCCGTTTCTGTCACCCCAATCAAACCCTCCCGATCACTATCACCACCTCTCCCAACCGTCTCCTGAGCACACGGCACGGCTGAACCTTAAGAGATTGCCCACAACAGGCCAGCTGAAAAGCCCCAAACATCCCTCTAAAACCCCAAAAATCCTTCCTTCGTTAGTACTCACCCTTGTTCAAATCGTTCAGCAGCATGTAGTATCCCTCAAAGTAGACCCGCTCCTTCTGGGCGGCCAGCAGTGTGAGAATGGGAATCATTTCCGGCGGGGTGTCTTTGTCGAGCTCGATGCCTAGAGACGCTCCCGAGGCGCTGCGCATTCGCCCGTGGGGCGACGAGGGTGACGACGAGCGGCTGTTTTGGATCTGTGCCATCATGGGTGTTCGTGGGCCGGAGTTGTACGACCCTAGTGAGCTGTTTGAGTCCATCGTGTATGGTGTCTGTGTACAGTGTGTGGTGTTGTACAGTGTCTGTGTTGTGCCGGTACCTAGCGGTGTGTCGTTTTGTACCGTTGTTTTGTATCTTGTGTTGTAGTTTTCAACAGTGGTGCAAGTAGTCAAGTTGTGATGTTTGGCTTCTTTTTAGGTGTTTTTATCTGCGCCTTGTTTGTTTGTGTAACGTCAGAGCGGTGGTAGCACAAAAGTCGTAAAACAGCAAAAGAACAGCAAGCAAAAGCACTCAGAGTAATGAAAAGTCGTCAAGTCACAGACACAAAGAGGATGTATCGTCAACAAGTGTTTCTGCTCCTTCTCAAGGCTGTGCTAAGACAATGTTCGTCGTTTGGAGGTGCAGATCGATGCAGATAGTCCTGATGCAAACGGAAGGCGCAACTGAGGTTAAATATCACAACAGTTCTAAAGATAGGTGTGGGGCAGAAAAATGATGTAACAGCTGGATAAGAAGGGTGGTGGTGGTTTTGTAGTGGGTTTTTTCTTGTGGCCACTGTCCCACTCTATCACACACTAATTCGTGTCACACAGCCCACTTTTATATCTGCTTTGGGCTGCTCTCAACTTGGACCACGTTTGTTATTATGTGCCAAGGTTCGGCTTAAAATAGCCTAGCCAAGAGAAGTGAGTGAATAAGACGTGAGCAAAATAGCCCGGGAAATGTGGAGACGGAAATGTGGAGAAAACCGGCTCTGAAAAAATCGCAAGAAAATCGCACAAATTCCAGCCGTTGATCCCTATACAGCTCTGTGTTTACTCAAAGCCAAAAGTATGGGGCTGAGTTTTATCACTGAGTTCATCAGAGAGATGTACAAAGTTATTCATACTGCTGAGCTTAGAAAGCTCGGCTGGGATCCGAAGGTCTGAAAAATACTGAAAAAATCGCAGAAAATTGCAAAAAAATTGCAAAAAATCGCGAAAAAATTCCGACGCCTCATACGCATTGCTCTCGATGTACTCCGTCATTCTGCATACCTCGGTAAGGTCAGGAACCACACGTACATCTCGTCATCCGCTTGAGTTCTATAAATACACTCTTGTCCAAACTGTCTTGAAAGTGCATTGATAACCCGATCCAAGACACCGCCAGCAAGTGGCATTCACCGACCGTTGAAACAGGGCAGTGTAGAGAGGAATGGAGGAGTAAACGAAGGAGAAAACGACGAGAAAAAAAAAATCGCCGAAGTCGAAACTAGCAAATACATGAGGGGGGGTTCGACTATGGGAGAAATAAAAAAAAACCAGCTCTGAAAAAACACTCTTTTCTCCAGTTGCTTGCTACTCATAGCAACGTATACCAGCTCCAGTATAGCTCAGTATAGCTCGTATACTTGGCGCTGTCTCTCTCTACTTGGCTGACTCCGCCTCGTTTTAACATATCACGTGACCTGTACAATTACAAGAGACACGACGCAAAACACACACACAACGCTCAGATTTTGACACCTCGTTTATCCACGTAGTTTATAGGTTGTATCAAAACATGGGCCATTTTGAGCGAGAAAATAAGGGTATTATGGTGATCGCAAAAAAAGTGTCCGTTTAGCGATACAAATAAGGTTGCAGACAAGGTTTACACAGAGCATAACAGTGGCTTGAGAGAAGACGAGGAGTACGACAGAACGTGGAGTTTTCACTCGTTATGGAATATTTTTGTCGCATCGTAATCTCCTGATTTTTCTCTTTCTAATGCACTAATTACAGCCCCAATTCGCTACTCCTTCGTCCTCTATCATTATTGTGAGACAACGTAAGCATTATCAATCAAGATAAAAAACAGTCGAGAAAAAACGTCTCAAAAACGTCACTGTCAGCTGTCATCTGTCAGGCGCTTAGTCGAGTCGGTTTGTTTACTGGACATGTGAGGGCACGTGTCCAAATAGCTTAGAGTTTGGGGGGTTTGTTAAGTAATTAAAGGGTGTTTAATTAAGTAATGGGTAACGTTTTGTGGTGTTCTCAAGTAACTCTCAAGTAATGGCTAAGTAAATTTTGAACTCTGGTAAAAACGGTCTATAAATGAAACTGTATTGAGCTAGAATGACTTAAATGAACGACTTTTGTACTCGCTCTTTACCTGTAACTGTATGTTCTGTTCACATAGTATGCTTGTCCTTAGTATAAGACAAGAGCATAGACAACCATCTACAGTAATTACAGTATAAGCAGTTCAGTTGACTCAGCTGAAACTTGAGTTATACTGTAGTAAACTTCTGGTTATCCTCAAGAGACAGTGCCTTGTAGCTTGAAGGCAGTTGTGTGTTCCATGAAGGCATACATCTTATAATACTCAGACTTGTATTATACAGCCTTCTCAGACACTATGAAATCCTGTGACAGAGTCTCATTATTTTGAAACCAGTTTAAAAGACGCTCTGATCTCTGTCTTCTATAGTATGTACTCTGTTGCATGTACTTCAGATAAAATACCATGACATATCTTCTTCTAGGTATGTTCTAGCGGTAACTACAACTGGCATATGAGAAACAATCAAGTAGTATCTTCCAATCATGATATCGTTCACAAGGACTTCTAGTATAACATCAAGCCTGATACAGATAGAACATGATCATCACCAGTGCATACATTCAGCTATAACTTATAGCTACGGTAATACAATAAATTCCAAACTTGGCTCTGTTCTGTCTACTGTATAGGACGCTACAGCCATGATTTGATCTTGTTACTTCAACTCCTTACTTGTAACCGTATGTTGAAGACACTGAGCTTTACTCTCTTAGAAACAGTATTGTAGAACACTGGTACACCATGAACAGGTAACTTCAAAGATGAATTCATACCGTCACATCCTATTATAGGAGGTTTATGTTGTATTTCAGTATTATTGGATTCGATTTATCAATTAAAAATAGGCAACTGAATACTGAACATGCTATACTCAGCTTTCAGTCTACTCTATCATGACTTAGCTACCAGGTAACAGTAAAAAATACATATTTCACATTTGTTCTATAGTCATATCAAACACAGCACAGTTGTTTAACTCCTCACGTGACTTGCCACCACCCTGCTTATATGAAAGTCTAACATCCTTGCTGCTTCTTGTCCCTGCAGAGGTATACGCAGGAGCAAGCAACAGTCTTAGCAAGTAGCAACCGAGTAGCGGAAAAGGAAGTTGGCATAGCAACTACTGACACAGAGTGTTTGAGAGCAATAAATAACGAACATCACGTGATCCACCTGATTTTTTTACTGGGCAGATTAAGTTTTGATGCCTTGAGCCTAACGGCGTGGTTGTAGAAGACATTGAAAGAGGAAAGCCACAGAAAGGTGAAATTTTGTGTTTTTTTCGAAAAAAATCGGTTTTCCAGAATGTCACGTGATACACACTTACTTTACATCTATTGTTACGTCTCTAGAACCTCCCTAGCAGCAGCTCGTATACATACATGACCCCACATATCTCATCTCGGTTGCTAACTTTATCTCGACAAAAGAAATATGGCATCAACTTTCCGGGGTCATTTTTAATGGTAGAGGTTAGAGATTTTTACTGCTATTTTTGAGATGGGAACTCTTCGGAATTCCCAAATTTCACCCCATTCCAATGCCAATTGCGTATTTCATACTCTTCCCCCGTATGCAGTAGCAACCCTACATTAACCTACACCTCTTTGCTCACTATATAAGCCACCATTCCCCCTAAAAACAACCCTACAACATCTAACTACTACCAAAATGCTCCGAATCGCCGTCCCCAGAACCCTGCGAACTCTGTGTGTCGCTCAGACCTCTCGTTCGTTCATGGTTGCCTCTACTCTGCACCAGGACCCCGTCAAGAAGGCTGCTTCTGACGCTTACGATACTGTCAACAAGGCAGCTCTCAAGGGTCTAGATCTCGCTCAGGACGCCTCCGAGGCCACCAAGAAGACCGTCAAGGACGCCAAGTCGAAACTCGAGGCCGGGGATCTTGATGGAAAGCTCAAGGAGGTGTGGGAGTCTGCCAAGTCCAAGGCGGGCGATATCCAGTCTGAAGCCGAGTCCAAGGCTGCTGATCTCAAGGGCAAGGCCGATAACCATGCCGGAGGACTCAAGGGAGAGGCCAAGGAAGCTTGGGGAGATGCCAAGGGAAAAGCTGAGGAGCTGAAGGGCCAGGTCAAGGGCAAGGCTAATGAGCTGAAGGGAGAGGCTGAGGACGCTCTCAACTCTGGAAACGCCGGAGAAGTCAAGGGAAAGGCCAAGGAGGCCTGGGGAGAGGCCAAGGGTAAGGCCAAGGAGGTTGCTGGAGAGGCCAAGGGCAAGGCTAATGAGGTCAAGGGTGAGGTCAAGGGAAAGCTTTAGATGATGGTTAATATATGAATGATTGAATAGGAAGAAGGGAGTAGTTGTAGGTGTTTTAGTACAGTAAAAATAGAAATGTTGTAAGATAGTGGCTACTGAGGATTGTATTTTATAGCGTATATTAGACAGAACAATAATCACACACTTGACAGGGTCCTACTCTTCGGAAAATAACTATATCAACCTGGAAACTGCAGTATGAGAGTCTTGTAGTCCCATTAATGTCCGTGGTTTTTGATTTTTGTCGCTCCGAATTATTTTTAATTAATCGTATTTTTCTGATTTTTCTGAAAAAATCAAAATAAATACAAAACAATTCAAAAAATTCATAACTCGTTTTCGTTTAATCCTACGCAGTTTAAACTAATACAACATAATTAAACAGTTGCAATGAACATATCAAACCCACATTTACGCACAAATCGATCAACCCCATCAAATCCCCATCAACTTTCATCAATTTTTTCTCTTCATCTATCAGAAACCACTCTGAAACACCCCAAAACACCTTCCCACTTTTCCACACTCTTATACCACCTCTTATGCATTCATTTCAGCTCCATATACGCCCACAAACCCCAACCTCATTTAATCTGAATTATTTTTATTTTTCCTGAATTATATTTTAACCACAACTCACCCAAAACTAATCCAAACAAAAATCTAAAAACACCATTCGACTCCTCTTTGTTTTTACATCTATTTAGACCACATACTCCCCCAATTCTCTAAGGTACTATTTTTAATTATTTTTTAATTATTTTTCTTTCATACAGCTCAAATTAAGCCAAGCACTCAACTAATGAAGCCTAAAAGTATACAACATGAAACATACAGCCCATTATCACCTACTTTTGAACTCGCCACTTAGATCATAGTCAAAATCACGTTAAAAGAATCTAAACATCGCTATATACATCCCCTAATTAAGAGTTAAGAAAAACCAAAGCCCTAGTGAATAGGAGGAATCTCCTTGAGCTTCTTACATCGAGCCAGCTGGTCGTTGGTGCTGGTCACAAACGAACAGTACAGGTTCTTGACACACTTTTCGTCACAGTCGGTTTTGACAAACGGCGACTTTCGGTAAAAGTGGTCATAATACAACTGAGTCTGGTTGGTCGAAGTGACAATATTTTTGGCAGCTCTATGCCAAAACGTTCCATTCAGAGGAGCGTTCTTAGGCCAAGTATGTTCAGGATCATAAGCGTCTCTTGCAGAGTACTCAAACTCCCAGGTCATATTTTGAGGAGTATGAGCAGGGTACTGGAGATGTTCAAAGCCGTTTGTAGTCACGTTTTTACCCAGAGTCATATCAAAGTCAAACGTCTCGTTCAGACGAGTGTAGTAGTTTCGTGAGTCCATGATTTCAAACGTCTTGGTGTCTACTTCATAGTATCTCCATCCAGGGTTGTAAAGATCCATAGGAGTAAGAGACTGAACAATCCAACCAATTTGCAGAGCAGCTTCTTCAGATACAGTATCGTTAGCTGAATCTCCATCGTAGTAGACGGTAAACTGGTCAGCATGAGTATGACCGTAGAAAACAGACGCCAGAACATGAGGAGAGAACCTCACAATAATTTGCCTCATAATCTCAGCAGACCAAGGAGTAGCAGCAGCATTAGCACCTGTAGGCACATGAGCAAGTAACCAGGCCTTTTGACCCTTTTTTTCACACTCCAAAAGCTCACTGACAATCCACTTGAAAGTTCCAGACGGGTCAGGGTCACTAATGTTCCACCAGTTGTACAAATTCGCCTTGTACCAGAAGTTTGAGTCGACGGAAATGACTCTCAGTCCTCGTTCAGTAGTCACTGCAAAAGACCCATAAGTATGAGCAGCTTTGGTTTCAGTCTCTTCATCAATCCAGCCAAAATTCTGCCATAAAGCAGCACTGAGCTCAGCGTTCCAGGTGAAGTCTCCAGCGTACCCTGACTTGTTTTGAGCAAGCTGAGCGTAAGGATACGAGTCATGGTTACCAAAGGTAGGGTACATGGGGACATTTTTTAAATGTTTTTTCATGAGATAGTAGCACTCTTCTTCAGACTGAAAGGTGTGTGCAAACGATAACCACTCGTCAAGATCATGGGAGACCATATCACCTGTGAAAATGGCAAATTCAAAGTCCTTGACTGCAGCTAGAGTACCCACACTCTCCATACCCTTGTCGAGGAGAACTTCAGGAGAATCACACTTGTAAGTGCCCTGTTTCTGAGCAGGAACAAGAGGACTCAAGCCTGCAGCTTTAGCTTTCTTGTTCTCAACTGCAGGAGTACAACACATGCCCTTATCACAGTCAGCTTCAGAACCAATAGTGTACCTTAGATCAATATGGAAGTCAGACACATGAGCAGCATTGAACGTTTTTCCTTCACTTTTAGGAGTGTTTGGATTCTTGGGTTTCTCAGGCCACCAGGAAGAGAGGTCAAACGTAGGAGTATCAGGGTACTTGCAAGCAGCTTTACCGTCAATCTTGACAAACTCAGCACACACAGCCTGACCATCAGCTCCATAAGGGTCAAGCAGAGTCATGACGTTGGCTGCATGCTTACCTTTACCTCCTCGAGTGATCACATCGCCCTGCCAAGTATCACAATCAGCAGTGAAGTTGTACCGTTGACAGAGCTTGACGAGAAGTCTGGGAGTCAGGTCTCTGTTCTTGATAGCAAACTTCTTTCCAAGATCCAAAGCCTGCTTGCACTTGTCACAGGAGGGTAGATCGAGGTTGAAGATTCGAACAGCTTCCTGTTCACCCCAGTCCATAAGCTGGTCATTGGGGAGATTGGGAACTACTAGGTCTCGAGAGAAGAGAGACACTAGACCGGTCACTCGGGTCAGAAAGTCGAGTTTCATGTTGCTGGGGAGTTGGAGAGAAAGAGGCTGGTTTAAGTATCTTCAACAGAGATTTTGCTATGTTCAAGTAACATACAAGAGAGTGGTACCATTGGACTCGTCTTGAAGAGGAGATTGCAATGGTACAGTTATTGTTAATGTAACTGCTCTCAATGAGCTGTTATCACTGTAGCAACACTCGCATGTCTCATTTCTGAACTGCTCATCTCAGCGTGATCTCATCGTCGTCGTTTATTGGTTCGTGATGATTGAGATGCGCATGTCTCACCTCGGAGTCCGGGGAAGAGAAGAACCAGAAAAACGTGAAAAATTGATCCAAAAAAATAAATGAAAAATCGGAAAAATCGGGAAATGAGTCACGTGACCTATAATACGCTGTAGAAATAATCCCAGACCAAATACGTACACACAGGGTCAGAATCGTCTTTCTCAAAATGCAGATAAAGTTAAGCCAAGGCTTAGGCTGCAATGATATGCAGATCTCCAGGCGGGAATTAATAGCTGCTAAATAGATAATATTTCGATAATTACAGATAATTGAGCGTTAGATACGTGCCATTGAGGGGTATAATACAAAGAAAATTATTTTCTACAGCATCAGTGTTCTTGTAGTGGTACACACTCATCTTGTTCGACGAAGACATTAACATATGTTGCTGGATGCACGTTCCAGGAACGATAAAGATGAGTTTAAAAAAACATTCAGGAGGATATGGAGAAGTGGATATACAAGATACTGAGAAACAAATAGTACTGCTGAAACCACAGAAGTGAGAAAATTCTAACCATACTAACCACTAAGCCATTACTACCCCAGATCATCTTTGAAATGGCAGTATTGCTCAATCTTATCGACGACGACAGAGTTAGGCGCCCCAAATTAATTAAACACCTTATCAAAGAGGCATTTCCGAATACGGCTGTCTTGCCCTGAAACGTGTTTTCACAACGTGTCTAGTGCTGTGTGATATACGAGCAGTGCTATACATAGGCTGAGTACTGAGCAGGAGAATGTTAGTTGGGTTTATAGTCCATTTACTGAACCTGTTTGTATGATCCTGACAAGTTTTGGGCGATTTAATTGCACGATAAGAAAGAGAAAAGCTTGGAGATGAAAAATCTACGACAATCTGACCTATGAAGTGTACCCTTCTTCACTTGCCCAATATATCTCATCGAGCACTCATACTACTGACTTCTAGAGTTTCTCGTTGAAATGGCACGCCCCAGGTAGTTCGAATGATACCAATTACGTCATTTTCTGGTTGATATTATTGAACAAATTTATGAATTAAATCAGATTAAATGGGGTTAACGGCGTGTGACGTTTGTGGGGGCAAATGGGCTTTAAATGGGCTTTAAATGGGCTTAGATAGACTTATGAGAGGTGATTTAACAGTTCTGAAGAGTGTAGAGGAGTTGGAGGATGTTTTGTGCTCGTTTCTGAGAGTTTACGATTTGAAATCAACGAAAGTCGATGGTATTTCATGGATATAACAGGTATGTGCGTAAATATACCCTTAATATGTGTATTGGATCTGTATAGACCTGTGAAATGAGCTACAATTGTTTAGGATAACGTAGAAGCTAGTTATAATTTATTTTAATTATTTCGTATTTATTGGATTTTTCAAAAAAATCAGAAAAATCAAATTAAATAAGAATAATTCGGAGCGACAAAAACGAAAAAGATTAGAAATTTATGGGCTGGTTAGACTCTCGTACAGCAGTTTTTTTGTTGATTTAGTTCATATCTGGTGAGTATTGCTCTTTCCAAACCAATATTCTCCGTTTCTAAATCTAATATATCTTACTCTACAGGAATCCTATAAGTAAGAAACTTATACAGATTTTCTCCCCTGGTTCCCCTCTACAATTTCATTGGATTTAGTTTGTCCAGAATATCTCTCTCGGTTCGTTCAGCCCCAATAATTTATTAAGTGGTCGCATGTCTCGAAGTTTGAGATTTTTTCCCATTGAGCCCTTCTATCAATTGGAAGAGTCTTCTCGCATCAGGAGTCGACATATTTCTAGCTATTTCAGGAGTTTTATGCTGTTTAAATGGATTTTGGATGTCCATTTGGACAACCATCTCTGTCCTCAAAGAGCCCAGCTCAAAAAAATCATGACAGGAGTAGCTCTCAGCCGGAAATCAAAGTGGAATCTATGGTCCAGGATTGATTTAGAGTGTCTAATCAAGGTACAACTCAGTATATCGTCATAGAGCAGTTACAATTGTGTTTGTGAACCAACGACTTGCGATACATAGTTAGTAATCTTCAAACGATCCCCAAACTACCAAGAGGAATGCTAAAGGTTTGGGACTATTACGTGTTGTTTATTACACTGAAGGGATTAAACTTGGAGTTGTGGGTATCTTATAATATTCATTTAAAGTGAGATATGCTGGCTTTAGTCCAAGAGAGATATCGTAGTTTACAGCACTTTTACTCCTGTATAAGATGCCCGAATGTAAGTAAATTAGTATCATCTGGACCGCCTGAGGTGTATGAATCTAATGGAAGACTCTATAATTTGATAGCATGCATATTCATCGAGATATGTCGAAAACAGATTCAAACGACGACAGCAACAGCAATAAGAACTAAATCAGTGTGCCACCGCCATATTCGGCATCACACGACCTCAGCGAACAAGCCCATACCAATATCTCAACATGTCCAAAATTTCTAGTTTAGGACCTCAAAACCTAAAAAAAATCGTGCAGATACGTTGTTAAACACAAAATAAATGGTACCATTGTGTTCGTCGGGAAACAGGGATCACTTCTATACCAATTACTTTTTGTTTCAATTTTTGCAAATCTTTAACCCCTCGCAACATACCCAGGATTAATCGTAGGACCTCGGGATTTTAAGGTGATGTTCATTTAAGCTATGGGAGCATTGGGTAATTTTTTGGTTAAGATTGGGTGTATTTCAAGTAATATTGAAAATGGTTTGTCGTTTAAAATACACCCAATTTTAACCAGAAAAATTCAGAATGCTCCCATAGCTTAAATAAACAATACCTTAAAAGCCCAAATCTCTACCATTAATCCTGGGTATGTTGGAAGGGGTCAAAGATGCGTAAAAACTAAAACAAAAAGTAATTGGTATGAAAGTGATCTCCATTTCCTGACGAGCACAATGGTGATATTTATTTTGTGTTTACTTACGTTTCTGCACGATTTTTTTAAGGTTTCCGTGACCCAAACTAGGAATTTTGGGGGGTGTTGAGATATTGGTATGGGGGTGTTCGTTGAGGTCGTGTGATTCTGAATATTGTGGTCGCTGAGCTTTCTCGTGAGTATTGCTGTTGCTGTCGTCGTTTGAACTTGTTTTCGCTATATCTCGGTGGATATGCGTAATACAAGATTCTAGAGTTTCTCATTGGATTCATACGCCCCAGGCGGTTCGAATGGTACTAATATTTTTGTATTTGGATATCTTCTACGTATGTAAATATGTGATATGTTACAGTATTTCTCTGGTACTAAATTCAATTTATCTCACTCTAAATCCATCCTACAAAAAGTCCACAATCACAGTTTTAATCTCTTGACTTGCCTCTAAAATATCATTTGTTTTAATTTGTTCTATGACATCTCCCTCACCCGTTTTGGCTGTTTCTTCTGTTACGATACTACGTGAGATATTCGTACGGGCTAAAGATGATCCTGGTCTCTAAAAACTATGAATACACGTTTGGAATGTATTACCTGGAGGATGTTGGCCATACTGAATAGCAAGTTATCAGCTAGTGTGACTGTAACTGTGAATATGTAACTACAGCTAATGATATGTTCATCTACAGTTGTAGACTAATTGCAGTTGATAAGTAAAGTACATTTTCCCCCATCTCTGTCGTAAGCATATTTGATACTTGTGAGTAATTTCATTTCATCATCTCAATTTCAATGTCTCCATTATATTATTTGTATAATTTTCTAGATTTAATTTTATTTAATTACTAGTAAATATTTAATGCAACAAATACGAGTGGCTTTCACTGCTGACTAAGCACCTCTCGTACACCCAAAATCATATCCCAAACAGCCTTCTCTAAATAGGGGCAAAAAACCGTATCGCTATCTGTTCCCCTGAATGTTACACTGCGGTCCGGTCCGTATTCTCCCCTGTAAGAACTGTATAACTTTGTGAGGTTTAGAGATTTTGGGATTTACAGTGGATTTCCTGAATCTACATGGAGGTTTTAGTCTGGTATGGGAGTCTACGGGAGGCTGTATTTATATTAGATTTTTGACGATTTTTGGCGTTTTTTAATTTGATGTTGGTTATATTTTTCAATATTTTATGCCCTTGTGCCACCACACTTTTTGACATAATATCTCTTGCTCTAGAGAATACGACCCCACAAAGATTGACTCCACAATACTGCACCATGACGCTGTTTAATTTCCCCTGGTATTTTTTTCTTTTTTCGTTTCTTTTTTATGTAACTTTTTTTAAACACCCCTGTTAGACTTCAACAAGGCCGTCAACAAGGGAAACAAATGAGGTTTAACAAATCGCTCAAAGTGGAGCCATATGAAAATGACAGAAAAAACATAAATTAAAATATACCAAGCACTTTGAGAGCAGCAACCGATTTTTTTTTCTGTTTTTAAAAACATGAAACAGCCTCTCGCATACATGTTACATCCACTATACACCGTTGTTCTCTATTTTTATGTTTTTTCGTCAAATTTATCCCCATTTATTATATGCACCCCTCACGAGGTACCCCACAATGTCTCATCGTCTTACAAAGGTTCCGCAGAAAAAAAATAACGGTATCACGAGGGGGTCCTTGTTGCAGGGGTGTAGTTTCAGAGTGAAATAATACTGAAACAAATGAGAAAAATTGTAGAAAAGTTAGTTTGCTCGAGGTACTTGGGTTTAGTTGGGATGTAGGGTTTTAATGGGTGATCTAGATGGCCATTGATAGTGTTGTCTAACTGTAATGTTCGTTTGTTAAGTAATGTCAAGTAAAAAAATTAAAAAAAAAAACTCCTCAATTGGATAGCCAACGTTAACATCACACTCCACATCCAACCCCAACCATACACCGTCACTTATATCCCTTCCCTTCTCTTCTTACCTACATTTCGGATGACGTCAAATTAGAGTGTGCCTTGCATAAATCGAGCCGAGGATGTATCACCATGGGATACAGCCATATCGTCATAAAAACACATCCATCAGAGATTACGAGTTTTTGTTTTTTCCACCACCCTCCACCTACCCAATTGAACATCATACTCACTTTTAGTTCATGGAAAATCTTCGCTGCGCTACGATTTTCCCGTTACCCTACCATCAGATAACCTTGCGATACCGATTGGCTTAGTCGTGCATCATCCCAGCAATCAATGTTGTTACGACGAACAGCACATCTCTCTCGTCGCATCACAGCCCAATTCTCCACCACCTCCATCGCCATGTCCGACTCCGAATACCCGTACATCTCGACCCCCCAGCCGGTCACGCCCCCCTCGTACCACCCCAAGATCCAGACCATCGCCAACACCTTCCGACAGGCCAAGTGGACGGCCTGTGATGCCGCCGACGCGCTGGTCAAGCACGGCGACGACTCTGGGGGTTACCTGCCTGGCCTTCACCAGCAGTCCAGCAACCCCCACCACAGTGTGACTGTCGGCCCAGCCTACACTGTGGAGTATGCCCCCCTTGACGACCCCAGACCCGCCGTCAAAGCCGGATACATTGACGACGCCCCCGAGGGTTCTGTGGTCGTTATTGCCACGTCACCCGCTGTTCAGCTCGTTGAGGCCCCGTTTACACGAGTCTCCAACGCGCTGTACGGCGGCCTCATGAGCACCCGGGCCCAGTACCTCAAGTGCGCCGGCTCTGTGGTCTTTGGCAAGATCAGAGACAAACAGGAGCATGTGGATCTGGGCTACGCAGTGCACTCTTATGGTCTGGGCACTACAGCTCCTGGGTCAGCCGTTAAGGTGGTGGGTGTGGGAAAGCCTGTTACTATTAAAGTTCAAGGGCAAGCGGGGGTGGCAAAAGACGAGGTGAGGACCATTGAGTCGGGTGACCTGGTTGTGGCTGATGAGAATGGCGTGGTCGTCATTCCTCAGGCTGACGCTCAGAAGGTGTCTTTGTATGTCCCTGCTAGAGTTAAAGCGGATACATTGGTTGCCAGTGATATTAAAGAGGGAGTGAGAGCTCAGGAGGCTCAGAAGGAGAGACGACGGTTGATGTATACCCCGTTGAATGATGAGGATGAGTGATATGAGGAGGTTGAGGTTGAGAGTGAGCGTTAGAGCTCCGAGCACAGTGACGAGCGTAGCGAGGAACGGAGCGAGGAGCATCCTAGACGAGGAGCGTAGCTTCTCGTCTTAGCTACAGTTTTTTGTTACAATTTTTGGCTGTTAGCGACTCGCTAAGCTCGTCGCTACAGTTGTTTGCTGCTTGTAGTTGGAGCTCCTCGCTACGCTCGTCGCTCTCAACTCCAACATGATGAATTATGTTTTATGATTAGATTTAGATTGAATGATTAACTAGAGAGTGAATGTGTAGATTGCGAAGGCTTCAAGAGCTTAGCTAGATGATACTCTGTGTATACTGTGATTGTTAATGTTCTCAGCCAGTGTACGAGATGGAGTCTGTAGTATCATCTGTTCAGTTGTAGATATCACGGTGTTCAAAATATTTAGAAGCTGTACAAGATGCTATATCTCAGTATCAGAGGGTGTTCGTTCTCTGTTAAGTTAAAGACATGCTCATATTCTCATCCGTAAACAAGTATGGAGGCTGGTTGTTGTATCTACTCCAGTGATAGTTGATGCTATTATTCAGAGTGTATGACTTCAGTTACATTATCTCAGTATAAAGAGGTTCCGTGTCTCCTACTGGTAGCCTCTATGTTACTTTACAGTCACTAGCTAAGGGTTCTCTTTAAAGCCTGATGCTCTCAGTAGTCTGAAAGTAAGAGCAAGGCTAAAGGCACTCTACAGAGCATATAGAATTGTACTGTTCATACTGTGATCTAATTACCCAGTATACCAGAAGTTCACAGTTCGAAAGATAATTGCTTGACTCATAGGAGATATAGGCCATTACCTCTTTATCTAATTAGCTACCGGTAGATGATAACTGTTCATGGAGATGTTCTCAGACAGCCTATACCAGGACCACCACTCAGTGACTCAATGGAGCTGTAGAAACGTCAAGAAACGATTTTACTTTCCAATTGACCTGGTTGAGCTTTATTGGCAGCCTGATTATCATGGACAGAGCCATCTTACAAGCTTACTCAGTGTTGCTGCTTGATAAGGCTACTGGAGTATCAACCAATGACAACATAGCAGGTAATCAAACGATACATAACCCTTTATAAGCGATATATAACCCTATATGTTCAATTTTGAGCATTTGTTCACATACAAATATACCCCATTTGACTCTCGCTAAGCCCTGCTTCTTGTTATGATTGAGCACCGGTAACACCACAAGGAGAGACCGTAACAAGGTGAAACAAAGCGCATTGTACTTCCAGAGGCGTGCTACAATGTGTGGAACTGAATTTGAGGCAAAAAAAAAATGTTGTTTTTTTCTCAAAAAAGTCAGATTTTCGGCTTGTGGGGGGGACCACATGCGATTTTGTCAAAAAACAGCCAAAAATCACAATTTCAGAAAACTTTAGACTTATCAAACTGGGGTAAAAACGTCAGAATTGATATTTTCAAAAGGATTACCTGAATCACAATGATCAATTGATTCTATATCCATCTTCACCTTTGTTAATACCTTGTCAGAATGTGCTGTTTGGCACTAACCCTTGCTAAATATGACACTGAAAAAAAACGTTAAAAAAAATACAAAAAAAATTAAAAAGTTGTTATAAATTAGAATATTAAAATCTGAGGCTGTTCTCAGACATCTCAATATACTGTAGGTTAATTTCCACGCTCTCGAGGCACGTCCATGGCCTGTTTAGACACTGTTTTGTATTGCATTAATTATGCACCATGTCGCAGATTTTATGCACTCTTGATTGAATGATCAAACTTGAGTATCACCACGAGGAGAGACCATAGCGAGGTGGGACAAAGTGCATTGTGCTTCCAGAGGTATATTACAATGTGGAAAGCTAAATAAATACAAAAAAAATGCTTTTTTCCAAAAAAAAGTCAGCTTTTCGGCTTGTGGGGATACACCAGCCATGGCTATTATTTTTAGTCACGTGACTATACGTAGTGTCGATTTTAGTTTGGTCACGTGACCAGTGTCTTTTGGGTTGGTCACGTGACTCACCCTACCTCCACACTAGCCCACTATCCAGCCCCGTTCAGCCCTATACTTCAGCCCACTATTATGCTTCCCCACACAGTTAACTTTAAGACGTGTTTTAGTGGGCGGCTGGGATGTTAGTCATGTGATAATATAGCGGTAATAGCACATAATTTGGGCCATTTTAGTCACGAAACCTCATCTTCTGAGTCGATTTGTACTGTTTTAGAGTCAATTGGGTGAGTATTCGTTGAGTTACATAATTTAATGCTGAAACTCGTGTAATAGTCACGTGACCACAAAAAAGACAACTTTTTAGTAGCGAAACTAGCTCTTCTGGTTCTAATTGTGTTTGTTTGAAGACTCTAGGGTTCCTATTAAGAAGGTTGTCCTCCAAACGGCTTCTCGATATCTATGCACCAACCACCTCATGATCCATTGAAGATAGCACCTAACAGACTTTATTTTAGTCACGAAACACGCTCTTCTGATCCCATTGATACTAATTATGGCCCCATTAAATTGATATTCTTGAAGTTGTCCTCCAAAGGTCTCTCTATTGTATAGTCCCGTTTCCTGACCGATCCAAACGAGATAGCTCAGATCAGACTTCACTTTGATAACAAACTAGGCTTTTCTTCTTCTATTCATATCACTTTCAAGTCACGTGACTTCCATTTCGTAGATCTACCCTCCCACCATATTGTTACATAATAAACACCATCATACCAGTCCAACAAAACACCCAGCACCAAAATAAAACACACTTTAATAACGAAACCAACCCTTTTAAATCCACTCACACTCATCTCAACCCACGTAACCTCCTCCCCATCAACGTACCCTCCAACCACATACCCACACTTTAACCCCCTCTATCTTCTCAACCACCTTACCTACCTCAAAACCAAGCACATTCTAGTCACAAAACAGCCCACTCCGAACCCAACCACACCAATCTCTTCCTGCAACATCGTCCACCCACCTCCACCATGGTCCCATAATAAACTCCAAGTAATCAAACCAAGCACTGCACGAGCTAATTTAGAGTTAGACCACCTTCCCGCTCACACTGTACAAACCGTTAACGCAGTGGTGTATACTTCTGCACTGCATGTCTGAGACAGTGTGTGTGGGATATTACGTGAGCAGATGAGTGCTTGTATAAGTAAGCCAACAGTCACGTGAGTATGCATGTCACGTGACTTATAAAATCTTGACGTGTCTTTTCTCCCACCATATACACCTCCAATTTATCACTCCCAACTCACCTTAAATTACACCACCTTAATTAATTATACGACCTTAATTTGACACCAAATTCAGAACCACACCCACTCACCCACTTTCATCGCTACCAGCACAAACACACTTCCATCTTCTCCGCCTCTCCAGCCCGATCACGTGACAATTTTCCTTTTTCCCGCACGACCACTACATCGCCGCCCAGCCCTCCACACCACCCGCTAGTGCCACGCTAACACAACCTTAACCCTCGTTTTACCCTACCCAACTATCCCTTAACAAATACCCCTTAACTAATACCCCTTGACATAATACTCTATTGGGAAAATTCCTACCTTGCTTACCAAAGCAAACCTTAAACTGGATGGTTACATAAGCAAGAATGAATTGATATTGATCCTGACAGATGCATAAGTAGAAGTTTAACTAAAACATGTTACTAAATGGTTAAACTAGAAACAGTAAGGAATGTTTATCACATGGGAATGATATGACATGTGAAAACAGTGTCAAATGATCAATTGATTCAGATATATCACATGCTTATCTCTGACCTCATCCTTAGCATCTCATTCAACCAATAACAAGTTGTTGGGATTTCCAATATCAAATGTCTGGACTAAGGATGTCATGTGAAAGGGAGATTCACCTATTAAAGACATGAAGAGACACGTGGAAGGATGACAAACATCTTACCAACCTATCTCTTATCTTTAGGGACAAGGAACTTGAAATAGTCATGATTTGAAATCGGATGAAATCGAATGATTCAAACATGCCAATGAAGATCTTTTTCCTCACTAAGACGTGAGGGTGAAAGATACTTCAATATAACCACCAAGGATCTGTTTCACGGAGAAGTTTTAGACCCGCCAGAGCTCTGGACAAGGGAAAATAAGTTACCCAACAATTTTCAGAGAATTACTCGGGGTCTAACGAACACTCTATTATTGATATGCATTTACTTAGCATATTACAAGCTTTTACATAGGATTTGGAGCCTATACTTAATACCTTAACAAATACTATATAAGGCGACCAAATCTCCCAGTTCTTGGGGTATCGGAACAATCAACAGTCAGCAACACTACCAGCACTACAGTCACACCCTCTTACCTACAAACACTTGGAACTCCTTTTCCAAAGTCGTCTTCTTGGTGAGTAAACAACTAAGTGCACAGTTACTAACTGATCTTTTCCTTTCTAAAACTTAACATACTCCATACCCCAGAGATCCCCTTTGAATCGATCAACATCACACCCTGCCTACGTGATCAGCTCTGCGAGATGTATGCTTCCCTAACCCTCTTCAACCCTGCTTAACCCTACCTAACCCTGTAGATCTTGATCTGCTCTTGTTACCGCTCTGCTGCAAGGGACAACCGAAATTGCAGGGGTCTTAGGAAGGGGTAGAGGATGTTACACAAACGGACACAAACGGGAGCGGACACAAAGCGGTTAGTGCACAAAGACAGAGTCACGTGACTTGCCGGATGCTATACACACGCGTAAGGTGGAGGGATCGTCAGGACAGGCACCAGGTACACGGCATGTGATTGTGTACGAGTCACGTGGGTGTGGTAATTGGGTGTAAGAGGTGGGTGGGAAGAGTATCACGTGATTTGTATTGTACTGGCGGATGTTTGGTGGCTAGTTTAGCACAGGGTGAAAGTGTCTTACCATATAATATTGCAGATAGAACATGCTACAGTAGAGGTATGGGGAAATGGACAACACTGGGAGAATCAGCGCCACGAGGCGGTTCTAATGATGGTACTTTGGGTTTACCAAGATATACATTGACTTCAGGAATTGGGGTTATGAGATGGTTAGTTTTTGGGTCCTAGGAAATGCTACAGAAGGGTAAGGGTCACGTGAGTATATTGAAAAGATGCAGAATTTCGAGCTCTATCGAATGGTATAAGTCATATGACTCAATTATACCTGTAGCTCCCGTAAACAAAGAAACAGAGCATGTGTGAACCCCAGCCACACTTTTCAAGGGGCAAAGTCACGTGACAACGTTACACTCACTTCCGCTTATCTCCAGCTTGCTTCCAATATCCCCTGTCTCACGTGACGGGTTCCTGTACATCAGACACACCTCCTTGATAGGTGAGACAGAAGGAGTTAATGTGAGCAACCATACAACCAGCTGAGAGTATGGAAGCAATGATTATTAATAAATGGGGTAGTCACGTGACCAATAGGGGTGTTTTATTGCTCTCAATATATTCACGTGACTTGCTCATATCTTACAAGTCATTTTGTTGTACCAGAACCCCCTGGTTAAAGTGAAACAGAACACGTTGTGGAACATGTCTGAATTTCAGTACACACCTCTTCCGTGACTACAAACAGTTCACGTGACTTTTTTGCTTTTGTTTCACAAAAATTTCATTCCAGTCACGTGTCTCATTGTCTTGTAAAACATCTGTGTGTAGAACAGCAAGGGATGTCTCAGTCTAGTATCAGGACAGCCATAGTTCTGAGTAATAGTTGGTTACACAAAAGGAGTTTAGTCACGTGTATTACAAGTCACGTGACGTATATTCTATTGCTCTCAATGTTTATTTTCGCTCACATGACTTCCTCCACCTTTCAGTCATACTCTGAGGACCCCTTGAGCAGGGTGAAACAGTCGCGATATCCATGATACGGAGTTGCGCGTCTGGTCATGTGACCAACTTTATTTTTGAACATTGCCTGAGAATCACGTGACTAAGATGTACACAAAAACGATGTACCAAAAGATGTACAACGATGTACCAAACGTGTAACACGGTGCACATATTCCTGCGACTCCTTGCATAGGACGATTTCAGAACAGTCGTAGTTTTCGCCTGAAGCAGTTTCCGAAGACGTAAATCACGTGACAGACACGCGCTTCCCTCCCACTTTCACGCGTTTCCGTTTTGAACGTCTTTCCGCTTTTGACACTGTCTTTTTGACCGTTTCCAGTTTCGCGTTATGTGGCGCGTCCGGGACATGCGGTGTGCAGGTTTCATGCATGCTCATGCAATGGCCGACATTCTTTGCGTTGCATATATTAGATATATCAGATTCCCAACCGTAACTCTAACGCGAATAAGGTTGGTAGGAGATGCTTGAGTTGAAATGAAGGAGTTGTTAGAGATGTGACTACACGAGATAGTGAGAGTATGTGAGAGTGTTTGAACTGTGCCTGAATGCAATAAAGTATCAGACGTTAGATATGATAAGTGGTGGAGATAATGGGTTGTAATATTGGTGATCTTGTAGGTAATATCTGTTGATGCCCATATTATCAAATGTACTTGATCATCAAACTAACGCTGGTCCCTTGCTCAAGTATTTAATATCGAATTACTCAGCTTTTTGATTTGTTTTTGAATATTTTCGAATTGTTTTTCGATTTTCCGAATTTCTCCAGAAAACCACTAAACGTCCAAAGTTAACCCTTTTTTTTTCGGTATGTCTGCTGCCCTCCACGCGACGCGCTCGTATCGTCCCGGATATGCTTCTTTCCAGCGTTTCAGTCGCGTTTTGAAACTTGCAGATACACGCGAGGAATGATGATGAAGAGCGAATCTTGAAAGAGGCGTACAGGACGCAATTTGAGAGATAATGAGATATAAGAGAGGGCATTTCGTCAATTGAGCACAGGGCTTTTTGCCAGTAGCGCGTTTTTTCCTCTAGTGCAAAACTGTTCCTAGATCTAGACCTGTTGCAGAATACGAATCCAGCCGCCAAAAAGTCAATCCTGAAAAAAAAACCCTACAAAAAAATGTATCCAAAAATAGCCCTGGGATGTGAAAATTGGAGTATTTGAGTAAAGCGCGTTGGACACGTTTAGTCGGCGTGTATTATCGGTGTATTTGGGGCTTATTATTTTTTTGCGATTTTTCCGTTTTTATTATTATTTTATTTTCTCACATGTATTTGTCACATCTCAAACAGCTCATTACGTCAGGCTACAATAGGGCGGTTTCAGATTCTAAATAGGGTTTGTGTGGGTGAATGTATGGTTTTTGGGATGGCTTATAACGAGACAACTAGCGGTGGTATTTTAATTCTGAGTGGACCAAAATGTCGAGAAAAATCAGCTCTATCTCCCCATACCATTATCTCAAAATTCCTAAAGCACGCCCATTTTTGCGCATTTTTGCACCTGAGGCTGAACTCGTACGGGTGGCTGTATTTGACTCGCATTTTTTGGGACACCGCAAAAACCCAAACTGAATAAGCTCCAGCGCTCAAAAGGGGATTCTTTCAGCCCATAGCCACATGTAGGAAAAAAAAAAAAGTCCCTCAAAAATTCACCCCTAAAACACCCCATATACACAATCCATACCTCCGTTACACCTCTACTACCTCCACACACCCTCCCCTGTACTGTCACAACGGATCGCCATTACAAGCCCTGCCTAGCGACCCGCAGATCTCCAACCCTGTCAAACTTTGATGTCTCACGTCGGGCAGGCAGCTGGCTCCTTTGGGGGTTTGAAGATGAGGTGATGATGAGCAGGAGATGATGAGCAGTTGTAGGGGCTGAAATGGAGCTGAAATAGGGCAAACAAGTGTAGTTTTACAGTGCAAACCAGTATGTATCTTGACCGGCCCAACAAGACCTTCTCGGAATCATAGCAAGTAGGGTTCGGTATTCACACTGCTCGTCTACTTTTCGTTTAGTTAACGCTTGTTGACTCTTTGTTACTCCCCTGTGTGACCTCGTGCAACAGGGTTCTGGGAAATTAGCCAAGGTTAGAACGGCTGGCGATCGTCCATGGAAGCTGTAGATCTAGGGGTCGGAATGGGAACGCGAGTACAGTCGCAACTGTGCTACAGGTAGGGGCTGACTGTATCCGTAATGTTAAGCCTGAGGCTGTCAGGGAGTGAGGTAGTGGTGTAGGGTTGGATGTTAGTACAACATGTAGTGTTGGTGATAGGTTGGATATTTTCTGTTCCTACTTTCAGGTCACGTGCTGTCTACTCCATGAACGTCCATATTTTACCTGTATATTATCCTCTCTTAGTCGTGTATATTATCCAACAGCGCTCCATATCATTGACCCCCCTTGATGGATTTAGCATTCCTGACATGCATCCCTGCTGCAGTCTCCAAGACCCCCTGCTGACTCCTGGGTTCCCAAATCGGCCGCTGGCCCCTTTGAACTTAGTTTGGCGAGCTTAGGCGCAGAGCTGCACAGTTAAGGTTTCGCGACCTTCTTTGTGCCCCAGCCTCATAATTAATAACGGCAGCCTTTTATAAAGATGGTCTTGACCTCACCACTCTCGTCAGTCACTCAACACAAACACTCACCCCAAAAACATTCCTTTAGTCCTGGCGACATAGCATCCACATCCACCACTACAAGCACGACTTCCTTCTACAACAGTCATTCCATAAACCACCAAAAGCACAAAAGCTCAAAAAACGACCCTCACTCAAGTCGTTACACAAACCCACATTACACAAAAACACACCCACCTCTAAACCACCAAAATGTCCGACAAGCAGGCCCTCGAAATCTTCTGCCAGCAGCGAGTGTCTCGTTCCATGATTCACTACCTGGTCTCGACCACCCAGACCGTCATCAAGTGCGATTCCTCCATGCCCTCGCCTCCTCCCTCTCCCGTGGATGTGTCTGAGTCCGGCTCCAACCTCCCCACTCTCTACGAGTTCATTTCGCACCTGGTCACCTCGTCCAACGTCCAGACCCCCACTCTGATGACCTCGCTCGTCTACCTCGCCCGACTGCGATCTTCTCTGCCTCCTCTGGCCAAGGGCATGCCCTGCACCCCCCACCGCATCTTCCTGGCCTCCCTCATCATGGCCGCCAAGAACCTCAACGACTCGTCGCCAAAGAACAAGCACTGGGCCAAGTACACCATGGACCTGTTCTCGCTGCACGAGGTCAACCTGATGGAGAAGCAGCTGCTGTTCCTGCTCGACTGGGACCTGCGAGTCCGATCCCAGGATCTCTACACTCACTTTGCCGTCTTCCTGTCGCCCATCAAGGCCGAGCTGCGAGAGCGATACGCCGTCGAGCACTCTGCTCCCTCCCGACGAGTGGCCCAGAACACCCACCAGGTCTACAAGTCGTCTGCTCCCCAGCTGCCTCAGATCCACTCGCTTTCTCCTCCCGAGACTCCCCGACCTCACACTCGAGCCCCCTCTCTCACCATGTCCGAGAGCAGCTCGACGAGCTCGATTTCTTCCATCGGCTCCTCGGGATCGTACCGAACCCGGCCTCATTACACCCTGCCTCAGTACAACACCAAGCCGGAGTTCAAGCCTGAGTACAAGCAGGAATACAAGGAGTACCTGCCCCAGCAGTACTACGAGGTTCGAGCATAGGTTGACATTTCCTCTCCTCATTCATTGACATTTCCGAGCACTTTCGCTCACCCCGTGATCCCATTGACATTGCATTACACCCTTCAATCACTCCTACTAACACTCCGCTGGGCGGCAGTCGACCTTCATTTAGATTCTTGCATAATACAGGTGTACCAACAAATCAGAGAAGCAGTAGTAACCAGTAAAAGTAGCATTGTAAAACAGTTTCAGTCGTACATTACACTGGTTATATATATACAGGTGAAACAGTTTTACAAGAGTGAAACAGAAGCGGGTGAAAAACGGTCTGAAACGGATCTACAGGTTGTGAGACTTTGAGAATGGACATGTGGTTATTGAAGAAGCACTTGGTTCAGATAGATCTATGGCTTCAGTATGACTCAGTTGTATGGTTGTATCATTGTGAATATGTTACTCTTAAGGATAGCTTTAGACATACAGATCATGATCATGAGTGTACAAGTATGCTTCATTATCAACAGTTGAGATCATTTATGGCTCTAGTTGACTCTACTTGCATATCTCAACTAACCCATAACTAAAAATCCATCTTGGAACACAGCCAGCTTGTTTATTTCATACAAAATAGGGGTTCTACATTCTCAAATCACTCTGACGAACACTTACATCCTCTCCATATCTTCTACGACCCTACAACCTCAAATCATTCGTAAAGACTTCCTACTTACCTTTGTACGATATATTATGGCAATATTATACTGTCTGTTATGGCCTAGTATTATATACACACGGACTGTATGACATAATTATTGGAGCCGTCCACTTTTGCCTTTACGGATCTCTCGTCTCCTTGATAGCAGGGATGATATGCATACGCCGGACATAAACGGACATATATGGGAAGTAAGGATAGAGCATACATACAGCATGTGGACAAGGAATATACAAAGAATATATCATGTACAGTGCCTTTACCTGCTTGTTAACGTTCAAAATGGGCTGTTTTCCTCGGTGCTTTTTTTATATTGTTTTTTGCCGTTTTTTTCTTGTGTCCTTTAAATTAAGCTTTTCTCTATTTCCCCTTCAAATATTATTGCCCTGGTGAAACACGCACGGACATGCAACCCCGGGCCGTTAACCGCCAGATGACGTATAGGGGTAGATGGTACGACAATGAGCGGACGACAAATCGGGAAAAAAACAAAAAAATCAAATCGAGCAAAATCGATCGGAAAAAGTCCAAAAACAAAGGGTCCACCCTTACTATTTGTCACTGAAAAGTTCATTTTGCCCATGTTTTCTTATGTATCCAAATTACCCCTATCACGATGAAAAATATAATATCTGCACAGGAGCCCGGAAAACGGCAAATAATCGCAGGATACGCAGGAACGTGTGGTAGTCTTGCTGCGAAACGAAAAACCAGCAGACAATCGACACTACAAGTGCCTCGTTGAGGTATTGTCTACTCCTATACCACTAACTTATGCACTCCTATATACTGCAATGTATACACAAGTCATTGTATAGACATACAATAGATGAAACATTGGTGGGAAGATATTGGACGTATTGTATTGTTTGTGTCCGAATAATATCTTTAGGTAATATCTAGCCAAAACAAATATACCAATATACAACCATACATTCCCACAGTCTACAAGCATCCCCTGTAGTGAGACCACTAGTTTAGATCCCGGTCTAATATGAAACAAAACAATACGAGGAAGAGGTGAGAAGAGCTATATTCAAGTGAAAAATCCGGTAGAAAATCAATTCAAACCGGTTTTGTACTGTACAAACATGGCCTTATGTATACTTACACACACACTATATAATATACAGCTTATCATCCCATACTTGTACATAAACATATTTTCTTTTATTTAATTTCACTGCCATTAGCCAACTCAACGCCTGAATAATATCACTTCACACTAACCTCTTTGGGCATCTCATCTATAACTGAAATAGTTCCAAAAAAACAGTCCAAACTAAACCCCGCTCAATTCGCTCAATTGAGCTGAATCAAGCCAAACCAAGCCCAATTGAGTGCACTAACACGCCTGTCACACGTCCCAATTCATTTATTCATCCGTTGGACCTTCCAAATCTGGTTTTTGGCTTGTTTTCCGGGGTGGCCTGCAGATCTAATTTTTGGCAACTTTTAAACAAACATACCCGGGGCTGTAGTGGACTATTATGAACTTTAAAGGTCTCAAAATGTAGCCCAGAACCGGGGCTATCCTCCTGTACCACTTATACCCCCGTAGATGCCCTCAATTCGCCAGGAAGGTCGCGCGAAATATTCGCTTTTTTTACGTTTAAATTGAACCGCGTTTTTTTAGACTTTTAGTTAGGTCCCGGTGGCCGAGTGGTTAAGGCGTTGCCCTGCTAATTTGTTAGCTGATAGGCAGTGGGTTATGCCCGCGCAGGTTCGAATCCTGTCCGTGACGTTTATTTTTTGCGAGTGAAATTACTTTTTTGGTGACGTAAGCGTGATAATCGAGATAGTCACGTGACTAGCACCCCATTCGTATTTTTCTTGCTCACATTCCAAACAAATACAATGTGACAGCGATCATCATGTTTGTAACAAAACGTCGATCTTTTCTCCAGCCAATCAGAACCCCGGAAAATACGAAAATACCAGCAAAACCGTTTCTTGCAGCCGGGTAAAATATTACGAGCCAGTAACAAGTCTGTGGAACCTCGGAGAGTTACTCTCTTCAGGGTCTGTGCAGTGCAGCTTTTCAGGTCGATTAGCTTTTGGCTTTTATACGGTGAGATAGAATATCTCGATTATCTGGCGAAGCAAGGGTCCTGGTGAAAAAGCGAGCAGATATTTGTAATCAGCTCGTCGAGATTGTTCTTTTATATATACAACTCTTGCTGGAATTCCCACATCTTCAACCTGAAACAAACCCCTGTCTAAGAATGAGCTACCGTGTCGTAGAGTTGCATACGTGAGATCTGGAGATCTAAACATCGGGATATATAGTGATATTACCGTTGAGTGAGGGTCGTGTGAGATGTATCGATTTGAAGCTCTTGAGCAGGGCTATTTATTCCGCGTATTTTTCTATTTTCTCCTGCCAAAACCGATTTTTGCCGCGCTTTACCCTCTTTACCGCCATGAAGCAACCATCTGAATAAGCGTTTGTACACGTAATTTCCAATGTATGATTCTCATGTAATTTTGCTTCCATGATTTTTGGAGAGCATATACCACCCCTGAGGCCCCTGAGCTAGTTGCATGTGAAATACGAATGCCTGTAAAAACCGCTATGGGCGGTTAATTCGAGGTTTGAAAGAAGTGGCATGATGGCTGTCACCGTGGCAGCTCCCCACACGTCCAAATAGGCCGAAACCCGCCTCAAACGAGCCCCAGAGTGACATATGTCATGAACCTTATTTGATTACATAACGGGGGGACGTGCTCGTAACGTACGATATATTGGGAATATAACACACACGATATATAGTGAGGTCCATAAAACAAGGCCTACTGTACTTGGAGGCATAAAAAGAGCCGTAAAAACACCAACCACAACAGCAACTATACTATCATCTCACACCACCTCGCTCTGGGTTAACTTAGTGTGACACCTGTATATGTAGATAAACTCTCTTGGTGCACGGTCTTGGAGATGCAGAACAACGCAAACGGGCCTTCTTCAAACATGGCCGCAGGTGTAGGACCCTCCTCGGCTTCCACCAGATCGCTCAAGAGCCAGCGCAGCAGAGATTCCAAGAGCTCGGACAAGGAGCCCGGCTTTTTTCGACGCTTGTTTACTCACAGTCCTAAGATGAGTTTCAGACGGGTGAGTGTGAGACAGAGGTGGATGAGGTGGATGAGCGGTGGATGAGAAGAGATAGACATGATGTGGTTGTCTCTGTGATTATTGGATTTTCGTCATTGCGGCCGTTTTGGACGCTGGAATAGGTGTTACACTCGTGTTTCGCCTGGTTCTCGTGTTTCGAACGTTCGTGTGTCGTTGTGCTGTGGTATGATACGATACGATTAAGGTGGCGTGGACTGGTGATGTTATTTGAGGGTGAATTAGGTGGAGCGAAATCTGACTGGTCGGGTCAGAGGGTGTCTGTGGCGATTTGTGTACAGACAAGACGTGTTTTCTGAATGTGAGAATGAACGTGTTAAACGAGACAGTGAGGCTCGTGGAGTGGTTCTGAGTGACTTGAACTAGCCCAGAAGTCACAGTATCATAATTACCACAGCTAAGTGCTAGATCGCGTTTTCACGTGAAGTGGTTTTGCTGTTGTGGTTTTTGGGCTGTTTCTGAGCTGTTGAGCTGTTCCTGAGCTGTAACTCTGTCTGCTGTTTATTCTGATCTCTCATGTTCCTTACTGTCTTGCTCAGTTAGTGCAGGGCACTGTTCTGGTCTGGTTGCGATTTGCGATCTATGCAGGTTGTACTGGTTGACTTGATTTGGCGTGTTTTGATCTGCTTTTGTTTTGTCTGTCTGCTGTTTTGTCTGTTATTACTGTCTGCTGTGTTGACTGTTCTGTCTAGTTCACTTCAGTCTGATCTAGAATAGCAAGCTTGCTCAGATGGAGTATGTTTTTCTGATATGCTGAAGCTGATCTGGCTGATTTGAGCACTGCGGGCTGTACTTACTAGATATCTGAGTTGTCTCTTTGCTGTAAGTTCTGTTGTGATTCAGTTAGAACAGTCTAGCAACAGCAGTCAGCTTGAGTTTCAGCCAGTCAGTCAGCCAGCATTGATCAGCTAAACAGCTAGTGTCGCTCTGAGTGCCGTTTGTTCGGTTCTTTTGGTACTGTCTGTTGTCTAGTTGATCTGACGATGTGATTAACAGTCTGACAGTATCCAGTAAAGCAGCACTCAGAAGCTCGAGTTTCGTTGATTCAGTCAGTTGCGGTGAGAGTGAGTATACAATCACCTCTCCTGTTCTTGACCTTGCTCGCATGCTCCACCTTCCTATTCCAGCCCAGCCCATTAATCCACTCCACCGCAACACTCCCCATCATGACGGCATGTTCCACCAAAACCTCGGCAGGATCAGGCCGCGTTTGCGGGTGAGCTTATTGGGGATTTCACGTTTGAGTGTATACTGTGTTGCTGTGATCTAGGCAGGTATCTCTGGACTAAGTGGTTGTGGCATATTGGCATCTGTTGAAGCTGTTAACATCTGCTTTCAGAATTGTCTGTGGCTGTTTTTGAGGACATTTGCCAGAAGCATACTGGTCTTTGACAGCATCTGCTGATTAGCTGCTGACAGCTATTGTTAGCAGTGTTGGCTAAGAGCAGACAGTGAACATCTTCTGTTAGCAGCTAGTAACTTCAGTGGTCCACTCTACCTACAAGTAGACACTGTGACAGTTGAATGTTAGATAGCAGCTATTGAAGACACACCTATGCTATTGATATGCTATTACCTTCTGTTATCAGTCAGCTTACAGTTACCAGTGTACTGAGTACCACAACCATATGGTCCTCCAACACTGTCAACAGTATGCTGTCAATCGCCAATAGCAGCCAAGCAGATGTTACAACATCCACAAGGAGCTCACAACCACATTCCACTGATGTCTTCAGTTATTCTGTTATTCACAGTCAACCAGCTATCGTACCACTAGTGAACCAGTTACTGTCTTAAATAAGACAACCAGTTGTTGGGTCCGTTCGTGACCTTCGGCCACTCTCTGCCGGTCCGCTCGGGCCTCCGGCCCTCGCTTCCGTACTAACTCAGGACGACCCCGCACTCTCCATGGCCATGGCGGCTGTAGTCGACCATCCCATTTCCGACGACTCTTCCGAAGACTACGACTTTCCCTCCACCTCCAAGGAACCCACACCTGAAGCGCCAACTTCACCAATGGCGTTTCACCAACCGACTCCTCCACGTGACACTTCACGTGACTTTACACGTGACTTTACCCGCGAGTCGCCTCGAGACTTTACTCGAGATCTGACTTCTCTGAGAGATAAAAGGACGTCGAAATTTTCAATGGCTTCTAATGCAAGCTACCACAGTGCACGTGACGACGAATCAATGACATCCACACGAACTACACCAAAACACGATTTCTCCATCGACGCGTTTGACCACAGTAATCATACAAACACACCAACCAGACAGGGCACGGTCAAGAAGAACAAGGACGGTCACGTGATCCAGCAATCTTCGCTGACTAATGATGGACCTAGTCAGCGGCTTTTCACCAGTCACGTGAGAGATTCCACCCCCGGAAGTTCTGGTACTGTGAAAGGTAGTAAGAAGGGCTCTATGGGTCCTCCTAGCTTGCCTAACAATAACAACCCTAACCCTGGTAACCATGGTAACGGCGACTCATTCCCCCCACGACCCATTCCCAACTCGTTCTCTTCTTCATCGTCCCTCTCGTCTCAATCATCCTATTCAGACGGAGGAGATGCTGTGGCAGCTATGAATGCAGCAGTAGCAGCAGCTATCAAAGACGATGGAGGTCAGGTGACTGAAGGATCTGAAGGAACTGCACGTGATCTGACCGAGGCACGTGACCTCACCCACTCACGTGACGTTTCTGAGCAGCTGGGATCTTTCAAGATTACTACTTCTACTGAGGAGGACAATCACAACCAGAAGACCTTCCAGCACCAGCAGCAGCAGTTTCAGCAGTTCCAGGGTAAAGATGTGAACAAGCCGTTGCCCCAGCAGCCGGTTCAGCAGCAGCAGTTGCCTCAGCAGCCGGTTCAGAGTGTTCAATATCAGAACCAACAAGGATCTGTATCTTCTTTGGTAGACGGACCAACCTCTCAAACAGCTCAAACTACACCGTCTTCTTCAACCATTGGACGCTCTGGCAGCGCTTCAACGAATGCGACATCTCTAGGAGGAGCCCATGGTGTGTTTGGAACTCCTACAATTGACGATGTTCAGTTTGAAGGGAGTCATAAACAAGCCAAGGAGTCACGTGAGAAGGAGAAGGAGGACAAGTCACGTGATCAGTTTGACGGGTTTGGCGATTTCAGCAAGTCACGTGACCCCAAGACGTCACGTGACAGTGACGAGTCGACGGACCCGTTGGCGGGACGAGCGTTTGGAGGTTCAGGCGTCGGTTCACTGCCGGGTAACTCGTTTGGCACTGGATCACGTGATTCTTTACCGTCACGTGACTCTCACGAAACCTCATCTTCTTTCGATTCGACGTCTTCTCACGACTTGGCAGCCTCTTTCTTCAACGAGACGTACTCTGGTGTGTCACGTGATGAGTATGCTGCCTGGCTCGGTGATGACTCAGCTTTCAACAAGACCGTTTGTCAGTCGTACATGACCATGTTTGAGTGGAAAGGCGTGTCTATTCTTGCATCTCTTAGACTCCTCTGTACTAAGTTGTACATGAAAGGAGAGTCTCAAGTTTTGTCTCGAATCATGGAACAGTTTAGTGTGGCTTGGGTGGGTGCTAATCCTTCACATGGATTTGTTTCGGTTTCTCCTGTTTACACCACTGCTTATGCTTTGATTCTGCTGAACACTGATTTGTATGCAGCTGATCATTCACTCAGTAAACCCATTACCAAGGTGCAGTTTGTCAAAAACACGTGTGAGACGATAGTCATGGCGACTGAGCAGAAAAAGCTGATTGGACTTCTTCCTAACGCTGAGTTTAGAGAAAGTGCTGAGTTGAGAGACAGTACTGATACTTTGCTTTTGGTTAACAAACAGTTTGAGAGTTTTACTGCTACCCAGTGGTTGTCTACGTTACAGAGTGTCTTGAGAGTCTTCTACAACTCCATCAGCAAAAGTCCTCTTCAAATCAGAGCTGTTGATCGGGTTGCTAAAGTGACTCCTATTTCTCCTCTAGACACTCTAGCACATACCAATGCTCAATCGAGGTCTAGTTCGGTGTCGAGTTCGTTATTCTCGAAATTCAGACTGAACAAAAAATCCCATTCGTCAGAATACAACATGTCTCGAATTGACACTCTTCCTGTTCCCTCTGACCCCTTCGGAAGACGAAATTCCATCCAGTCCAACTTCTCAATCGAAACTGGCATGTCTTCAGGCTCATTCACCATGCCCAGACAAGCTGTAGGCTTTGCAGGTATTCTGTGGAACTCCATGGCTCGAGAAGAAACGTCTTCCATGTTTTCTCGTGAAGAAGAAGACGATGAAGATGACTTTATGCACGATATTTCGCGTCTGGAAAGTGCTCTTCAGGAGGAAGACGAGCTGCAGTTGTATGGAGCTCCTTGGGCTAAAGAGGGCTTGCTTTTGTATAGACCTTATGTTGATCCTCACTCAGGTAAGCGAAGCAGAAAGGCCAAGTGGAAGAGTCTTTTTGTTGTGGTTCAGAAAGGACAGTTGAAGCTGTTTGATTTGTCTGCAAAGAAAAGTACACTCTCTGGAGGAGGTTTTGGAGCTTCTGTGGGAGGAGGAAACTGGATGGAAAGTGCTCATCAGGTGGATGCTTGGAGTTTGTGCCATACTATTGCTCAGGAGCTGCCCAATCCCAAGAGATCAAAGTCTTACCAAGCTCTATGGTCCTTGACTCTGCCTCAATATGGTCTGCTAGTGTTCCAGAGTGGTACTTCTGAAATTGCAAAGGAGTTTGTATACACTTGCAACTACTGGAGTGCTCGATTGTCGAAAGAACCCATGAACGAAGCAGTTTCTAATATGGAGTATGGATGGTCTTTCCTAGAAGGAACTACTGCTTCTGCTAACGGAGATCATCTTCAGATCAAGGAGTGGAAACCTCGAGGACATTCTCTGGTCGTCAGTGATTTTGATGAAAACAGACAGTTGACGAATATCAAGGATTATTTGGCATCTGTAGAGACTCAGCTCAGTCATCATAATGGGCTGTTGCCTAGAATGTTGAGCAGTTATACTCCGGGTTCTCAAAACTACTCCAGAGCTCATGCAAACTGGGAGAGAAAGAGTCAGTATCTTTTGCAACAGACTGTACGGTTCAGAGTCTATGTCGATGCTCTGGAGACGGGTATTGAAGATAGAAAGGAGCCTGGAAGGAGAAAGTATGATGTGATTGAGGAGGAGGAATGAGCGTGCGAGCGAAGCGAGTATGCGAACAATGACCAATAGGACATATATATCTATAAAGAGTACAGATACTAATAAAATTAATTCATATATATTTCGTAAAAAACGGGTATACCTTAAATGTTCAAATCATCTCTCAACCTCGAAATATCAATGCAACGGACTAATGAATGACAGCATCAAAACCAGCGTCTTGTTGTGGTTCTTTTGGTATCCTTTTTGGTTTTTTTTTTTTTTTTTTTTTTTCTTTCTCAAGAAAAAGGTGGTGGCTTGAACCGCATATTATAACAAGCACAGTATAATAGTATCCTAAATGCTCCTGTATCTATCGCTCATGCATTATTATAATAATTTATATGTTTACATAAAATGTCCTATCTATAGTCCCTCAAGAAGACGGAAGATTATACTCACAGACCTGGACTTTCAACATATCTTCAATCTCAGACCTCCCCAAAACCTTTGCCCACCCTTCAGGAGTACTTCCATAAATTCCATCTTTCACAGTCGTATCAGCTCCTTGGTTGAGCAGAAACTTTGCAAAATCCTCATCTCCTCTCTCAACAGCAATATGCAGCGCTGTTTTTCCTTCATCCAGGACTTTGTTAATGAGAGATACACCTTCCATAGCTTTAGTAACACCTCCCACATCCCACAAATCAACAATTGAATGAGGAGCGTTGTTTTCCACTAGCCATTTAGCTGTATCCATATCTTCAAAATGAAGAGCTATTTCAACCAGAGTCATTCCGTTAGCTAGAGAAAAACCAAGACTATCAGAGTACTCCTTAAGAGCGTCCAAATCACCCTGACAAACAAGATAGATGATTTTCTGCTCGGTGGGTGTGTTTTTCACATACTTTTCTCGATGAAGCCACCAAGTAGAGCCGTTTGAAGCATGAACAAATCCAATTCTCTCATAAACAACAGTACCTGTTCCGTTCAAAGTCACGTGACTAAATCCCTTCTCTTTAGCATACCTACAAGCCATTTTAATCAGCTCAGTAGCTATTCCCTTTTTTGTATATTCAGGATCAACTCCTACATTGTATAGACCTGGAGAAGTTCCAAAAAACACGTCCGTGTGTCCTACCACCTTATCACCATCGAATGCAGCAAATTTGACGACTCTACCATCTTTACTGAGTTCAGGAGAATATACTGCATTATCATCTTCAGAAGAAAAGGGCACCTCTTTAGGGACAATAAGGTTTTCCAACTCCCCAATTTGGCGAAGCTTAACTCCGGTTATTTCCTTCTCACCCAAATCAACACTGTCCACCTCCAAACCCATCCATTGAGGCTCCCATCCTAGCTGAAATCCCTTGGAGAGCAGCTGAGACGATATTTCGTGGGTATCTGTGTTGGATTGCCTCCAAACTCCAATGGTTTTCGGCATTTCCGATGAATATGTGGTCATCATGTTGTCGAGCTGAGAGTCATTGATATCATCATTTAGTAGCACCACCATGGCATGTTTTTGAGGGCCGCAAAATGTGTAGAGGAGGTCACGTGAGGTGTACACGTGACCTAGAGCCCTTGCATTTGCCTCAAACAGCTCTTTGTGGTTTAGAAGCGAGATTGAAGGGATTGAACTGGTGAATGTCATGTGGGAGAGGGTAAGTGAGATGGCACGGCATTATGCGAGATAACGGGTGAGACATAATGGAGGAGATTAAATGAGAAAATATAGGAAAAATAAGGAAAAAATAATAAAAACAAATAATCACCATGTTAATAACGAGTGCAATTCACACAAAAAATCACTTGGAATATTGAATATTGCTAAGATGTTAAGCAACACAGTATAATATGGAGGATAAGCATGGACAGTTAAAGCTACAGTATCTGGTACAAGTATCGTAGCCGTCAAGACAATTTAAATGGAATATATTATTTATGTTTATATGACTCGATTAATATCATATATATCCTCTCAAGTTACAATGGATGAGCTTTTGGTATGTCTTGGTATAATTATCTTCAGTACCTTGCACCTCTTGCGTGTCCTCTCACTCTAACTAAACTCCCAACCATAGTCCCAACCACAACACCTTATTTTGACTGCACCTTAATCAACGCCACCCTCAGCCTCCATCTTGAACATACAATAACCACCTCACCAACAACCACCAAAAAATTGATCAACACTCGCAAATACTACGACAAACAACTTTTCACTCTCAATTCTGAAACAGCCCATCTCTTCACCCCACCGCTAGTCTCTTCACCTGTCGCCACCTTAGTCATCAAACCTTACTCCTCACCACACCTCACCATCTCAAGACCATCATCACTTGCATCTACACCTCACACAATTGATTGACCATGTCCAATCCTCAAGAAATTAATGGTGAGTATGAAACGACGAGACGAGGGGGTAGCGGGATATTACACAAATGCATCATGAGCTTTTGATTATGACAACACAAATCGGCTCTTCCACATCATCATCATGAAGTCGGACTACACCATCACACAGTGTACCACCACATGCCAAGAGTCGTGGGGTGGTGACTTGCTGCCAATGTTTGACCACATGATTGGGTCAGGCCACGTCACCCAGTGGGGCTGTTGATAAGGTGGTTGTCGCCACCTTAAACATAGAACTACTGAACGACCGAACGACAACTGATTGAACGAACGACTGACGATTGAACCCGATACTGTGTCAATGGCCATGTCAGAGTGCCACAGTGACTGTCCATGATATCATGAGTGATATCTACACAGATGTTCACTAGTGACTTGCCACCACATGGGTCTTGTGATGTTGCTGATGATGTGTGCTGATTGTGTGGACGGTGCGTGGATGGTGTGGTTGACTTGTGCTCACTCGATGTTGGTCTTACTGTGCTGGTGTTGATGTCACAACATCAATGTCGTAAGTTCAGTACGATCAGGATCGAGTTCAGCCACAGGTCAACTCACTACATCATTCCACACTGGTTGGGTCCGTTCGTGACCTTCGGCCACTCACTTCCGTGGCCACTCACTTCCATACTAACCTAGGCGGCTCTTGCGTAGCAATGGTCGGAAAAGACTGCGTGGCTATCGCCTGCGACCTGCGAATGGGCTCCCAAGGCCTCGGAGTCTCCAACGACTTTGAAAAGGTCTTCAACTACGGCGACAACGTCTACCTCGGCCTGACCGGCCTGGCCACCGACGTCCAGACCCTCCACGAAGTCTTCCGAGAAAAGACCAACCTGTACAAAATGGCGGAGGAGCGGCAGATCGAGCCCGAGACCTTTGCCAACCTGGTCTCCTCGACCCTCTACGAGAAGCGATTTGGCCCCTACTTTGTGGGTCCCATCGTTGCCGGCATCAACTCCAAGACGGAGAAGCCCTTCATCTGCGGCTTTGACCTGATTGGCTGCATCGACTTTGCCAAGGACTTCATTGTGTCTGGAACGGCATCCGATATGCTGTACGGCATGTGCGAGTCGCTGTGGCAGCCGGATCTGGAGCCCGAGGACCTGTTCAACACCTGCTCTCAGTCCCTCATGTGCGCCATGGACAGAGACCCTCTGGGAGGCTGGGGAGCCATTGTTTGGATTATTACAAAGGACAAGGTGGTCAAGAAGTTGTTGAAGACGAGACAGGATTAGCGGGTGCAGCAGTGTACGGCACAATTGCACAAGCTGTAGGAGGTATGTACAGAAGCGATTCTGTATATATGTACGGTAGTGATTATTTAATAGAATTTCTCTAAAAAGAAGTGCGCAGCACTTCGAGTGTAGCCTAGGCAGTGCAGCCTGTATACAACACCAGTTTGGCATTGGTCGTAGTGTAGTTCCTATGTTAGACCTGGTTAGAAGAAGACCTCTTGAATAAGAGTATCTTTGAGGTCCCACTGTGAGGTCTTTCCACAGGCATTGTAGCATCAATATGACAACAATGAGCAAACAAAAGATGAATATTTGATTAAATCGAGTGGTTTATATTCACTTTGTTCGACCTGTCTCATTATTCAAGCCTTTGAGCTGGTTTGAGCTGAGTTGGGTGTGGTCTTTATGAGACCTGCATGGAGTGGATATATGAATTTTATAAGGAGTTTCATGACATTTTAAAAGAAGGAAGTTTTAAGAGTTCACTTTAAGGCACAATAACTCTTTAAACCCATTCTTAAACACCTCCTTATGTTTATCATTGTCTCTACTTGTACGATAGAAGCACTTGCACACTTGCATGTCTGTAAGCTCTCAAGCTGACTCTGTAGATATCACAGCTTCAGAGTACAAGTACAACACATTTGGCAATTGATTACTTTTAGTAAGGAAGCGAAGGGCTCTGATCACACCTTTACCAACAGTCTACTTGTACTCTGCTAAAACATAAATAAATATCATTCACTATTGAATTCCGGTCCTCCTAATTGACTCCATAGAGCCATCCTTCACAACAGTCTTCTGTTACTGCTTCTTAAAAGGGTGCTTGAAGAAGGCGACAACCGTCTTGGACAATGTCCAGTTGACCTGAGGCTTGGTGATCAGAGGGTAGAGGTCTCGAGAGGGCATGTTTAGTTGAGTGGGTGTGTTTGAGGGATGTGTTTGAGTGGATGTTTGATGATGCTAGAAACACGACATTTCCACCCCCTTATATACATGTGCGGTACTATCAGAAACCAGCCGAGCCGTAGATAACGGCCCTGGACCTGCCTTCCGACCCTGTGTGACGTTCCGAAGCCCACTTGAGCCCCACACATGGCACAGCCTCGAGGTTAACTTTGAGCATAGCCCGGCGGACGTAAACAGTGGTTTATGGGTGAACCAATAGAGTAGTGACGATGGGAATAGTACCATTGGAATGGGCTCGTTTTGCTGATTCTGAATATCTAATTTGTTTTGAAAAATACCCACTACCCACCCTAACTACCCCCCTCAGCCCACCTCCACGATCGACACTCGTATCGTACGTCACACACCGTCATAAACTCTCCCGTGCGGATTATAGCGCTGGTACAGCCCTGCCCTGCAATAGTGGCGATGTACAGGCAAGATCAGCGCGTTCCATACAAGTATCGTACACAACAATACATAACATAGCATAACTTGAATGTGATGATTGAATGTGATAATCGAGTAATAGCAATGTCATCTATCTCTAGGCTTGACGTCTTGGCTTGCACGGCTTGGTCAATGTATGCTCGTATTTTCCCATGTTAAAAATGTAATTCCCTTCTTGTTTACAGCCTGCCACTCTTATTCTTATCAGTGCATCTCAGACAGGAGGACAGAGACAGTTGTAATTGCTCACCCCTTAAGAACCCTCATAAACAAAATAGCAACATTAACAAGTGCAAGTGCACCTGAAATAATGATCTACAGACGCAAAGATCCACACTTCTCAACACATGACCTCATATTTTTAGAATCTGATTACAGCTCAACCCACTTATCAGATTCATTTTAGGAAACCCCTTACAGGAGTGACAGATGACATGTCTCAGAATATGGATCCACTGACAAATGTAGTAATTGCAACCATGTTACCCTCACCATTAGGACTGACTAGATATGTCATGTTACCAATGAGTGAATTTGCTCTTCTGAAAGTGAAGGGTGGAGGTGATGTAAATGTACATAAAACGGCACTATTATGACTTAATGGGAAACTAGAAGCATCATAATGACGCATAGAACACCACCAAAAGCAATGTTGCTGTTTGAGTCCAGTTTTGGCGGTTTTGTCTTACAACGACAGTTGTTACTCACTATACTTAAGATTTCAACAAAACGCCAAGTAAGTTTGAAACAGCTGTAAATCGCTCAAAAATGGCGATACTGAAAAACCAACAACACTCCCATACTCCCCTGCCCCCACACTACCATTTCACACTATCAACCACCCCCATACACCCTCACTCCAGGGTAACAATCAATCCCACTCTCCTCCTGTAAGCTGCTCCAAAACTCTATTACAAAATTTAAAACGGTTGATTACGCACCATTGTGGCTGGTGTGGCTGAGGAGCCCTTGTCTCCTTGTTCTCGGTTCTTCTAATCAAGTCAGTAGTTCTTATTTACAAATATATACACGTTTTTTTCTGTTTACTCGGCCTGCTCGACGGGAGCAGCGACAACGGGAGCCTCGTATCGAGGCAGAGAAGACTTGCCGTCCTTCTCTCGGGCCAGAATGTCCAGAAGGATTCGGTTGGGGCCGTAGGCCTCCTCGTCCATTCGTCGGGTCTTCTCGGCGAAAAGCTTCTGCTTCTCGGTGGCCTTGGCTCTGTTGTTGGAGGCGTGCTCGATTCGAGCGGCTCGCAGACAGAGGGTGAGCTGCTGCTTGACCTCGTTACAGAGACCGAATGCTCGGGGCATAAAGTCCTCTCTGTGGCACTCGTCGAGAGCCATAATGAGGGGCTCGCAGCCTATGTTAGCACGGAAGCAAGTGGCCGTAGGTCACGCGCGGACCCAATGGGTGGTTTCTGGTAGTTGCAGAGACATTGGTTTGTGGTAGTGACAGTGGGATAGTAATGGACACAGAAGCGTCCAAAACACCACCAGCAATGTGCCACAAAAGCACAAGCACCTCCACGTGTCATCTACCCCTCTGTGCACCCACCACAAATCACACCACAGTCATTCCTTCTGTGTCATGACATGATCCATGTAGTGGGTGGTTGAGGGCAACCACGTCAATACCCTCCAATACCCGTCAGTAGCCTTCTACTGCCTCCCATAGCCGTCTCCGGCAATACTCACTCTTGAATCGCTCTTCCTGAACCTGGGGATGCATGTTGTGAAATGTGTGGTGTGTGGTGTGACAAGCTGAGAGTCTGAAGATGATGCATAGTGAGGCGTAGGGAGATTAAGCTTTTCTTTTGCGTTCGAAATAAGGTTTTTCAAAAAACGTGCGTTCGAGTCTTGTCGAAAACGACTCCACACTGAAAAATGAAATTTAGATTCACTGGCGAATATCAAAGCTCAAGTGTTGACACTCCATACCACCACTAACATGATCGACCAGGAGAAACGAGCGGCGGATTTGAAGCGACGCAAGAACCAGATGCTGCTTTTCGGCGGTGCCACTCTGGCCACCCTGCTGTCCTGTCGATTGACCGGTAAGGGTATTGCCAGCAGACGATGTGAGTATGGAGGGAGGTGATGGAGGAGGAGAAAGGAGGCAAAGATGTTCTCGAGGAGAATGAACAGGTGATTCGGAGTGATTCAAGGTATTGGAATGGCAATACGACAGTGGATCATTGATGGTCCTGAAGACAAGCAAGGAGTGAACAGAGAGAGCTGAGGACAGTGAACAGGAACAGACAACAAAGAGTGAAACGATGCTGATATGGGGATTGTGAAGCACTTGAGGTTATCAGGCGCTTGATCCAGATGTTACGTTTTTCTAGATGTCTAGTGAACTGAGTAACAGAACAAGACCAGACTCAAGAGAACTCACCCATGACCTATGTATCTTATGTGGCGATCTGGGGTTACTCTGAAGATGGATACTCAGCTCTAACATGCTACTCTGTTGATCTCAGTATTGCTAGATCACACTGTCCGGTTCTTTTTAGCCATGTTCAGATGAAACTGTACTTTTGACATTCAAACAGAACAGACACTACCTTTATGTTGTTCATGTAAAAGTCTGAGCACTTCAGAACCACCAATGGAGTATAAAACTCACTGTGATCACTCGTACCTACAGCCTATTCATTTCCCTTTGACATCAGTTGTTGTCCATTCGTGACCTTCGGCCACTCATTCCCGTTCCTACTAACCCAGACATCCCCCAGATGTTCCAAGCAAACCACCAACCTCCACAGTCCGACATGGTCAAGGAAGCTGCCATGGCCGTTGTTTTCGCCACCACCATGGCCGTCTCTTCTTTCAGCATGGTTGTGTTTGGAGTGGCCTGGTCTCAGGACGTGACCTCTCTCAAACAGTTTGCTCTGAAAATGAAGCAAAAAATGGGAGCCCAGCAGATTGAGGACGAGATCCGAAACGCCCCCATGACTCCGGAGACCCAGGAGCTGCAGGATTCTCTTGCCAGCGCTCTGAAGAAGGAGTAATGTATATAGCCGAGTGCCCAGCACGAGCGGACGAGTGAAAAGACACGAGTCCAGTAAATATTATGACATGAGTAAACGAGTGCGATAGCCACGATGAGTAGTAAGTCTACCATAACTAAAACACAACTATAAGGAGGATGTTTTGGGCTGGTTTCTGAGAGTTGACGAATTGGAAATCAACGAAACTTGATGGGACTCCATGGATATAACAGGTATATGCGTAAATATGCCTTTCATATGTGTATTCGAACAGTCTAAACTTGTGGAATGATCTGCAACTGCGTAGGATAACGTAGAAGCTAGTTATAATTTATTTTAATTAATTCGTATTTTTTGGATTATTTTTGAAAAATCAGAAAAATCAAAATAATTCAAAATAATTCGGTGCGACAAAAATGAAAAAGATTAGAAATTTATGGACTGGATAGACTCTCATACCACAGTTTTTTTGTTGATTCACTTCATATCTGATGTGTATGGCTCTTTCTATTCCAGAATTCTCTGTTTCTAAATCTAATATATCTTACTCTATAGGAATCCTATGAGTAAGCCGCTTATTCAATTCTGTTCCTCTAATCCCCCTACACAATCTCATTTGTTCTAATTTGTTCAGAATATCTCCCTCGGTTCGTTCAACCCCAACCATGCACTGAGTGATCACAGGGCTCGGATATGAGGTTATTATGTCATTAAGCCGCTGTATCAATTGGAAGAGTCTTCTAGCATCAATAGCAATAACAGAATTAGCTATTTTCAGACTGCCTCTGCTGCTTAAATCAATTTTGGAAGTCTACTTGGACTGCTAATTTCTGTCCAAAAAAAGCCCAGCTCAAAAGAACCATAACAGGAGTAGCTCACAGCTGGAATTCAAAGTTAAGAGTTGGTTCAGAGTGTTTAATGAAGGTGCAACTCGGTATATCGTCATAGATCTGCTACCATTGTGTTTGTCAACCAAAAACCTATGATAAAAACTTACTAATCTTCAAGCCATCTCCACATAACCAGAAGTAATATCAGAAGCTGGAAACTTCAACATATAATTTATTGGAACGTGGAGATCAATCTGGTTGTTTTGGGTTTCTTGTAGGATGTATTTAGAGTGAAATACGCTGGCTTTAGTAAACGAGAGATACCATAGCGCACAACACTTTTGCATGGGTGAAAGATGTTCAAATACGAAAACATTAGTACCATCTGAATCGCATCCGGCGGACAAATCCAATGATCAACACGAGAAATCGGTAAGAGCACTACCCGTTGAGATATGGCACAAACAAGTTCAAACGACGACAGCAACAGCAATACTCACGAGAAAGCTTAGTAAGTACCATATTCAGCATCACACGACCTCAACGAATACGCCTATACCAATATCTCAACATGTCCAAAAATTCCTAGTTTGGGTCACCAAAACCTTAAAAAAATCGTGCAGAAACCCAATTAAACACAAAATAATTGGGACCATTGTGTTCGTGGGGAAATGGGGATCATTTCTATATCAATTGCTTTGGGTTTCTTTTTTTCGAAATCTTTAACCCCATTTAACATACCGAGGATTAATGGTAGCGATTTGAGCTTTTAAGGTATTGTTTATTTAAGCTATGGGAGCACTCTCAATTTTTTTGGTTAAGATTGGGTGTATTTTAGGCGACCAATTTTTTTGAATATTACTTGAAATACACCCAATCTTAATCAAAATATTCCCCAATGCTCCCATAGCTTAAATGAACAATACCTTAAAAGCCCAAATCTCTACCATTAATCCTGGGTATGTGGGGACGCTTTGAAAATTTGAAAAAATGAAACAAAGAGTAATTGGTATAGAAGTGATCCCCGTTTCCCGACGAACACAATGGTGTCAATTATTTTGTGTTTACTTGCGTTTCTGCACGATTTATTTTAGGTTTCGGGGACCCTAACTAGGATTTTTTGGACATGTTGAGATATTGGTATGGGCGTGTTCGTCGGGGTGTGCTGATGTCGAATATGTTGTTTGTTAAGCGTTCCCATGAGTATTGCTGTTGCTATCGCCGTTTGGATGTTTATTTGGTCATAACTCCTGTAATATTAGGTCTACAGACTTGGCATGTCCGTCATTGGATCCGCACCGTTTAGGCGGTCATTCTGATATTAAATAACATCTCATTACCCGACATGTCGTGGTACTGTAGTTGTGTTTTCTTCTGACCAAATCATATTGACTTGGGCCAATTTACGGGCCCATTTGACCCAAAAGATATGCTATTGATCTGTGGTCTCCATTATATATCCCACGTGACCTTAATATAGTCATTTATTTTACCGTTATCTCTTCACTTCTGAGGTAGACGACCAGATAAGATAATTGTATGCATCAGGGTAGGAATCAATTTAATCCTCCGTTTCTTAATGTAAGAACACTGTAAAGCACCATCCACATTAACTACAACTCCTTGCAGAGTACGATACACTCATTCTCATCAGCTCATCACACTAAAAATACATAAATATATAACTCCTTCAGCATAGCCCATAGAGCATGACCTACTGTAGACAGTAAAACAAGGCCATCCTCTCATCGCTTCGCTCTTCGATTTCGGCCTTTATTGATCCACCATGGTCACATCCAAACTTCCCGCTGCCACCTCTTCATCACCAATAGTAGCAGCAACCTCCTCTTCACCCATAGTAGCAGCAACCTGCTCATCACCCATACTAGCAGCAGTCACAGCAGCAGCAGCGACCTCCAAGTCCACCGTCTCAGCAGCTTCTTCCGGCTTATTACCTCGCTCGGCATTAATGGCCTGAACCTGGTCCAGAATATGAGGCCGTTTCTTGGGCTCAGGCATGACTTCATCTTGCTTATGATGCAGTCGCATGGGTTTCAACATGATTCGTTCACGAGATTTACCCACGTACTCACCAGTAGCTCCGTTGAAGTACATTTCAGAACCCACCAGTTCAGTCCATTGACCTTCATAGGCTGAATCTCCGATTTTAACCAAAGGTTTGTCTTCAGTGAGACCGGAGATTTGAACTGGAGCGTTGGAAGACACTTTGCTTGAAGCGCCAGCCTTTCGCGACATTGGTGGCACGTTCAGAGGGATGAATACCGACTGGGTTAGTAAAAACAAACAATAAAACCTCACCCACAAGCAAACTACAGATCAAAAGACCAAATCAATAAGACCAAAATCATCAGACCAATAGTTTATTACTTGAGACTGCCATATACCACGTGACTTTTGTATCGCTTTATATCACGTGACCACCTCCCCAGTCACACTCGCTTATTTACTCACTACTGTGTCGTCATCATCCTTGGCAGCAGCCGCCTCGGCAGCAGCCTTTCGGGCCTTGATGTCCTCCTCGGATCCAGGATCAAAGGGCACGTCTGTGTTAGTAAGGATTAATAGTCCGAGAGATGAGCGGTTTCACTGTTTTGCAAAAAAAAAAAAACACCTGCTTCAAGGAAACAAGTTCACTATTGAGACACATGTTCAAAGTAGATCTGTCGAACAGTCTTCAGACCCACTTTGAACCTCTGCTTCACTCAGAACACTGTCAAATAGAGATTCTTCAGAGCACTATCAAGAAGCCCATAGCAACAGTGTATCTCAATTGAAAGATATCAATGTGAACTCTCTGAAAATGCTTCTCAACAGTAAACCGCTCGTCTCAAAAAAAAAAAAAAAAAAAAAAAAAAAAGAAAAGGAAAAATCATCAAACAGCCAGTTGTACTAGCTCCAACAACCCGCTAGTTGTTTCTGGCTCCGACAAACCGCTCATATCGTTATACTCACCAAAACCCCAATGCATCACCTCTCCCTCGCTCAGGTAGTCCACCTGTCCCGAGCTCTTCAGCGTCCACTGTCCACACAGTCCGCCCTCCTCCTTCACCTCAAACACGTCCAGAGAACACACACCGGTTCGAATCTCCAGCGAGTTGTCACCCACCAGAGCACGTCCCAGAGCGATTCGAGGAGCAGCATGAGAAACAATCAGAATCGTCTCGATTTCCGGTTCCTCCTTGTTGAGTTTCTCGATCAGCACGTCCAAAAACCGCTTGGTTCGCTCGTGCAGCTCAGCCTCGTCTTCTCCGTCGTCTCCAGCCACCACCAGGCTCTTGTACTCCTCGTCGACTCGAGGAAAAAAGCCCTTGAGCACCTTGTTGGAAGCAGGCTTGGGATGAGAGCTTCTCTCCCGTTTGAACCACTCTCCACATCCTCCTTCGGGGTAGATTGCCAGATCGAGATGGTCAGCCGTGGGTGTGGCTGTTTCCACGCATCGGTAGAAAGGAGACGCGTAAATCCGCTGAATTGGAGGCTGGATGTCCTTGAGGTACTCGCCCAGCTCCTTGGCTTGAACAACTCCCTTTTCAGCTAGAGCAGGGTCGCTTTCAATACCGGTAGGAGACGGGGGAATGGGCTGGTCGGTCAGCCAGTTGGCTCGAAACCCGTGACGGGTGATGTAGATGGTTTTGACCATGTTGGTTGTAGAGTAGTGGTTGGTGAAGATGGTGGTCGAGATAAAGATTGGTCGATGAACTTTAATTTAGAGTGGAGACCAAGCAAGTGGAAGAATTTATAGCAAGAGACTACAGCTTGAGTGGAGGGTGTTACGGAGATATAGAAGTTGTTTTGAGGTTGTAGGGGGTCGTTTGAGCTATGGGAGACTTTGTCTGAACTGAATTGAGCTCACATTGAGGAATTGAGTGTGGTGTTCTGTCCCTAACAATAACCCACGTGTTGGAAGTAAGTATTTCGTGGAACATTTAGTGGGAGCTATAGTTGAACAAATGCGAACGACAGACATGCTACAAAATCCATAAATACTCAAAAGGCCTTCATTTCTCCTCCATTGAAGTTCAATTACATTCTAGTCTTGCTATCTACTCTCTCTGGGTACTATTTACACGATTTACTATATACTGGTACTGTCTGTAACGTCATCCGCTAAGGGTAAAACTGCTTGTACTTGTAGATGTAGTACGCCAGGTTGACGGATCCCAGCACAGCGAGACCGACAGGCACGGGCTTGACGCCGGCCTTGATGATTCGGGGAATAGAGGCTCCCAGAAGCACGGTGGAGGCGCCAATGGCGGTCTCAAGACCCCAGTCGGCGTTCTTCTTGAGCAGAAGAGCGGCGGTCAGGTACATGCCGGAGACGGCAAGGCCTCCGTAGAGGGAAGGCTTGGAGCCTTTCTTCCTGGGTTAGCAAAGCAAAGCATGAGCGAAGCCAAAGCATGAGCGAAGCGAATGCTTTGAGGTTGAGATCACAGTAGACCAGCGGTGCCATTTACAACAATGACCCTCAAAATCAGATTGTAGTCACACAGTCACGTGAGGGCGGTGACGCTGATTCCTTGTTACAGGCGTGTGTCTCAGAGCTCAATGCCCAACGTCCAAAGCCCACCTACCGACACAGCAATGGTAATGATATGAGCGGCGTAATCACAATGGCAGTGTTTGTGTACGTGAACAATTGCCACGTACCACCTTATGCCAACACCCCACTCATATCACCCACATCACCCACATCACACCCACAACATCCCCCATGTCATCTGTGTCACAATGTCACAATTCATACTCACATGTATCCCATGACGCCGCCGAGTCCGGTAAGACCGGCCATAGTAAAAGCAGGGTGTTCCTGGGTTAGCTGTGTTGTTTTTGTGCCGTTTGTGCAGTTTTGCTCACCATTTTGTTTGAGTAAGAAGATGAGTTGAGAAAGAGGATGAAGTGGGAGTTTAACTTAGCTAATGGATAGAGGAAATTTTGAATGTGATTTTGAGAGGGTTAGAGGAGGTCTAGAGAGATAGGAACTACATGGTTGTGCTCGGAATGAAGAGGAGAATAGAAATAAAAGTTGATCTGATCAGATTGAACAAGTTTAAGACCAATTGAAGTGTGCTGTTCTGCTTACTGTTCGATTATGCACGTGTGTGGCGTTGGCTGGAAAGGTTGCTGACCAATGTGGCGCAGGTGGCGAATTTGAAAAAATGACAAGAAAATGAAAAAAAAAATTCCGATTTTTGGAAAATCGGATATACCGAGAAATAGCGATACATTGGCTATCTGAGGTTTATAGATCTTTTCTTTGTTAGTGATATATGTGGGGATTTTTGTACTGCTATTTTTACACCTGTTTTTGACTGCTGTGTTCAGCCGCTTGAGAGCGTTATTTTAGTTGACGGTTTAGGTAACAAGTGTATATGAGGATGCCAGAACGTGACTTAATGAGGCCCTTAAGACAAGGAATTTGAACCAAACCATGCTTAGTAATACACAACCAGCCTTCCCAAATCATACTAGACCACCCTCATGTCTCCAACTGCTCTGGAACACCCAGTAACCTCCTCTCCAGCCTCAGCCAGCCCTTCTCCTTACTTAACCTTATTACTTGACTTGTCCCAGCTGCACTCTGCTGGCTCAAAAAGCTCAAAAAGGGTTTCAGGCACCAGCCAAAAATAACACATCGCTCAGCCTTGTCTGTCGATCGTTGATCTTCGCAAGATATACACACAAGTGACACAGACGCAAACAGAGTGGTTTGAACAGAATATATACAAAATATATTTGTAGCCCCAGTTATCCCGGCTTGTACTGAATTAATTTAAACCACCTCGTCTTAGCGTGACTCTAAGGCACACTTTGTTTGTTAGCCAAGACCAGAGTGAACAGCAACATGATGAGATAACAGTAGCCAGTAGGATGGAGGGAGGTGAAGGAAGGTATACTGAGTCACGTGACACTCAGGATATATAGATTATACACCTACAACAGTGGCAAACGCGTGATTTCATTTGTAATCACTCCTGGTTTGACAGTTTTTTATTATTTATTTTCGACTTTAAAGACTCCGGGACTAGACACAACCTGCAAGACGCTAGCCCCTGGTCCATGTGACATTACGAAATGAGCCTTCAGAAACGGAAGCACTGAGGGAAAAGAAAATACACCCAGCTAAAAGCAGAACATCACACATCTGATCTCTTGCTTGTGCCTCAGTTGCTTTGCATTTAGCTCAGACTTTCAACCGTATTTGGATCGTGTTTTCACAACCTCATTTCTTTCTCTTGGCTTTGGCATTTGCACCGTTTTCATTTGACGTACTTGACAGATAAGCGAGTCTTGGCGAACTTTAACAAGGACGACATTTCTCCACAACACACAGCGACACAGCAGCACAACCAGCACAGCTTCAGCAACAACACTTGTTACACAAACACAACATCGCCACACACCCCCACCCACATGTCCGACGAAGTATACCGATCTACCGGCCGAGGAGGAGCAGGCAACATTGCCCCCGTCAAGTCCAACCAACAACCGTCCATCGTCGAGCTCAACCCCGGAGAAGGCACTCCCTACATCTCTCAAGAGGTGTACACCACTGGCCGAGGAGGAGCCGGAAACATGCAGCGAAACGACAACCCTGAGCTGACCCGAAAACTGCAGGATGTCGAGCGTCATGAGGAGGAGCAGGCTTATGGAGAGAATGATCTGTCTACAGTCATGTCTTTTGGACGAGGAGGATACGGAAATATCGAGGCTGCCCGAAAGGCGGATAATAAGAAGAAGAGTTTGTTCCAGAGAGCCAAGGACGCGTTCTCGAGTCATAACTGAGTTCCAGATGAGGAGAGAGGTGAGGCGGAAAGAAGTAACACCGAAGGTGTTGCTTCTTCTGAACCTGTAACCAACTCCGAGTCGGGTGGTTCGGGAGAGAACACTTCAGTCGGTGCTGACGCACCTCCTGAAGGCTGGTTCTCCTCCTGGTACAACCACATCAAGAGCTACTTCTGTTAGCCTATTTATATGTCTGAAGAGGCCTCTCCAGACATGGTATGTATCATTAATGAGTATTGAGTGTAGTAGCAGTGTAGGCAGTGCTAGTTTAGAGTGGTGTATGTATAGAACCTTTTAGTCACACCACCAACATGAAAAGTCTTCAGTCAGTCCATCTACCAGTCACATGTTTAAACTAATTAGATAGAGAGGAAGTGGTAGATGAGTATGAGACTGGTGTTGAGTGACAAATGGTGTGGTACTCTGACAGCTTTGAAACTGAAAGTTCCAGAAGAGCGCAGAGGTGCTGGTAGAGCAGAGTGTCTAGCTATAGTACAGTAGTGACAATGTAAAATTTGGGGTTAGTATTTATGAAGATCTAGATATTCTTCCAAATATAGACACATCCAAGTTATTCTCACTGCTCTGTATATAGATATTTGATCCTTTTCAGCTCACATGGTTTTGTTCACCCTACTCTTGTTACTTCAACCATCTCCCAACTAGAGCACCCACTTTGAAGCATCATAACCACCACACTCCAAGGCACTATCCAACTCCAAATTGCCCAAATACCAACCCAACACCTTTTTAATATACAAAAACCACCACAGAACCCGAATACCTACCTCCTAAACCCCTCCAACATCTCACTCCCCTTCCTTTCAACTAAACAATATAAGGTTACTTACTTTTCACCGACCTGCATAACTTCCTGCACTGTCGAAAAATCCACCCTTGACATCACCACCTCTATCACCCTCACTAGCACAATGAGCGGCTTTGGAAACAACACGTTTGGAGGCAATCCGAACGCTTTTGGCAGCAGCACGTTTGGTTCAAAGCCAGTAACCCCTTCTGCTTTTGGAGCTCCTTCCTCTTTTGGCAACCAGAACAACAACAACAACAACTCGAATACTGGAGCTTTTGGCAGCAGCAGCAACACTGGGGCTTTTGGATCGTCTGCGTTTGGCGCAAAAAGCAGTTTTGGCAGTGCAGAGAGTCCCTTTAAGGCCGCTGCCAACCCGTTTTCTGGATCTTCTCCTTTTGGTGGTAACAACGACAGCAATTCAAACAACAATAACAGCAGCGGAGCGTTTGGCAACACAAACACAAACTCGGGCAGTGCTTTTGGAGGCAGCACCGGGTTTGGTAATTCCAATACTGCCTCTTCTGGAGCGTTTGGAAGTACCAATACTACTGGGGCTTTTGGTAGTAGCAACAGTACTGGAGCATTTGGTAGCAACAACAACAGCACTGGAGCTTTTGGCAGCAACAACAACAACAGCACTGGGGCATTCGGAAGCAACAATGCCGCTTCAGGTACTTCTGCCTTTGGATCAAACACTTTTGGCAGTGGAAACACCTCTTCGGCTTTTGGAGGAAGTGGTTTTGGCAGCAACAATGCTGCATCGTCCGACAACCCGTTTGGAAAACCTGCAGGAGGAGCAGCATCTTCGGCATTTGGAAGTGCTTCTTCTGCCTTTGGAACTACTAACCCTACTAGTCCGTTCAATGCTGCAGCCAACCCGTTTGGAGGCAGTTCAGGAGCAGCCAATCCGTTTGGCCAGAAAGACGGCGAGACAAAAAGCGCCTTTGGAACGTCTTCGTTCGGAAGTGGAGGGTTTGGCAGTACTCCTTCAGCTCCTTCAGCTTTTGGTGGAAGTAGTGACATGTCTTCGTTAGGAGATGCTCTGACGGTGGTGAAGAAGGAGCCTGTGGGTGCGTTTGGAGCGAATACTGGTGCTTTTGGCTCAAACACAGGTACCAGTGCTTTTGGAGCTCAGAATGCTTCAACTGGAGCGTTTGGAGCAACTAACACTGGTTCTAGTGCGTTTGGAGGTAGTACTGCTTCTACTGGAGCGTTCGGCTCTTCTAACAATGCTTCCACCGGTGCATTTGGCTCATCTGGAGCATTTGGAGCTAAACCTGCTGCTGGGGCTTTTGGAGGTAATGCTTTTGGAGCTGCAGGAGGAAACATGAAAACAGCTGCAGATATCGCAAACGTGGAGGTGGAAGATATGCCTCCTAACTTTCTGGAGGTGTTCAAGGCCGAGTTTTTCACTCCGGGAAAGATCCCAGATGTGGCTCCTCCTTCTCAGTTGTGTCAGTGAACAGGAACAGGGTGATGGTTTGTATATAGCAATGCAGTAATTTATATGAGAGCGAGAGACAATTACAACAAATAATTGAAGGTACAGCAGCTATAGTTGAACATGTAGTAGGTAGTAAAGCACCGAGTTAGATCTTATGCTGTTGGCTGTGTATCTTAAAGGCTGTTCTTAACCTACAACACAGGAACCCATCTTAAATAGGTCGTCTGAGGCTGTAAATGACTTTGGCACTTATAAAACCTCGTACAACACTCAGAATAACAGTTAAACACGACTTTCCAAACATTCCGATTATCTTGCATACCCGTAGTTTATGCCGCTCCCGTAGTTTATGCCGTCCCGATACTTTATGCTGGGACCAAACCAGGTACTTTATGGAACTTCACGCGGCTTTTACTCACCGAGTAGAGCTCTTAGAAAGGCCTGAAGTGGTCCATTTTGAAGCCCTTACTCAGGGGATTACAATGCCACTTTCAGAAACAAAATCCGAGGCGTTTTGGCCATTTTATAAATTCAGCCCTTGAGACTGGTCTGAGAGCACTCAGTTACATGCCAAGTGTTTAAACATTGCAATCTTGAGGTTTCAATCATGACTGGCGTGTGTCAATTTGTCACCAACTCATGTTTGCAGAATTGGGTAAGTATGGTTTTGTTAGGTTTTTGTTGGGAGTGTCTAGGGTGGCGTTCTTTCAGCATGTCCAACATTACCACAACACAACACCACACAACGACACAACCAATAGCACACACACTACTGCTACGATACAACCACCACAATCACAATCAGTCATTTCACACACCTAACCACTAACCGTGTCACACATGCTCCGTCGTCGTCTGTTGTGTTTTCATTTTCCTGCATATCGCCAACCTAATCACGCGACGTGCACGCGCATATCACTTTGCCACTTCCATCTTCGCGGCATGAAAGTCCTGTGTGTGGCCGAAAAAAACAGTGTGGGCAAAGCCGTCGCCAACATTCTCGGCGACCGTTTCACCACGCGTAACGTGACCGGGATCAAGACAGTCAAAAACTACGACTTCACGTTCAACTTTCCGGGCTGGGGAGAGTGTGATGTTACTATGACTTCGGTGAGTGGACACTTGACGGACTCTCAATTTGTCAGCGAAAAGGCACGCGAATTCAAGGGTGTTCATCCTGGAAGACTCTTCACTGAAGCTGTGACTACTGAGGTGAAGAAAAAGATGAAACCGATAGCCAACAATATCATGAACGAAGCTCGTCATGCGCAAAAGCTGCTTATCTGGACAGATTGCGATCGAGAGGGGGAGTACATTGGATGGGAGGTTGTTCAGGAGGCGATCAAAAAGAATCCCAGAATTGAGATCAAAAGAGCCATGTTTTCTGATCTTGAACGGTCTCATATTCTGCAAGCTGCTCGAGGACTACAAGAGCTCGATATGAATGCAGTTCACGCTGTTGCTGCTCGTATGGAGATTGATTACCGTACTGGATATGCATTTACCAGACTCCAGACTCTGCATATTCAAAAAACCATTCCGGGTTTTAATGAAGGAGTGATTTCATATGGCTCTTGCCAGTTTCCCACTCTCGGGTTCATTGCGGATCGGTTCAAAGCTCGAGAAAATTTTGTGGAGGAGACCTTCTGGTACATTACTCTCAAGTGCAAGGTGGAGAGAAAACACATGAACTTGACGTCGAAACGAGGCCATATTTTCGACAGAGTGACTGCTGTGGCGCTGTATGCACGGCTAGTTGAGTCTGGAGTGCTTCCCAAAGTCACAAATGTCGCTTCAAGACCAACTTCAAAATACAAGCCTCTTCCTTTAACGACAGTTGAATTGTTGAAGTTAGGTTCTAAAGCTTTGAGATTACCGTCTAACGAGATCCTAAAGTCCGCTGAAGAGCTGTATCAGGCTTCATTCATCTCATATCCTCGTACTGAGACAGATCAGTTCAGTGATGATGTGGATTTGAAGGCATTGTTGGCAAAACAAAAGGGAAGTGCGATTTGGGGAGATTATGCAGAAACGTTGGTTGATGGAGATGCGTATGCTGTTCCTCGAAAGGGTCGTCATAATGATAAAGCACATCCTCCCATTCATCCTATTGCCCATACTACGAATTTCAAGGATGAAAAACAGCGAAAAGTGTACGAATTAATTACTCGACATTTTTTGGCGTGTTGTTCTAAAGACGCCAAAGGGCAACTGAGTACAGTTGAAGTGGATTGGCATGGGGAGGAGTTTTCAGCCAGTGGGTTGGTTGTTCTGGAAACCAACTTTCTGGATATCTATCCATACGTCAAATGGACCGGTTCAGATCAACTTCCTGAGGTTCGAGTGGGTCAAGAACTAGCAGTACACGAAAGTCTGCTTGCACAGGGAAAAACCACTCCTCCAAAGTTGCTTACTGAACCTGAATTATTGACGTTGATGGACATGAATGGAATTGGTACGGATGCTACCATGGCTGAACATATTGCCACGATTATTAATCGAGGATACATTTTCAGAAGCAATGCTGATGGTGTTCAACCTGCCAATGCAAGGACACGAACAGACTATCTTGCTCCTTCTAATCTTGGACAAGCTCTAGTTGAAGGCTATGATTCTATAGGTCTGGATAGATCACTAACAAAGCCGTTTATTCGACGTGATCTAGAAAACCAGCTTGGTCAAGTAGCCCAAGGGCTTGCTTCAAAGGATACAGTGGTGGAAAACAGTCTGATTTCGTTCAAGGACATGTTTGACTTGACGGCTCAGCATATTAGAAAGTTGGAGAGAGCCATAAGGCAGAGGGTGATGTAATTTATATATGCATACAGTAATACAGTATAACTAACTACAAGTACAGCAGACACCACAATAGGTCTCACTTGAACCTCAACACTCCATTAACATAACATCATCTATATACACCTCCTGGTTTTCGTTTTCTTGTTTCAAACTCCAATATCCTCATTCCACTCCTCAGGGTGCTCCTTGATAAACTCATCCATCATCTGCTTGCATTCAGCGTTCTTGAGGTTCACAACCTCCACTCCTCGGGTTCTCAAGTAGTCCTCACCTCCAATAAACGTCTCGTTCTCACCCATTACAACTCGCTTCACTCCAAACATGAGACACGCTCCAGTGCACATATCACAGGGAGACAGAGTGGTGTACATGGTAGCATCCTTGTACACCTTTCCAGCAAGTCGTCCAGCGTTCTGAAGAGCGTCGATTTCACCGTGGTGAACGGCAGAACCGTGCTGGATACGTCGGTTGTGTCCTTTTCCAAGGATAGTTCCGTCTCCTCCAACGAGGACAGCTCCGATAGGAATTCCTCCTTCGCTTTTTCCTGGGTTAGCAAGTGAAAGTGAAAAACGTAGTTTTTCGCCTGAGCCCGAGGAATGAGTAGCTGATGAAGACCACCAGAATCTGTTTCACCTGAATTTTCGCGAATTTTCACGATTTATTTCAACGAAAATCAACGAAAATCCTGATAAATCAATAAATCAACTTTTCCTCATATGTCTCAACAAACCAACTCATCGATCCACTTCCCACTACTCACCCTTCTGGGCCTGCTCAATAGCAAGGGCCATGTACTTTTGGTCGTCCAGAGTCATGTTGATGAAGAAGAATTAAAAATTACCTTTCGCCAAATTTCAAGATAAGAAAAGATTAAACCTTCGGAGACCGAAAAAGTGGGGGAGGAGGTGTAGGGGAGGGAGTATGAGAGGAAATGGAATTTTGAAAATAGTATTGTGGATCACGTGAAGAGGGGAATCATGTGGTACCAGTGGTTTACCTGAGAAATTTGTACAAACGAGAATATTCAATGTGGGGTTGTGACTAATAGAGATGTCAGATCGGCTCTTCCGGTGGATGTTCCAAGGAGAGTATTGTGGATACTATATCACGTGATCTAGTATTTAATTAGTATAGAAAACATGGGGGAAATGGATTTATGAAATTATAATAGCAGATTTCCAGGTTTTACCCAACAAACTGGGGTAGTTCAGCTTAATGCTAACTAATATTAAAGGTTAGTTGAAACATTGGTTTAGATTTTTCAAAAACTCCTATAACTCAACGAATACTGATGCTAGCGAGATGAAAATTTGACAGCAGACATAAAATAGTCCTACCATCCATTAAAGGCTATATTTACCTCCCCACACCCAACAAATCACCTCCCAGAGACAGCTCTTCATTCTCACCAAAATAAGCTCTGATTTGGGAGTTGAAAAAAAGGGCGTGTGAGGGAGCGTGTGATGTGTAAAGCTTGGTGGCGTTAGTTGGATCAGGTAATCATTTATTGGGAGCCGAAAGAGCACAAGAAAAGTGGGTGAATGTCACGTGACATACCATAACTGAATGTCACGTGATCTAGGAGATGTATTCTAGACCATTTCCACTCGGATCAGTTCTACGATACTGCCTTCTGTCTATAGCTCAGTGCTAATATGACCCTGCTAACACAATCCTTATTCGCGTAAGCGGTCACGTGATATCTGACATACAAAAGACTCACTAATATGAGGGTCCGCATAATTGAGCATTTTCGGTCATTATTATTATACATATTTGTGCCCCTCCATAAACCTGTTTGTGGTTAGCTTGTTAGTAAGTATTTTCATGCACCCCACATTAACCGAGGTTGTGTGTTTTGAGCGCAACATGCAATATTTCCGCTCCAAAATTCCAATCCCCATATATAACCCCCCATTTCCAACTCTTCCTCTTGTTCACTTCTCCACATCTCTTTCACAACACTCTCTTTTCTTCGTCCCCCCAACCACCCCGCACTATTATTAGAGTTAATCACGTCGCTGCACCACCCTTCCTCACATCAACATGGACTTTGTCAAGCGGCACCAGAAAAAGCTGCTGGCGCTGGTGGGCGTGGCGCTGTCGTCCTACCTGTTTGTGGACTATGTCAAGAAGAAGTTTTTCGAGATCCAGGGCCGGATGAGCTCCGAGAGAACTGCTAAGCAAAACCTGCGCCGACGGTTTGAACAGAACCAGCAAGATGCCGATTTCACCATCATGGCTTTGCTGTCGAGTTTGACGACCCCCGTCATGGAACGGTACCCGGTGGACCAGATCAAGGCCGAGTTACAGAGCAAACGGCGTCCTCAGGACCGAGTTATTGCTCTGGAGAGCTCCACGTCTTCTTCTGCTACTGCTCAGACAGTCCCTACAATGACGTCTGGAGCCACGGAGGACGGAGAAAAGTCGAAAACACAGCTGTGGCAGGATTTGAAACGAACGACGATTTCCAGAGCTTTCTCATTGGTCTACGCTGATGCGCTGCTCATTTTCTTCACACGTCTGCAACTCAACATTCTGGGCAGACGCAACTACGTCAACAGTGTGGTGGCCTTGGCACAGCAGGGACGAGAGGGATCAGCCCCTTCGTTTGGAGATTTGGCCGAAATGGGATACTTTGGAGACTTGGGAGTGTCGTCTTTGGGCGAGACCCTAGTAGACCCCGATTTGGATGAACAGTACCTGACTTTCTCATGGTGGCTGCTCAATGAAGGATGGGTGTCGCTCAGTGAGCGTGTGGAGGAGGCTGTGCGACGAGTATGGGATCCTGTGTCTCCTAAAGCGGAACTTGGATTCGATGAAGTGTCGGAGCTTATTGGACGGACTCAAATGTTGATTGATCGGCCTCTGAATCCTTCTTCTCCACTCAACTTTCTGAGCCAGCTGCTGCCACCAAGAGAACAGGAGGAGTACGTGCTAGCTCAGAACCCCAGTGATACTGCTGCTCCTGTTGTTGGAGAGACTCTGAGACGATTGTTGGATGAAACCGCCGATTTCGTCGAGTCTCCTAACGCCGCAGAGGTCATTGAGCGACTGGTTCACTCGGGACTCTCTGTGTTCATGGATAAGTTGGCCGTCACGTTTGGAGCTACTCCTGCTGACTCAGGATCACCCTTTCCTGTGGTGCTTCCTACCGCCAAGGTCAAGCTGCCTTCCATTTTGGCCAACATGGCTAGACAGGCTGGAGGTATGGCTCAGGGCTCGCCGGGTGTGGAAAACGAGTATGTGGATGTGATGAACCAGGTGCAGGAGTTGACGTCGTTCAGTGCGGTGGTTTATTCGTCATTTGATTGGAGTATGTAGGAGGAACTTGAGCGGAGCGGAACTTGAGCGAAGCGAAAGTTCTACACAAGTGTGAGCGTAGCGAGCACACTACTCAGTGTGGTCACTATGCTGCATGCAATTACTGTATAGTGATGTACATGTAAGAGTAAATATGAATATAGTATGAGAAGATAGTAGTTGTGGAGTAGATAGTGGCATTCCCCATCATGGTATGTCTTCCTCGACAGCGTATTTATACAATTGAATTATTGAAAAATATGACAAATATCTACCTATCTGCCTGCCGAGGTTTCATGCGGCTCATCAATTAATTTTTTAATTTTAATATGAAGATCGCAGGAATAATCAAATATAATGGATATAAATTATTTAAAAATAACATGAAGATATATCCAGAACAAACGAATATCCCGAAGCATAGGAAAGACAGCATTTAGTAACCACCTCAGAGAAATCAACAGCACCATAAAGCACATATTCTGCCATCAAGTACTGGTACAGTATCGGAGATATTGAGTTTTCGGCACGGAATATTGAAATTTCAAATCTGACATTTATCCAAATGAATGTCAAACGTGTAAGGTGGGCAAATAGCTGAATTTATTCACAGTGGGGATGACAGAGCTTCACTTGGACATCACCTTAACCACCTCTTCGTACAGCTCAAAAAATACCAATACAAAAATAACTACATCCAGTGGTTTTGCTCAGCACGGATATCGTCGATTAACCGAGAGCATGCACCTCTTCTCTGTTCTAAAAGAAGAGTGTGCAGCACCATCGGCGAGTTGGAAACACAGCAAATGTATACGGTTTCATATAGTCCCCTGTTATACAGATGACATCACCCCACTTGCATTCACGCAGTAAGGGTGGGTCTTTCTATTAATAAACCAGAGTGACATGACTAGTATGAACTGCTTGTAAGTAAGGAATTCCGTTATACAAGACTCTATCGTAGTAACCATCTTCGTCTCTGGTACTATCTCTTCACTCCGTACTCTAACCGAGACCACACGTGAACGGTTAAAGTGTAACCCTCCTGTGAAACAGAGCTCAGGAGATGTGTGGTATGTTGAGATGAGTGTGTGACACCAAAAGCAGGGGGATACATCGAAAGCAAGAATTCCAACACAGGTGACAGCTTGTTGACCCCTCCAACGCCTTGTTCAAAACGCCATCCTATTTCAGGCACCATGCGGCTGACGGCCTTAACTAAGTTTGAGTCATTTGTTGCCTCAGTAACGCCCTGCGCATGTGTCTCTAACCCTTGCTTTCAATAATCGCACAGGCGTGAGTGGTTTAGCAACAGCAAGAATGCAGCTTGGATCGGGAAGACAAAATGAATATTTCTGAATTAATAAAAAATCATTAAACCACAGAAACAAACGTATTTCAGCCACGACTGATTTGCGGAATCTTCTTTTTTCTTTTTCTGAGCGATATACGTAAATCCTCACTCTAGATTGTGCCAATTGTCTTCTCCTGTCTTACTCCACCGTTCCATGGACCAACTGAACTTTGAACAAGCTCAGAATGTTGCTGATGCATCGAAGGAAAAAATGTGACACGCAAAAGCATAGCTCAGAGACTGAATACTGGTGCAATCGAGTTGAAAAGTAGCTACAAATGATTCTCACGTCCGGGGGATCATTTATGAGCAAAATATGTCACATTAAAATAGCATTTACGTCTTGTCCAAAAGCCCCACTAACCTCATCGCCCACGAGAAACTTAGATAATGGTTATACTTCAGAGTTGAGTCTGTCGTGCATGTGCTGCACTCCGTCAGGAGGTTTTTACATGAAAACATGGATACGGAAAAAATGTCAGAAAATTTCCAAAAATACCACAAACAAATAAACAATAACAAAAGTACCATTATAATCACTCCAGTGACCCCAGAAATCAACTCCTTGCCTCAAAACACCCCCTCCTTTACCTCTTCTCATTCTTTTATACATTTCCATAACCACTAAACTTAGCCGGACCCGTATATAAGCCTGCGACCGCCCATTCTCAAACCACAATGGTTCTGCTCGAAAAAACCCGGCTGCTGGTGAAAAAAGTGCACAATGCCATCCAGTACCGAGAAAACAGCGACGACGATATGCTACCTAGTCCGGTAGGCTCGTTTCAAAACGAGAAACTCGAATCCGACGACTTTGACGACACCAAACAGCCCCTCAACTTCAATTGCATCGACTTAAACACTCCTCCCTTGACTCCCACGACAAATACAGCTGCTAATTACACACTTGGAAACACCTCGTTAGTGTCTCTAGCTCCTCTGGTGTCTTCTCAAATTGTGGACGACCACTTTCCAGTCCAAGATTATACAAAATGGGAGACTGTCCATGGACTTTCAGGCTGTCAAGACTGTCTAGTTTGTACACGTCCGTTTGGAAAAGGAGACCAGATCAGAGAGTTACCGTGTAACTCAACCACCCCGCATATCTTCCACTCTAGTTGTCTGTTTGACTGGCTCACGCAGAGCAACTTGAGTTGTCCTACTTGTGATACTCAGGTCTTGACCGGAGTAGAAGTAGAAGTAGCTACCCAGTAGTTATGAACAAGGACACGTAAAATAGTACCACCAGGTACAGCATTAATATATTTATCTATTGTATAAAGAGTACTTGTACTATAGTAGACTACGATAACAGTTGTATATGGATAATGCAAATAAATAATGCTAAATACTTTTGGCTACTTTTTAGCCATCTTCTTCCTCTTCAACGCCGGCTTGAGATCAGCATGAGTAAAGAAAATCTTGGGTTCTGGCTGGTTAACAAAGTCGAATTTAGGAGGTCCAGATTTTCGTTTTTTGGCTTTTGGAGGAGTTACGTCGTTCACCTTTTTGGAAGGAGAGGTAGAAAAAGAACGCCTAGCTACTCCTCTTGAAGCAACAGGTTTAACAGGAGAAGAACTAGGAGAAGACGAATGATGTGCCGGAGAAGAAACGGGATCTGAAAAAACAGCTTTAATAGGAGAAGAACCAAGCCGAGGAGAAGAGTAGATTGGAGAAGAAGGCTCTGCAGGAGAAGAAGGCTCAGAGTCAGAAGAAGAAGAAGAATCAACTATTTGAGCTTCATGACGGCGTTTTTCTTCCTCAAGTTGCTTCTTTATAGCTTCCATTTCGAGTCTTGCTTTTTCGTTGGCCTCCACTGCAAGTCTGGCCTTTTCTATAGCTTCTTGAGCAGCTCTTTCTCTGTTTTGCCTTACCTGTCTCTCTTCATCATCCTCACTATCATCTTCAATAACAATAGCATCGGGGTTAGGGATGTACTTTTTCTTCTTAGAAGATATTCCAGCTGAGAAAGCTCCATGTAGACCAGGCAGTTTTTCCTCTTTTTTCGGTTTCTCCAATTTTTCCGATTTTTCCTCTTTTTCCTCAATTTTCAAAACCTCCACCTGACTTCCAATATCACTAAACAAGGTCAGATTCTTGGAATGCATCACTTCATAATCCAGAAACTTGATTTCCGCGTCTGGATCGGAAATCTCGCGTTGAAACGGCACTGAAGGAGGCACATTGAGCTGTTCAAGTGTATACATCCTGTTATCAAGGGCTTCCAGCTCAGACTCAAAGTCCATGGTGTCCACAGCCCTTATATCGAGAAACACCTTCATGACCCCGTCCCAAAACCGCGAATAAGGTGTTCCTCGCACAGAAACAGTCTTGTACATGAGTTTCTCGTACCTCTCTCTCAGTACATCCACAGGTTCAGTCCACATGAAAGAACATGATATCAAGTACCCCGAGCCGTCATCGATCTCCAAAGACACCGTTTTCTTGCCGTGAATGTTGTGCTTGGGCGTACGTACCTCCACAGAGACCACAGAGCCGGTTAGTCGAATGTGTGAGATGGGATGAGTGTTGTAAAAATGCAGATATTGAGACCCTCTGTTGCCGCTGGAAGAGTCGACTGAAGTCCGTTTGAGCCGATGTATGTCGTAGCAACTGAGCGGGACCCAGTGGCCGTAGTATTTGGACCTCTCCAGGGACATCGCGTGAATGTGTGGTGGTGGAAGTCGATATGCATGTTGGAATCAGAGTTTGGTGGCGGAGATGAGTGGGGGAAGTTGGAAAAAAATGAGAAAAAAATGAGAAAAATATGAATATTGGGGGTAGGATAGGGAGATTCACGTGGTGGTGGGGGTGGTTTTCATTTATATATATTATTGGTGCTAGTGAATGTCATGTTGTGTTGTGTTGAATGAGGTGCACCATTTTGGCGTTTGAAAAGACGCGTTTTTGGGGCACATTATTTCGGTGTTCATTAGACTTTGGTTCAAGTAAATATTAGAAAAGCAATTGTTTGGCAAATCAGCTTTCTTGTAAATAATGTGAAATAAATGTCGTTGCCAGCAGAATATATCACGAATGCTGACTCTTATGCCTCTCAGAAAGTGACTATAAAGTGATATTTCCTCCCATCACATTTACTTAACCTTTCCCATCTAACCCCAACTAACCTTCAACAAACCACCCCACTCACCCCAACTTCCTCAATACCCCTCCCACAGACTTCAAACCACATCCATTCGAATCCCCTAATCTCCAGCACTCCAGAAATACCCCTTAAACCCCACTTCCACTCCCCACTCACCCCCACCACTCACCTCCCAACTCATCGGACATCTCCGAACCCTGCTCCTCGTGCATGAGACTGCATGAGATCGTTATCAGCGTCAACCTCTCCACTCATCATTCACCACCACCAACAACATGGACAGACATCCTATCACGTGCCATATTCTCGACACCACCCGGGGCAAGCCCGCGGAAAACGTTTTGTGCCACATTTACCGAATTGGCAACGTTTCAGGAGGCCCCCAGAAAGCCACCTCGGAAAGTGTCGCTGTAGGCAAGGCTCGAACCAACAAAGATGGACGAGTGGCTCTATGGACTTTGGACAATGCTTTTCCGGAGTTTACAGCCTCTCCGCTGCCAGGAGTGTACAAAATCCGGTTTGAGACGGAGCAGTATTTTGTGACTGCAGCTGAAGGAGACGCTGAGAAGGCCAAGTCGTTTTTCCCGTTTGTCGACGTGCATTTCACGGTCCCTGCACCGGCCGACAAGCATTACCATATTCCCCTGCTGCTGTCAAACTACTCGTACTCTACTTACCGAGGTAGTTAGACGGGATAAATACGGCAACACTACAAAAATCCACCGAAGCACAGTATGGCTAAGAAGCACATAAAATAACAGATTAGTTACGCAATTGGGCTTTAAGTGGTGTAGCAGTAAGTGTAGATGCTATATATACTGATCTATAGCAGCATACCTCTACGTATTAATACATTGTCGTAAAGTACATACAGTAATTAACACGTTGCTTGTCTATGGTACGTTTCTTAAACTTGTAAGGTAATCTCTTGTCACCTTATTTGAGGTGTGTGATACAATACTACAAAGCACCTTCAAACAATATAGCAAGCCAACATCTGTAGGACCACAGCATCTAATATGTACATTCAGCAATACATTACTCTATAAATTATTTACTTTTAGCCAAGATGAGTTCTCAGCGATATTATAGCAAAGCCATTTTGGCCATAGTTGTAGCCAACCCTCGATGCGGCACTTCGTGCCTAGCATCTCGTTTTGGCGTTTAAGGAAACTTCATCTTCCACAACGCCATAGTCACACAACTCGCCGTAATCGCCATGGTCAAGTTCACCCCGTTATTACTCAGAATATCCACTCCAGCGACCGTCTTGAGATCTTCAGCCTGCTCAACCTTTCGTCCTCCACTCATCTCCACAATCTTGCCTCCTTCATTCACAACCGATTTCTGAAACAGAGCTCCCAGTAACGAATCAAGTAGTGAACCACATAGTCCAACAGATCCCATAAACAGAATGAACAACAAAGCATCGGCAATCTTCCATGATTTACCCAGAGGCACCACCAAAACAGTCACAATGCCGATATACAGACCTCCAGCAAGAGCCACCATACAACCCAGAGGAGAGATACCTCCATTAGTACCCTTAGGACAGGGTTGGAAAGTGGTAATCAGAATAGGAGGGTATTTTGACAAAATACCAAGCTCGGACGAAAACGTGTCGGCTGTAACCACAGCGTAATGGGCAATAAATCCCACCATGAGCCAGTCACTCTTATCCCACTTGCTCTGACGTCCATCAGGACTCTTGTAGATTTTGAAGTAGTAGTGCAGCACCAACAAAATCGAGGCAAACACGGAATTGCACAGCACCTGAGCCACAGTTCGAGTCTCGTGCACCTTCTCCTTGGCGTTGGTCACTTTTCGCTTGGACTTGATTCGAGATCGAGGGTCGCTTTTCTCAAATCTCTCGTCCTTGGCAGCCTTGATTTCAGTCACAATGTGGTCGCCACGTGTCTCTGTCAACGTGCTCTTGAAATCGGCCTTCATCTTTGTGAACTTGGACGAAGGGAGGTAGAAAGCAAACAACAGCACCATACAAACAGACCAAGGATGGACAGCATGAATGATACCAGTCACTACAGCCGCCACAATAGCCGCCGGAGTGAGCGATTTGTTCTTGTGAGCCCGACGCGCGATTTCCACTAGAGACAGAGCTCTCAGCAGTTTTCCAGTGTGCATTGTTGGGTTGGTGATGATGGTAAGACAAGATAAGGTTGTGATTTTCACACAAGCCATATTGAGGCATAAGATGAGTAATCAGCAAGTGAGGTTGAAAGGGGAGGAATTTGGGTCACGTGATGGATATATTGATTAGTAATCGGGTATAGGGGCTTAATTGCGGTTTTGGGTGGTTCATAATGCTGCCTTGTATGCTGCTTAATACACACCTCCCAATGCATAACAGCAAGGTCGAAGATGAGGAGGTGAAAAATGAAAAAATAAATTATCAAAAATTACAAAAAAAATGTGGCAATTGAGAAACAAGCAAGGTGTACTTGGAATCACGTGAATTCAAGTGATATAAGTACCACTTTCATCTTACTAATTAGTAAAACATGTCAGTTGAAGAGGTGGAAATTGATGAAAGTTGATGGGATTTGATGGATTTGATCGGTATTAGTGTAAATGTAACCTTACTGTATTAATTGGATCTGTATGAGTATGATAGTTTTTCTTAAAAGTGTGTCGGATCAAAGGAAAGTGAGTTATGAATTTATTTGAATTTATTGTGATTTTTTCTTATTTTTCTGAAAAATCAGAAAAATACGATTAATTAAAAATAATTCGGAGCGACAAAAATCAAAAAAATCGGACATTAATGGGACTGTAAGACTCTCATACAACAGTTTATATGTTGATATAATTCATTTCCGATGAGTATGACCCTTTCCAGTGTCTGATTGTTATTCTCAACGGAATAGCTCCAAAAGTGCCTAAATTCTCTAGACAACACGTCTATAGGAATACTACAATTCCAAATTTTTGATTCAGGTACTCTTGATTTGTGATCTACACCATTAAACCTCTTCTTTTCACTCATTTGTGCTTCTACACCTCTTATGTCCATCCATATCATTAATAAATACATCTAGGTCTCGACCTTGACCACCTTCTCTTTATCTCCATTCACCTTCTTCTTTGCGACTTCTGGCGATGTCTGGTTCTTGACCTTTTGCAGCTCAGAGCCGTCTGGAGCGTAGTGCATGATTTTATCCAGCAGACCCTCCTTTTCCAGCCACAATCTCCGTCTCTTTCGGTTGCCCACTTTGAGTTCTCTCTGTAGATCCTTCTGTAGCTGCATAGCCCAAGCCTCCTTTCGTTTCAAGTCCTGATATAGAGCCTTTAGGGTCTCTGAAGGCATGGTTTGTAAGTCTCCATCTTCAGGGTACTCCATGATCCTGAGCACAGGAGCAGTGTCTTTGACGATTTCGGCAATCTTCTGCGCCTCATTGGTGCGTCCCATTGCTCTGGTTTCAATCTCCAGTGTTGTAGCTAGAGTGTGTAGACTTCTTGGCTCCAAATGTTCCACCACAGCATCAACATTTCCAATAACTCCGCTATGGTGGGTCTTGAACTGCGGGTCACTCGGTCGCAATTGCTCCGTCTCATGCACCGTTCGCATGTGTTTGGCCAAGGCGTCACTTCTGGTGAAGTTTCGGTCACATTCAGGAACCGAACAGTAGAACGGCTTTTCACCGGTATGACTTCTCATATGAGACACGAGTGCAAATCGAGACGGCTGCACCATTCCCTGACGAGAACAGCCCGCCCAGTCACACTGGTACTTGCTCTTACGAGCTCCAAAGTGCACTTCATTGAGATGATCAACCAGAGCGTCGAGGTTGGCAACTTGGGTTTCACAGCCCACCCAGTGGCAAATCTGCGGTTTGGGGTTGTACACATCGTCGTCCGAGTCCATATGGTGTGTTAGCGAAGGTACAGACGAGTAGCCGTCGGACGACAGCTCGGAGCTGGACATATCGGACATGGTGATGAGGAGTGGTGATGAAGTTTATTTTCGGGCAGGTTTAGTGCAGTTGGAGGGTGTAGTGGGATTTTGAGGTGGGGAAAATTGGGTGGTAGGGTTGGAATGGGGGGAAGATGGGGAGTTGAATGGTGTAAAAATTATTCAAATCGGATGGGTTTTGAGTGAGACAGTGAGGTGCTGTATTTCTCGGTAGAGTAACGTTAGGTTAAGTAATTTATGGGAGGGAGAGAGTAAGACGGAACGCTCTACAGGGAGTAATTGAAGGGTGGTAGAAAAAAACACGACGTTTTTGGTATGTTCAAGGGTGTTAAAACAATATCAAATGAAAAAACAACCCATTCACTTACCTCACCACCCAGTTATATGGCTCCTCCTTGCTACGTTCAACCTTCCATTTTGTTGGGACTTCCTTAAATTACAAGCCCCAAAGGACACCTCAATATACAGTCTTCAAAATGAAATCCCATAGAGTCAATAGCAGTCTTACAAGTGTGCCCTTAGATAAAACATCAAAGTCACAAGAGGATACGATTATAGAACACGTTAAACCCGCTTTACAAGCCTCAGATTCGGAGTGATTACTAAGCAGGTGTTTAGAATGACACCAATATTTTTGTCAATTTTTTATAGATTTTTTATCACCATTGAGACCCCTTATCTAACCTGTTTATATACACCATCATTTCCCACCTATTTCTTCCACCGTTTATTCAGACCACATTTACCTTCACTCTCCAGTTACCCTACCTGGACTCGTCTGAAAATATTCAAACCTTCGTGGACATCACACATCACAAGACAACCATGGAGTACGATCTGACCCAGAAAACGCTGCCCTTTTTGGACCGACATCTCATCTACCCCCTGCTGCAGTTTCTCAAGGGCCGGGGTGTTTACAACGACACAGAGCTGCTCCAGCTGGAGTACGATCTGCTCAAGGACACCAACATGACCGACTATCTGGTGGAGCTGAGCAAGGAGCTGGGCCAGAAGGACACAGATCTGCAGGCCAAGAAGGAGAACGTGGTCAAGACGCTGGCCGAGCTGGAGGAGGCCACCAAGCCCGTTTTTGAGGTGCTGGAGAACCCCGAGGTTGTGTCTGAGCTCAAGGAGAACAAGACCCAGAACCAGGCTCTGCTGACCTCCAAGTACGGTTTGTCCGTCGAGCAGATCAACCTGCTGTACAAGTTTGGCCAGTTCCAGTACAACGCCGGCCGATACCAGGCTGCTTCCGACATTCTCTACCACTTCCGAGCTCTGTCTACTGACCCTGAGCTGGTTGCTTCTGCTACCTGGGGTCGATTCGCCTGCGAGATTCTGACCTCTCAGTGGGATTCCGTGCTCGAGGAGCTTGGAAAGCTGCGGGACTCTGTCGACTCTCGATCTCTGGACCCCCAGAGCCAGCTGCATCAGCGAATGTGGGTCATCCACTGGTCTCTGTTCCCCTTCTTCCAGAACGACACCAAGGGCAAGGACGCTCTGTGCGACCTCTTCTTCTCGTCCTCCTACATCTCCACCATCCAGGCCGCTTGCCCCTGGATTCTGCGATACCTGGTTGTCGCTGTTATTGCCGGTGGACACCCTCACACCGCTTCTGTTTTCCAGAAGCGACTCAAGGACCTGGTCCGAGTCGTCGGACAGGAGGAGTACGAGTACCAGGACCCCCTCACACGGTTCGTCAAGTCGCTGTACATTGACTACTCGTTTGAGGACGCCCAGAACCAGCTTGCTGACTGCGAAAAGGTGCTCAAGCAGGACTTTTTCCTGGCTGACTCGGCAGACGCCTTCCTCGAGTCGGCACGAAAACTCATGTCCCAGGTCTACTGCCGAGTGCACCAGAGAGTGGACATTGCGCAGTTGTCGCAGACTCTCAACCTGACCCAGGAGGACGGCGAAAAGTGGATCGCCAACCTGATCAAGGACTCGCGAATGGACGCCAAGATCGACGAGAGCGACTCTACTGTCATTCTCAACCACCCCTCCGTGTCGGTGTACCAGCAGGTGATTGAGAAGACCAAGGGCCTGACCTTCCGGTCGTCCCAGGTGCTCAACCAGGGCGTCACCATCTAGAGGAGAAAAAGTAGCATTAGAAGGAAAATGTATCATGTATGGATTGAAAGTGTAGCTAGACAGTAGTTTTCAAGTATCGTTGGGACATTTGTTTAGGGAGAGTGGATACACCTTAAATCAATTAAGGTTTGTCAAATATGGACGTTTTGACACGATGAATTTTCACTGATCTGGCTAAAAGTAGGTGATAATAATACTGTGAATCAGACAATCACGTGAGTATATTTCTTCTGAATGTAACATCATTTTTGGTTGTTCTGGGATACTTCTAAGTTTGACTCGTCGTACTTCGTTCCTGCATCTCACACCATCTCAAAACATCATGATCTATAACGCCGATACTAATAGAACCACCAGTGCTAGAACCACACAAATGCACCTGCAAAGGCCCCTTTTACGTTTATAGGCGTAATGTCTTTGACGACCGGCTCGTAATGAACTCCATCATTCCTCTGAATGAGAGTGAGATCGAGATGTTTCAGTGCACGACGGCAATCAAAGAGAGATACCCCAGCGCTACCATGAGACTCAGGCAGGATTTATTCCACACCGACGCGTATGGTAGAAAGGTTTTCGAGGTTTATACCGATGGAGCATGTTCCAATAATGGTCAGGAGGGTGCAATTGGTGGATGTGGAGTGTACTTTGGAGCCCACAATTCGAAAAACAAGTGTCTGCGGTGGAACCAGTTTAAACCGACTAGCCAGCAGGCTGAACTGGGTGCGATTATTTTGGCCCTCAACGAGATCAAGAAAAGTGAGGTCAAAAACAACCATGTTATTTATACGGATTCGGAGTACTCCATCAATTGTCTGACAGTGTGGTACCCTTCATGGCAGAAGAACAACTGGCTCAACTCCAAAGGAGAACTTGTAGCCAATCTTGCTGCGATTCAAGAATGCAGGGCTCTCTTGCACGAGCTTCCCAATGTTAGTTTGGAGAAGGTCAAGGCGCATTCGGGAGTTAAAGGCAATGAGGCTGCTGACAAGTTGGCCAAGGTAGCCATTATGGGAAGACAAATCAAGACGGACACCAGAGAAGGGCAGCGCATATTCGGTATGTCTGAGTAGTAGAAAGGATACCATCTCGTCTTCATAAAAATTCAATATTACTCAAAGGGGGTTTGCTTAATTTTTTTTAATTTTTTTTTTCTGGGAGATTTGTATCCTCATTGGAAACAACTTCTTCCAAACTCTTCAACATGCACTCTCCAACATGCACTGTACCTTCAGTACAGTAGGTAAAATGTAGGTAGGAGCCATGCAAACGGCTTGATTTGGAAAAAAATACACAATGGGTTAGTATAAATACCAGGAAGCTCCTTTTTATTCTCTCTACATGTCAGGCACTACTTTCGCCGTGAGTATCTGAGTTCCAAGCTCAGTTTTACATTACCTTTTCTCACACTTCAACAAAACAAGCCTTCTCAAGAGTGCCATTCTCATCTACGACCGGCACAGTTCCAACATGTTCTTTTTCACCGCTTTCTACTAACCCAGATGGAGCCCAAATATCTCCCCCTAACCCCCCTTTACACGGATCTGGACAAACCACTTGGTGCTCTTGATACTCCCCGAAAAGAGTACATTGATAACCAAGTTGGCCGGGTTTTGTTCGACACTCTTAAACCGGTGTTTTCTGAGCACGGACTGGCTCTTCCTGATAGGAAGCAGCATGTGACTGTTCCTCAGCGGCTTCTCGAAGCCATGCGTCGAGCGATCTGGGATTTCTTTAAAAAAATGGAAATTTGGGAAAATGAAATAACCCTCTCCCAGAGACACTTGCAGGTCTGGACCGACGACCATTTTGGATCTGTGCACAAAGCACGAAAAACCATTTTGCGTCTGACGGTGAGTCCACTCTCCGATAGCCCTAGTACTTCGTACGAGCTTGGAGACATGATTTTGGCGTACTTTAAAAACATCAAAGTCGGGAAAGACTACGACCTCAGCTTTTCCAAATCGGATTATGACCGTATGCACGCAGCATGCAAGTCATGTATTGGAAGAGTTGCTTCTGTGAAACTGCTTGATCTTTACCGCCACTCATCTGACGATGAGTATAAACAGGTGATCGAGTATTTTGGAGCGGACTACTTGTCTGCTCTTCTTCGTTGCAACTACTTTGACAACTTCAAGACAATGTCTGAACTAGTCGCGTACATTAATGAAGACACGGATAAATCGAGTTTCAGTGACGATAAAGATATACATCGCACTGAAGCTCTGTGCTTGGTGACAACCAGAACCAGTTTGTACCAAGCACTAATGAAATCCATGACCGAGGAGCTGAAACTGCTGCTCGGTCTAAACGGAGAGAATCCCAACGGTTCTCTACCCGACTCGGTTGACATTTTTGTGGTTCTGGACGACATCCGAGCCTTGGAAAAAGGTAGTCTTTGTGACATCCACCGCAAGAATCTTTGTTTCGAGTACTTTCTGTATGAGGAGACCGACAAGTTCTATAACTATGTCGAGAAGCTAATCAAGGTTCCACTGGAGCCTTCTTTTGCCAAAGAACCACAGTCTTACTGGGGAGATTTTTATCAAGTCATGTACCACAATTTCCAGTATGTACCTGAGCTGTCCGATTATCTCAAAAGCAATTGCTTTGACTCTTGGAAATCAGCAGTATGCTTTTTGAGACGCGTGGCACGGTGGTGGGTTTTTAGGGAGAAACCAAAGGTCGAGAAAAACCTTTGTATCAAAACCATAGAGACATCGAAGATCCACAAGGTCTACACTGACGGTTCTGTAATTGACGAAACTGCTGGAGCAGGGGTGTATTTTGGAAAAAACCACCCAGACAACTTGTCTACTCGTTTGCAGGCTTCTTTCTCAACCAGTCAACAGGCTGAGTTGGGAGCTATTCTGCTGGCTCTAGAGACCATCCAAAAGGGTCCTAGACATACGTATGAGCTGTATACCGACTCGCATTACTCTATCAAGTGTCTTACTGAAGGGTACAAGAAATGGAAAGCCAACGGCTGGAAGTCTTGTAAAGGAGCTCCTGTTGCTAATCGAGACTTGATTGAACAGGTTTTCAAGAAATTGTCAAAGACTCCTAATGTGACGATTAAACTGGTTCATGGACACTCGGGCAATGAAGGCAATGATGCTGCTGATAAACTGGCTAGAGATGCGGTTTCTGGTGTCTAGGAGGATTGTGGAGGAATGAATATATTAGTGATATGTTAGACGTAATTGGGGTGGGAACGAGTAATCAAACCGAAGGAATGCTGTTTATGCATAGGCAGTCCAAACTTGACCAGTCACATGTATCACTTACAGTGTGCAAAACAAGACAAACAAAACAGAGCCTCAAATGCTGGCTTTATAGAAGCTGATATTCTCTAGAAGTGCTAGTGAAACTCCTGTGGTACAAACACTTCATGATACAGTCCGTAAAATTATTAATAACCCAGCATCTCATACTCTTTGCACCATCTCCTTATCTACATTATCAGAAGTGCATCATGCATGATGGCGACTTTGAGGCACAGACTCCTCGACATCGCTCTAAAAAACAGAAAAAACGGGAAAAACGAAAAACCACCACCATGGGTATGACTGAATATGGACCCCTCTATGTATGCAAAAACTTGCTTTTCGATAACCTGGAAGCCGCTCAACAGTACGCCAAAGGAGCCAATATCCGGACTTTCCAATGCATGAGCGAAATCCATCACATCTACGAAAACACCCTCATTGAGAAGTTTACAGAAGGTATGCAACACATTGACAAGGCAGGAACCGTCTACGAGGCCTATACCGCCGGTGCTATCTATAATAGTGGTAAAAAAGACGCCATTGCGTGCTGTGCATCGTTTTTCGGCAAAAACAACCCCATGAACGGCCTGAGAGCGCTTTCTGGAGAAAACCTGACCAAGGGTAAAGCTGAGTTGGAGGGAATCTACATTTCGACTATTCGGCTCAGAAAAATGAAGGGCAAAAGAAAGCAAAGGTTCACCGTCTACACAGACTCGGATTACGCTCTGTATTGCATTTATCAGGGATACATGGAGTGGGAGAAAAACGGCTGGAGAGACAAGAAGGGAAACGTGATTGAGGATAAGGAGGAGATTCAAAAGGTGCTCAAGGTGTTTAGAAAGTGTCCCCATATTCAATTGAAGAAGGTGGATAACGAGACTATGGGGCATGCTTGGGCTACTGCCATGGCTGAATATGCTTTGGAGCAGAAAAAGTCTGGAGCTGTCTAAAGGGGTGGTCTATATAGTTTATAAGAATGCATTTGTAGCTACGATAATATTGTGGTTGAGTTTTGCTACTCATCCATCTCTCTAGTTATTCATGTAATAATGTTATATTGTATGGTGTCTACTTGTGGTCCTTCTTGTGACCCTTCTTGTCATCTCCAAAGTGCTCCTTAGACACAGGATCCACATCGATGATATGGTCAGTCACCTCTCCGGTTTCCGAATCGGAAGGAGGAGGGCCAGAGAGAATAACCACATCACTAGACTCGGGGAACAGAGTCTTGGCAGGTCGAACTTCCAGTCTGTAGTGGAAGATGTTCTCGGCCTCAGCGTAATGGGTCTCAAAGGGATCGAAAGAAGCGTCGTGAGTAAGAACAACATCAACAACACCAATCACCTGCTGCTTGGGAGTGCCCTCAATGGACTTGTCCAGCAGAATCTCCTCAAAGGCAATCATTTCCTCTCGTCCAGGCAGGTTATCAAAAGGGTTCTCGGTATCAATCTTCTGCTGTCGAGGGTACAACATGGAGGACTGAGAAATACGTCCGGTAGGGTCCAGGGTCAAAGACTGGCCGTTTCGAGACATGGCAAAGGGGTCCACCTTGAGAATGGAGTTGATATCTCGCTCGTCATCGTTAATAGCAGCGTGGATTCGGTTCACACAAACTCGGTTGAGCTTGGCAAGGTCCAGAGGACCCTTGGACTTGTACACCAGGCTCTGCTGGGCCATTCCGTGCCATCTCTGGTTCATGACTCCAATCTGAGAAGAAGCCACTCGGGATCTGAACCAGAGCATGAGCAGAATAAAGGGGGGCATGATAAGGAAGAGGATGGGCATGGTGATAAACAGGGCCATGTTGAGGAAGAAGAAGGCCAGTCCAAAGAACTTGACATAGGGAGGAGTCACGTTCCAGGCAATGGAAAAGGGACCCTGCTGAGAGTACTTTTGCTTGAGGTTGGGGTTCTCGTTGGAGTTCATTTTCATTTGCGAAAAGACCCGGGTCGACGAAAATTGACGCACCAGAGAAGAAACCGTCTTCTGGTTGAGCAGGTTGCTGGAGGTGAGTGTTTTCTGAGCTCGCATAGGTGTGCTTCTGCTGAGGGAATGGAAGGACGAAAAAGCCGCAATTGAGCGGGGCTTGGCGACAGCCAGAGGCGACGCTCGAAGAGATCGCAAAAGCAGCATTGTGTGAGGTGTGTGTGGTTGAGAGAGATGTCCTCTGCTTTATATAGAGAGTTGCTCAGGCGTTATAACTTTGATTTGGGTGAGAGTTGGTGGGAGTGGTTGTAGAGGGATTGGTGAGGGTGGGAGAGGTGTTGAAGGTAGCGTTAGAATCGCACGAGTCCAGGTGTTACAATGCGACTATTGGCTTGTCAATAGCTCTTCTCTAGCGTCTGGTTTATCGAGACTAGTTCTCAAACGCCTCGCCAATAAGGTGTATCTAAACTCCCAAGACGATAAACTTTTTACGCGTGCAGATTTCATGTTGGGCGGTGATGAGAAAGGGTGTGGCGGGTGTGGCGGAGGTCGTGGAGGTGATTGGTGGCGTGAGACGGTCATTACAAGAGTTTGGGTTCTTATTGTTCACGTTATCCGATTTTCCTTTTTTACTTTTCCATCTTGTCAAAACTAAGGGGGGACCCTTTGTTTTAGTACATTTTTTTTTTTCGTGTTCGCTAATTAACGCCTTTACTTTATTCACGTCACCCTTTCTCTCAAACATCACCAAATGTCGCCGCAGGCTCGGAAGGGACGGGCTGGAGCCCAAAGTGGGGGAACTAAGAGAACCCGAGCGGGAAGAGCGAGTTTGAACGGAAAATCCGGAGAAAACGGAAAAACGGCATCCGATCTGAAAAGTGAGGATGAAACAGTGGAGATCGAAGAGGTGGAAGCTGGTGAAGATGGTGGATCTGGCAAAGCTGAATCGTCAGATGATGCTGACGCCTTCCAAGATGCTCTATCTTCGATTTCCTCGCCAGAATCATCGCCTGAAGCGTCAGCTGATGAATATGAACACTCGTCTGAAGAGGAAGAGGAAGAAGAAGCAGCATCTCCACCTACAAAAAAGAGCAAATATTTTGCTGAATCCGACGAAGAAGAATCAGATATTCCCACATCTAACCTGCCATACTCGAATATGGCTCTTCATCCCAACTCTCTATCGTTTATTCAGACTCTAGAAAAGAACAACAGCAGAGAATGGTTCAAATCACATGATGCGGAGTTCAAACGAGCTAAACAAAACTGGGACAACTTCATCCTGTCGCTAGCAGCTCTCTGTCACAAAAATCACCCAGATCATGTGCCTGCTGAAGTCCCACTGGTCAAACTGCAGTTTCGAATTCACAGAGATATGCGGTTCTCCAACGGACTGCCTTATAAAGCCAGATGGATGGGAGGGTTTAGTCCTACGGGATGTAAGGGTGTGTATCCAAAGTACTTCCTGGTGGTATGGCCTAGTCACGTGATTGTGGGATCAGGTTATAATGCCATGGGAGATGCTGATGTGGGTCCTAGAACTTTGAAGCGACTCAAAGATGACATTCAGGAATCTGGGGGCCAGTGCATTGCTAAAATGCTACGAAAAGTGCAGAAAAAATCAGCTGGATTGGTGTTCAAAAGCCAATTTGACGATGCTGAGGGTCTGATGAAGGAGTTCTTGGAGATGAACGTCACAGATACCATGTATAAAAATGTCCCAAAGGGATACCCGAGTGATTCTCCTGCTGCAGGATTATTGAAATTGAGATCGTTCGTGATCAAGATACAGCTGGAGACGTCAGTAGTGATGGAAAAAGATGGAGCCCAGATTATGGCTTCGTATATGAAGTTTCTCATGCCTTGGGTGAAGTTTTTGAAGGATTACTTTCCAGCTAACTAGTAGCTGGAGGATTGTATAGATAGAATAGATTTTAATAGTACCGTTGTGTTCGCCCAATGGACGAAATACCTTGAAATCTGAGACCTGAGACTATTCAGGGAAGTTTTTGATGAGAATGGGCTTGAAGGAGGCGTGGGAGGCACGTCAGAACAAAATCAAGAAAATGAAATTGTTGAGGGAAGCGAGGGGATTAAATCTCTAAATGAGGATTGTTTGTAGGATGCATCCATAGTGAGATAAATTGCGTTTGGTGCAGGAGAAAACTGGTACCGGATAGCTTCATTACATTTGCAGTATTCGTCCGAACACGACATTATCAGTATTATCAGAACCGTCTGGGTCATGTGATTCTAATTATCAACTCTAGAAACTTGTGATGTGTATATTCAGCGAGATAAATCACAAATAGATTCAAACGACGACAACAAGAGCGCCATGAACGGAAACGCTTAGCAATTACCATTTGCGACATCAGCACATCCCAAGGAATCTGCCCATACTAATATCTCAACACCCCCCAAAATTCCTAGTTTGGGTCCCCGAAACCTTAAAAAAATCGTGCAGAAACGCAAGTAAACACAAAATAAATGGTACCATTGTGTTCGTCGGGAAACGGGGATCACTTCTATATCAATTTCTTTTTGGTTCATTTTTTGCACATCTTTGACCCTTCCTGACATACCCAGGATTAATCGTAGGACCTCGAGATTTTAAGGTGACGTTCATTTAAGCTATAGGAGCATTGGGAATTTTTTTGGTTAAGATTGGGTGTATTTCAAGTAATATTGAAAATGGTTTGTCGCTTAAAATACAGCCAATTTTAACCAAAAAAAATCAGAGTGCTCCCATAGCTTAAATAAACAATACCTTAAAAGCTCAAATCTCTACCATTAATCCTGGGTATGTTAAAAGGGGTTAAAGATTTGTAAAAAACGAATCAAAAAGTAATTGGTATAGGAGTGATCCCCATTTCCCGAAGAACACAATGGTGCCAATTATTTTGCGTTTACTCGCGTTTCTGCACGATTTTTTTTAGGTTTTGGGGGACCCAAACTAGGAATTTTGGACATGTTGAGATATTGGTATCGGTGTGTTCGTTGAGGTCGTGTGATGTCGAATATGGTGGTCGTTTTGCTTCCTCATGAGTATTGCTGTTGCTGTCGTCGTTTGAACTTGTTTGCGTCATATCTTGACGGATAGACGTCCTACAGACTTTTAGTGTTGATCAGGGGATTCATCGGCCTGAGGCGATTCCAATGGTACTAATAAGTTTGTATTTGGGCATATTCTGCAATCACAAAAGTGTTGTTAGCTATGGTATCTCTCTTGTACTAAAGCCAAGATATCTCACCCTAAATGCATCCTACAAAAACCCCAAAACTACAATTTCAATACTCCAGTACCAATGAACAATATGTGAAAGTCTTGGACCTTTTCTACTCTTCCTGGTTATTTGAGAATGGTTTGAAGTTTAGTAAAGTGTTATCGCAAGTCGTTGGTTGATAAACACAATAATACCTACTCTATGAGGACATACTGATTTGTAACTTCATTGATCACTCCAAACTAACTCTTTTCCGTAGAATTCACTTTGATTTGAAGCTATGAGCTACTCCTATTATGATTTCTTTTAAGCTGGGATCTTGTGGGACAGAAACTAGCTGTCCAAGTACACCCCAAAATCAATTTAAACAGCATAAACACCCTGGGATGGCTACTTCATCGTTGACTCTTGATGCGACAAGACTCTTCCAATTGATAAAGGAGCTCAATGGGAAAAAATCCCAAACTCCGAGACATGCGATCACTCATTTCAATATTGGGATTTACCGAACCGAGGGAGATATTATGAACAAAATAAAACAAATGGGTTTGTATAGGGAAACGAGGGGAGCAAACCTGTATAAGTTGCTTACTTATTGGATTGCTGTAGAGTAAGATATATGAGGTTTAGTATCGGAGAATTCTGGTTTGGAAAGAGCCATACTCATCAGATATGAACTGAATCAACAAAAAAACTGTGGTGTGAGAGTCTAACTAGTCCATAAATGTCTAATCTTTTTGATTTTTGTCGCTCCGAATTATTTGTATTTAATTTGATTTTTCTGATTTTTCTGAAAAAATCAAAATAAATACGAATTAATTAAAATAAATTATAACTAGCTTCTACGTTATCCTACACAGATGTAGATCATTTCACAAGTTGAGACAGGTCTAATACACATATGGAAGGCATATTTACACATATACCTATTATATTCATGAAGTCCCATCAAGTTTCGTTGATTTCCAATTCGTCAACTCTCAGAAACCAGCACAAAACATCTTCAAACTCCTCTATACTCGTCGGCACTATTAAGCCACCTATTTTACGTCCATTTAAAGCCCATTTGCCCCCACAAACGTCACACACCGTTATCAGATTTATTCTGATTTAATTCAAAAATTGTTCAATAATATCGATCAGAACACGATGTTATTAGCATACAACCCCACAGCCCAATTATGTAAATGTTTTGAATAATATTACCTAACCTACTTCTCCTCAGTCACCTCCTTCTCCTCGACCTCCTCGGCAACCTCCTCCTGTGCCTCAGGACATCGCTCACTATACGGTCTCACACACATGTCCTTATCAAAGACCTCCTCTCCCAGTTTCGGCAGACGGCTGGCAAACAGCAAATATGAGGTATGCGATTTGATCTCCTGTTCACACTTGGACACCTCGGTCCATTCGAAACTCTCATCTCCCTCCTTGATCTTCTGACCCTTACCCCAGGGGTTGTAACCTCTATGACCCGACTCGGTTTTGGATCGTTTCGAGTCTCGCTCATCAGACTCATCCTCTTCAGCGGTCTCGGTCTCGGTTCTGATTCGTGCATTTCTCTTGGCCAGACCAGACTCTCTTCTGGACTTGACATCTCTCAGTCTGATGATAGCTTCATCCAGCGACCGCTTCATCTCCAGTCTAGACTCCCATCGCTTGGCAGAGACCTCCACCATCTCAATATCAACCCAGCCGGCTTCCTGAAGAGCCTGAACGGACTTTACAACCTGCTCAAAGCAAGGCGAGAAACAGCATACTCTGGACACTACCGAACGGTCAATGACCCGTTCAAGATGCGGGATAGCAGTCCAGGGAGCTGGAAGATCGAGGAACACGGCCGTGGCATCGACAGTTGTGCCCTCAATGTCAAAACCGTCATTGCACACATCTCGGTGTGTAGGAGTAACATTGGTCAGCTGATGTCGCTCAAACTCGCCCTTGGCAAGCGTGTATCGCTCTTCATGAAACTCGTACGAAAACACCTTACCGGTGGGGCCTGCTGACCGCGAAACAGCGTGTGTAAAAGAGCCTGATCCGGTTCCTGACTCAATGACAGTAGACCCAGGACGAATCTTCAGACGCTGAACAATGTAAGAAGAGTCAGTGGTGTAGACGATCTGGGTTCTGTGAGGGAGGGACAGAGTCCACAGCTCGGGAGTAGGGTGAATCAGATGAATGAATCCCTGCTTGGACATGCTTCCAAGCTGAGCTCCATACTTGTCCATCTTTCTGTGAGGAAAAGCGCCGTATCGGGTGTTGAAGAGACCCTCTTTTTTCTCAACGACAATGGGCTTGATCGCCGTACGCGTCATCCAGCCGAGAACGAGATCTCCATCCTCAATATCGTCTTTGTATGCCGAGAACATGGTTGTGTGGTGTGTTGTAGTGTGAAAAATAAATTTTGATATTTTGCTTTTTAGGTTGGGCTGCAGGTGGCAGGTAGACGGTGGATTTATTGGTGAGGAGATACTGGGGTAACTAATGGTCGTATGGGAATAATTATTATATTGTTGAACTCCTGAAGATAAGGAGAATCTTTTAGGTCTTTAATATCTCTAGATTGAGTACAAAAAGGGTGTGTTTGATGAACCTGTTCTGGCCTCTATAGAAACCACGATCAACCTCCCAACCTTAACTGTTGATGTTCAAGCGAACAGTTTAAAACAAGGAATCCGGTAATACATACCAACACAACAGTAGATCACCTTCAATACTTGATTTTGGTATCAAAAGATAGCCCTAAATCAGGGGAATATTTTCGTATAACAAAATCAAACATTGCTTATCTGTAGCATCCACAAAATCAAAACCCAATATTACTATCGTAAAACATCCTAAACCTGACAAAGCTCGAGAATATAACTCTACTAGCCATTTACTTTCCGTCACCTTCACCATTTATCTCCTATCGTTTCCACGACCCCCCACCCACTTGACCGTTTATCTCGTCGGTACTATTTTAAAGTTCATGCACGCAAAATTATTTTATTTGCATCTTTCAGCGCTCCTCACACAACCCAACCACACAACATGCCTCCCCTCACCGAACCGTTTGTGCTGTGCGACTTGCCCCAGAGCTCTCTGACCGTCGCCGACAAGGTCGCTGTGCCTCGTTTGAGCGCTGGATCTCAGTATCTGCTCGGAATCAGTCACTCTCAGGCTGCTCTCTACGAGCTGACCCCTTCACCTCGATCTGTGTGGACTCACTTTCTGTCTCTCACTCAGGCCGTGACTGCCATCACCAACACAGACAAGATGGTGTACGTGGCGATTCGAGACCGAAAGAAGTTTTTCGTTGAGCGAGTGGAGCGAGAGGAGGAGAACAAGAGCTCCCTGACACTGTCTGAGGCCGCTGTGGCCGTGGGAACCAGTGCAGATGACTCCAGAGTGTACCTGGTTACCGAGGGCGGTCACGTCAAGGTTGCTCCTGTGTCTTTGTTTGGATCTTCAGGCGACAAGATTCCTACTCTGTTTGATGCTGGAAAGAAGCAGACCACCGAGTACTCTCTGTTCATGCCCTCTAGCCGAACTGACGAGTTTTCGGACGGTCTTTTGGTGCTTGTGCTTGCCTCCAGAGACTCTTACCGTGCTGTTTTGCTCGGTCTCAAGTCTTCTGGATGTGTTGTTCTGGCTGATAAGGTGCTGAAGGAGATTGCCACAGATTCCAAGCCCGCTTTCACTGCTGTCGACGATGTGCTGTCTTGTTTCTCCAACACCACCCTCTACAGCTTTGCTCTGCCTTCTCTCAAGGTCACTACCCAGATTGAGCGTCCTGAGGGCGTTTCTGGAAACTCTTCTATTCTGGCCATCAACTCCAGAACCACTCTGCTGTCTTCCAACGATAAACTGACCCTTGTGGATACCTACTACGAGTCCATTGTGGCTGAGGTTGACGCCTCTCAGCTTTCTCTGCTGTCTTTCTACCCTGATACCCAGACTGTCCTTGGTGTTCAGCCCCAGAAGGGTGGTTTCTGTGTCTCTGGAGTGACTGTTGATCTGTCTTCTGGCTCCTCTCTGCTCGACTCTGTTGCTCGAGGACAGGGACTTCAGACTTCTGCTACACGAGAACAACAGCGACAACACGACTGGAGAATGTCCAACATCCACATGGCCAAGACTTACCGTCTGGAAAGCGATTTTGCCGATGTTTCCGGCTACGAGGTGGTTGTGGACGCTGCCAAGAAGTCGCAGAAGCATTCCCAGCAGCTTATCGACACTCTGCGAAAGTCTGAGGGTGCTGCTTTCGATGCTGCTCTGCTCAAATACATGAAGCCCCGAAAGTGGGTCAAACAGAACCCCGAGCCTGCGTTCACAGTGTACGAGGAGCGAGACGATGCTCAGATTGATAACTTCCTGATGGACCAGATCTGTGCTCTGTTGTTTGACAACTACAAAAGCGATGAGCCTGTTCTCAAGGCTGATCCTCCCGTCAAAGCTCTCACTTACCTTCTTACACACTCTCTCTTCCCTACCAGTCGGTTCCCCAACCTGCTTGATACCTTTGAGTCGCATCCTTTCTTGCAGCGTCAGGCTTTGGTGAACGCCCCTGCTTTGTCGTGCTCTGTCATTGTCAAGGCTCTGGGCTCTTCTGTGTCTGAGGAGATCGTCAACGATGCTGTGGTTCGACTATTGGAGGAGTTCCGACCCGCTGAGATTACAAAGACCGTCCGAAAGGAGATTACAGATCTCAATGGACTGGTTGCGAAACTGCAGAGCGATGCTGGATGGGCTCTGATTCCTTGTGTCATTGATGCTGGTGGACTGCTGGGATGGAACCTGGAGACGATCCAGGAGCTCAGAAAGGCGCTGCAGAGCGAGCTGCAGACCCAGACTGAGGCTGCTACTACCGTGGCAATGGTGGATACTCTGAAACTGAGAATGATGGCTCAGGAGCGAGTGGCTCTGCGACAGCCGTACCTGGAGAAGGGCGACGAGAAGCTGGACGCCTCTTATGTTGTTGAGAAGTTGCATATTTAAGGAGAATTGGATGGACCTCACGGAGGTGCTGTATAAATAATAAAATATAGACAGAGAGTTGTGTAGAGGGAGGTGCAAAAGGTACAAGTGTCTTATGTAGAACAAGAACCAAGTATAACATCAAGCATGAATTGGTGTTCTTAGATGGTATCATTTATCTCTTTCCGAAGGTTGGATATGTCCAGTATACTTAGGCTAGTGAACTGTAGATGTTCTGGGAGGTTTGGGGTTGACACTATACAAGTGCTTTCAGACGAAATGGATATATCCAACGTTGTAGCACGCCTCTGGAAGTACATTACGCTTTGTTTCACCTTGATGCGGTCTTTCCTTGTGGTGATAAGATCATATCAAGAAAGGGTGCATAATCTCTGCAATACAAAACACCCCAAACAGGTGAAAGGCGTGGCACAGGAGCGTGGAAATTGACCTACAGTATATTGCGATGTCAAAGAACAACCTCAGCTATTGATTTCGCAATTTATAAAAACTTTTGATTTTTTTTCGATATTTTTTTTTTTACTTTTTTTCATCATTGGCTAACAAGGATTTGCGCAAAACAACACATCCTAAAGTGTTATTACCAAAGGTGAAGGTTGATATAGCATCAATTGATCGTTTTAATTCAGTTGACGTTTTAAAAAACCTGAATCATGAGGTTTTTACCCCAGTTTGATGAGACCAAAGTTTTGTATAATTTTGATTTTTGGCATTTTTTGACAAAATCTCATGTGGTCCCCCCCACGAGGAGAAAATCGGACTTTTTTTGGAAAAAAGCAACATATTTTTTTTGGTCTGTAATCAGTTTCCCATGTTGTAGCATGTCTCTGGAAGTACAATGCGCTTTGTTTCACCTCGCTACGGTCTCTCCTTGTGGTGTTACTCAAGTATGATCATATCAAGCAAATCTCTGCCTGCAAAACAGTGTCCAAACAGGCCATAGACGAGCTACAAGAGCATGAAAATTAGTAGACAGTATATTGGGGTGTCAAAGAACAACCAGAGCTATCAATATTGCAATTTATAAAAACTTTGTATTTTTTTTTCCAGTTTTTTTTTCACATTTTTTTTCAGTGTCAGAAAAACGAGGATTAGTGCTAATCAGCACATCCTGAACTGTTATTGGCAAAGGTGAAGATGAATATAGAAACAATTGGTCGTTTCGATTCAGCTAATCTTTTGAAAATTGGAAAATCTGCTGTTTTTACCCCAGTTTCATGGGTCTAAAGTTTTATGATATCTTGATTTTTGGCTGTTTTTTGACAAAATCGCAGGTGGTCCCCCCCATGAGCCGAAAATAGGACTTTTTTGAGAAAAAAACGGCATTTTTATTTTGTCTCCAATTCAGTATCCCATGTTGTAGCACGCCTCTGGAAGTACAATACGCTTTGTTTCACCTCGCTACTGTCTCTCCTGGTGGTGTTACTCAAGTATGACCATATCTAATTAGCAAAATCTGCCATACAAAACAGTGTACGAAAAGGTCCCCAAGTACGTGGAAGTTGACCTATGGTATATTTTGATGTCAAAGAACAACCTGAGCTACTAATATCGTAACCCTCAAGTATTCTAGTCAAATAATCTTACTGTCTTATCAGTAGCTATACCAGATCACTACTTAACATCCTTGTAGCTACTGCCCAGTCTAAGGCTTATCTTAGGCTCATCGTATAAGCTAATACAGCCGTACCTACGCTAATTAACGCCCTACCTGGTACCAGGCACAATCAGCTTTACCAACGCTACCACAACTACAGTCGTCATCATGTTCATTCGTGCAATAAATAAAATAAATAATCCTCCCTCTTCTCACCTCCGTTACCTCATCAGATGCAACCGTTTGTACTGCTTGAAGATTTCCTGTGTTAGCCAGATTCATGTCTTCCAACTCCGATGAAGTTACAATTGGTATCCAATCAAACCCTCTCACACTGCTCGCTGCTCACTTCGTTCGCAGTTCACAGTGTTCTACTCACCGCCAAAGCCGCAGGCTCAACACTTCCTCCTTTGCACATTTCGTAACAAATCTGCAACCCCCTCTCGTCCAGCGGCACGTCCAGCAGCCGCGCCATTTCCTTGAGCACCTCCAATATCTTCTGTTCCTGATCCATGGTGTGGGCGTCGCTTGCTGGGGAAATTACACGCAACGCGTCTTAGATATAAGTTGGTGTTTAAGGTTTGGAGGTTTTGTGTGGGAAAACGATATCCGACGGTGGAGGTGGTTTGGAGTAATGGAGGGATAATGTTGGTATGGTTGGATAGAGGAAGTCTTGAGGAGTCTGAAAATCTGGTTTATATCGTCATAGCACCTATATTGAGCCCAGGAAGTGGTCCTAAACTCCCTCCTCCCATGAGGCAAATCAAAGTTTGATCACTTGACCTCAACTAATGGGGCTCTTCTGACGAGTCCACTTCGGGTTTATCTTAAGTGCGGTGGTCAAGAACATGCTAAGAGTCATGATTGATATCAACTAGTTGAAACCCGCTGTTTTCTGGCTTGTCCTATACTCCAATGCTCATACTGTGTCTCCCGTTACCCCAGCAACAGCCGTCCACTGTACCTGCTTCATACAGCCATCTCTTTTTCTCCTCTCCAAAGCGGCTTTATTATTTTTATTTTGCTCAGTCTAGACTCAAGCGTACCTTACGTAAACGAGATATTATCAACGCCTTGTGTTAATGTGCCTTGTTTTTGTGGCCTGTTTGTGCTGCTTCGGGGTTGCTCTGGATACTGCGCAGGTGTGCGTTGTGGAAAAAATTGGACGAAAAAAAAGTAACCCCGATTCAGGTGAAACTGCGAGTAAGGGTCCACCCTTAGTCTTTGGGTGTTCTTTCGGATGTCTCATTTTTATCGTTTTCGAAGAAATTTGCCTTTGGCTGGACCATTTTTATTTCCTTTTTCTTCCTTCCGTCCTTCATATATTGCCCCAAATTAGACAATGCATCTCATGAGGACCGTGGAAACAAAAGGAACATTTTTTATTATTTGTGGCGTCATAAAGACCTGAACAACGACAGGTTACAGGATACAACACTCACGTGACTTGTATTGATGACGTTTTCTCCGTTTTAGTGAAAAATCAAGTTTTGAAAAACCTGGAGAAGCTCACAGTTCAGGCGCATTGTCGGTCTTACCTTGAAAGAGCGACAAACGGTTTTAAAAGCTAAAAAGACACCTCCTAAGCCTAGACCCGCTTAGTAAGCTAACAACATCATTTAATACCATTTGCACCCACTTTCCAGTGATTTCCACACACTCACAAAACTCCCCTCCAATCAAAAGTCCCAAAAGCTGCTTACTTGTCACTGGATTGTGCAGTAGATGCACGATAAGCCGAGGGAATAAGTGGGATGTAGCTGGATCAGTTTTTGTGCAATCATAAATCTGAAAGCATTCCTAGATACGGATTCTTCAGGAGATTACAAAAATTCAACCCAAAGTCGAAAATGGTGTATTTTCCTCTATGTCGTTGCACACCTTCTAGAACCATCAAGCTGGGGCCAGTTGCTTCCACTTTTTTTTAAGCTTTTGCCAATAAACTATTTCACCTTATTTTACAACTTTTCAGAGATCGCCATCTACACCTCCTCACCACACACACAATGACCTCAATCAACCTTGGACACCCCGTTGACATGCACGTCCACCTGCGACAGGGCGAGATGATGAAGCTCGTCACTCCTACTGTCAAGCAGGGTGGCTTTTCCGTCGCCTACGTCATGCCCAACCTGGTTCCTCCCGTGACTTCTCCTGCTCGAGCTCTGGAGTACAAGCAGGAGCTTTCTGCTCTTGCTCCCGACACTGAGTTCATGGTCACCATGTACCTGTCTCCCGAGATCACCCCCGAGGTTGTTGCTGACGCTGCTGCCAAGGGTATCTCCGGTATCAAGGTGTACCCTGCAGGTGTTACTACCAACTCCGATCAGGGTGTTTCTTCTTACGAGCAGTACTACCCTGTTTTCCGAGCCATGGAGGAGCACAACCTGGTGCTGAACCTGCACGGAGAGTGTCCCAGCACTCCTCAGAGCGATATTACCGTTCTGAACGCCGAGGAGCGATTCCTTCCTACTCTTGGAGAGCTCAACAAGATGTTCCCCAAGCTGCGAATTGTGCTGGAGCACTGCACCACCAAGGCTGCTGTTGATGCCGTCAACGCCTGTGACGCTAATGTTGCTGGATCTATCACTGCTCACCATCTGTCTCTGATCATTGACAACTGGTCTGGAAACGCCATCAACTTCTGCAAGCCTGTTGCCAAGCTGCCTTCTGACCGAGACGCTCTTGTTGCCGCAGCAACCTCCGGATCCCCCAAGTTCTTCTTTGGATCTGACTCTGCTCCTCATCCCATCAAGAACAAGCGAACCTGCACTAACGCTCCTGCCGGTGTCTTCACTCAGAGCCATGCTCTCACTTACGTCACCCAGGTGTTTGACAAGGCTGGCAAGCTGGAGAACCTCAAGAAGTTCGTCACTGACCATGGCCGAAAGTTCTACCAGATTGAGGATCGAGCTGTTGAGGGCCCTGAGGTGAAGGTTGTCAAGAAGGAGATTGTCATTCCTGATCTCATTGGACCTGAGGATGACGGTGTGGTTCCTTTCCGAGCTGGAGAGAAGCTCGACTGGGTTGTTGAGTGGGCTTAAGGGTGTGCTTAAGACCTAAAGACAGTCGAAAGACAGTAGATAAAACTAAAACTAATGAATGATATATATTGAACTTATGAGTGGCGGTGTTTGGGTAGTTGAAGTGGTGTCTGTTTAGCTATATAAATAAGATACACCCACAAGGTTCCTCGAGGTTGATGGAGGTGGATATATAAGATAGATGAAGCGGATATGACTTAGTGGTCACGTGATAATGTATTTGGAATCGGGTTTTTGTGGAAATTTTTGTTTTAGCGTCCTGAGATGCTCTAATTTCCTGTCCTGTGCTTCTCTCTTTTTAGTCAAGTGTTCCCATTAAGCTCATCTTGGTTATTAGTTAGCTATTAGTTAAACTTTGTGCATTACTAATACTCAATTTAAGGTCATCTCAGGCGCTAAAAATATACAACCAAAGACTCCATCAAAAAGGTCCAATCGCTCTGGAACAAAACCTCCTCACTCTCGTAACCCCGGCAACATCCTTATACCCTTATTCTCTCTCCCCACTCGCTTACTAATGTCAGGCAGCGTGCGGCTCAGCTGCTGCCCGATCTGGAACCTTCCAGAGGAGGCGGGAGACGTTCGGTAATGAGATTTTGGAATGTCATGGAAGAAAGTGGAATTTCACACAAAAACTTATTGGAAAGAATACACGCCATTTTTCGACCGGTTTGCCACTATTCACATCTCCTCTTTGTCCTTCTAATATTCCTTCCATTCTACACTCTTCCCCATGGTTCCATCTCTCTTGCACGCATAAAATCTGCAGCCCGAGTTTAAATTTTTTAGTGAACAATTATATTTATATTCTGCGAGCACCGTTTTCCACCCCCAAAATACACAACCAAAATGTCCGAAAACACAACTACACACGACGACAAGCGACAAAAGACCGACGAGGACATGTTCCAGAGCGTGGGCGACCATGCCACCAACGTGGACTCTCAGGGACTTCGACAAACCGGAGCTGAAGATGCTGAGGGCCATCCTGTCCAGGAGATTGAGTCTTTCTGTGTCAACTGTGAGAAGACCGGTATCACCCGACTGCTGCTCACCACCATTCCCTACTTCCGGGAGATTGTGCTCATGTCTTTTGAGTGCCCCCACTGCCACCTGAAGAACTCTGAGATCCAGCCTGCTGCCCAGGTGTCCGAGAAGGGCTCCAAGTACATGCTGCGAGTCGAGAACAAGGCCGATCTTGCTCGACAGGTCGTCAAGAGCGACTCTGGAGCCGTCAAGTTCGTTGAGCTTGATGTGGAGATTCCCGCCAAGCGAGGCCAGCTCACTAACGTTGAGGGTCTTCTTACCCAGCTGGCTGAGGATCTCGAGTCTGACCAGCCTGTTCGAAAGCACGTTGACCCCGAGACTCATGCCAAGATTGAGGAGTTCCTTGCCAAGATCCGAGGAACCATTGAGGGAGACGAGCAGCGATACCCCTTCACTGTTCAGGTTGACGATCCTGCTGGAAACTCTTGGATTGAGTACGTTCCTGGAGAGCCCTCTTCCAAGTGGTCCCATGTGGAGTACTTCCGAACCAAGGCTATGGCCAAGGCTCTCGGTCTAAGTGTGCAGGATGACGATACTCCTGCTCGAAACGAGTCTGTTGCTCAGGCCGTTAACGATGCTGCTCCTACCATCACTGCTGCTTCTGATACTGTTGCCACTGCTGATGGTTCTGAGATTGAGAACATGCATTCCGAAGTGCAGGTGTTTGAGTCTTCGTGCCCCTCGTGCTTCTCCAAGAACTGCCCCACCAACATGAAGGTGGTCAACATTCCGCATTTCAAGGACGTGATTATCATGGCCACTGTCTGTGAGGACTGTGGATACAAGTCCAACGAGGTCAAGACTGGAGGAGAGGTGCCCGAGAAGGGTAAGCGAACCACCCTGCTGTGTGACGATCCCGAGGATCTCACCCGAGACATTCTCAAGTCCGAGTCTTGTCGACTTCACATTCCTGAGCTTGATCTCGATCTCACAGCCGGTACTCTTGGTGGCCGATTCACTACCATTGAGGGTCTGCTCAACCAGGTTCACGATGAGCTTGACGAGCGAGTCTTCACCCAGACTTCCGATTCTATGACTGTCGAGACCGAGCAGCGATGGAAGACCTTCCTTGCTCGACTCAAGTCTGCTTCAGATGGTCAGATTCCCTTCACTCTGGTGATGGAGGATCCTCTGGCTGCTTCGTATGTTCAGAACCCCTTTGCTCCTGACCTTGATCCTAACATGACTTTCGAGGACTTTGAGCGAACCGACGAGCAGAATGACGACCTTGGACTCAAGGATATGAACGTTGATTCGTACCAGCAGGAGGAGGCGGCTGCCAACTAGACAAAACACTAGATAGAGATGTGCATGTAATATTAATGATTTTTTATAGGAACTAATTAGCCGTATACTGTAGACGCTGTAGACCAACCTCATGTAAACATAACTTAGCCACCATAACTATCTGGATACAACCTCTTCTACTTGACTGCTACTTGTCTTATTCATGTTTATGTTTCTTATCATTGTTTATATTCGTCGCATCGTCAATCTATAACTTAATCATCATTCTCGCCCTCAACGTTCTCGTAAGGCACCTCGGCCTGAGGAGTGTATCGGTAGGCATGTCGTCGAGCTCCGTCCGACCAGTCGAGCAGAGCAGTGTGAGAGGTTCGTCGGTTGTCCCAGACAACGACAGATCCGTCTTCCCATCGGGCTCGAACATGGAAATCGGATCCCTTGGCAATGATCTCGTACAGGAAGTTGAGAATCAGATCAGACTCCTCCTGCTTGAGACCGACAATGTTTCGGGTGAACTGGGGGTTGACGAAGATGGACTTCTTGCCAGTGGCAGGGTGGGTTCGAATGATGGGGTGGATGTTAGTCACGGGCTCTCGTCGGACAACACCTCCTCGTCGAATAGAAGCGTCAGCCTGCTCGTGAGCAGAGTGGACAGCCTTGAGTCCTTCAAGTCGCTTCTTGAACTCGGGAGAAAGTCGGTTGTAGGCCTCAGTGTTATCAGAGAAAAGAGTGTCTCCTCCAGTTCGAGGCATCTCCAGAATACCAAGGAAGGTGGTTCCGGGAGGCTGCTTCTCGTAGGTGACATCAGAGTGCCAGGCGACCGAAGACAGGTTGGAGGCAAAGTACTCGGAGTAGATATCGTCTCCCTCTTCTCGGAAGATGAGATGCACCTCAGGGTAAGCCTGGGGAGATCCAGAAGTAGGGTGAATGTGCTGTCGTCCAAAGTGCTCGGCGTACTTGAGAGCGTCCTTGATGGGCAGTTCTCGGAAGTCCTGGTCTCGGAACACAACCACTCCTCGCTCAGCAACGTAGTAGGCAAGCTCATCCTTGGCCTTGTCGGACAGCTTGGACAGCTGAACACCTCGAACCTCGGATCCAAACTTGGGGGTCAGATCATCGACAGAGTAGCCGTACTTGGTCAGCTGCTCAGAGGGAACCAGGTACTTTTTGTCGTTGGTAGGCACTCCCTTGTGGAACAGGTTGGGCAGAGACTTGTCGGCTCGCTTACCGGGCTCCTCAAACTTGAACTGCTGGTAGGGCTCAAACTTCTCGCTCTGGTCCCAGCCAGGAGCGTACTCAGGGTACTTGAGAGGAGGCTCATGTGTCTTGGGGCCGGAAGTCTTGTCACCGGTAGCTCGGAAGGTGGAGGCGTCAATGGCCTGGATTCGGTATGCGGTTTGAGTGGACATGGTGTATACCGAGAGAGAAAAAGCGATTGAGTAGGTATATATAGAGCTCGTGGCTTATCACGTCATTTTTGGCCGAGAGGACGGTTCCTCCGCTATTTCCATGTGGCTTGAAGCTAGCCAAACTGTGTTGGTGTGGCTTTACCAGAAGGGGCCTGGTGTGTGGCTTGAGAGGTTTGTGGGTAATCGCCTGTTTTTCCCGGGTTTCCCTTTTGCCGCTTTTTTTCTGCTTTTTTTTCCGTTTCCCGTTTCTGTATAGTCCTGCTTACTATCCCCCACCGCTTACCCGCCATGGCACCATCGAGAGTGCAGATTGCATGCACCGTCCTGCCGCCACATGCGTGGCTAGGTTTGGAAAAAGGTGCGGAAATTGAGTTTGTGGGGAGGTTACGTGATTGTGGCTGTAGACAACTTGGGGTACCGAAGGAAATGAAAAACGACATGAAATGAAAATGTGGGGTATGACTAATTGGTGTTGTTAGTTGGGTGGTTGGACTATGGTCTTATTCTTGTCTCAATTAGCCTATACCAATGGTGCAATACGGATAAGCTGTAACTTGAGCACACCATAAATCAACGTCAAGTTGCCCTCTCACTATATTTCACATTCCCTCTTCCACTCGAGCCTTTCTTTTTACGCCTTTACGCCTCTTCCTGTCTTCCAATTACGTCTTTTGTGGAACTCGTCTTCCTCTCCCCAGCTAACTTTCCAGGGCTGTCTCAGATTAGCAATGTGATGGCGAAATGTGGCTGTGGCTTAGATTGACTATGGGGCGGGTGTCAGGGTCGAACGGCGTAACGGTGTTTTAGTCGGGGCGAAAGAGCTATAGCTGTTTGTGCTCGTGTGCATGTTCCTTCTGCTTATCAGTGTGCTCTTATCTATGTTCACTTTAGATAACATAGATGTCGTCCAACTTCAGACTTCCACACTCCTTTTGACATTACCACTTTGAGCCTCACTCTATTATCCATCTTTATGAGCTCCGAGTAACGTTAGCGTGAAGTCTGAGGTACCGAGTAGTCGGGGCCGAGGTAGCACGTGTGACAGACGCTAGACGAAGCACAACACAATGGAATGGTACAATACAATGCAATTGACGGTTTCCAGGGTAACAACGCTGTGTTAGTGCTATATCTATGTTGCTACTGTCTCCTTCTGTTATCAATCTCATCTTATAGATCTTCATATCTCGCTGTTATACAGCAACAAATACGGTTCGTAACTTACACCTTAAGAGATCCGGCTATCCGGAGAGAGGGATCCAAAGTGACTGACAGACGATTGATATACTATAGACACAAATAGCACAATAAATATACACCGTCAACAGTTGCTACCAATTGTTGTACTGTTTATCTATGTGCAATTGTGTGCGTCAGTGTCATCGTTAATGTTTTGTGTTGTTATGTCCTCTGTCACACACATCCCTCTCTCTTAGTGTGTCATGTCATTCGTTCATGTGCACTTATTTTACGCGCTTAAAAATCTGTCTGAGGTTCGTTCCGTCGGCCTCCGACACTCTGACAACTCATACGCACATTGCTTTTGGCACTGAACAAAATAAGATTCACGACTGCCTTATCTGAACCTTGGCTGGATCATAGCTGTGACTGCATGTGGTTTATAGGCACGTGATTGGGGTATTTCTGAGCAGAAATTGGGTCAATTGATAGAGCCTTGGAATTGAGTCGTATATGAGTGCTTCTGCAGTTTTCCAACAATGAGCGTCTACTCAAAACTGTTCTGATGAGAAGCTATCCAAATAAGAGGCAGTTCGGAAGTTATAATAGCACTTAGTTGAACTATTAAGTGTCTTTATAGGTTCTAATACTACAGTACATCTACTTGTATTCTACTTCTCAGTTCTATCAGCAACACTGTATTACTGTATCACGACAGTATGTCTCTTCAATCTTTACCCCTATCTCCAACACAGTGTCTACCTTATGATCACTAGATCTTTACTACCTGTATACAGTCAGTTCCTCAGTATATAGTCATACATTAGTTATAAATAATTAGTTGTCCAAAATAATCCCCCTTCAAATAAGCAAAGCCGGAATGACCACAGCAAGAACAGCCTTCTCAACACCCACTCTACCTCCTCCGTTATGCTTCTTATTTAGGGCGTTTGGTGCAGCTGCTGTTTGAGCTTGACCTCTCCAAGCATAGGATGTGCTCACTTTAGTGGTACATCCTTTAGTTCCAGTGCTGGTACACACTGAACTACTGCTCTCAGTGGTAGAAGTAGCAGTAGGTAAAGGGTCGTCTGAAAACTGTGTGGTGAGTGTATGAATGTCGAATCCAGGTACCAGCCAAGCGGTGTTAATTGATGTGTAGAAATTGAACCCCGAAACTGTGCTGAAGTACTTGTCAATAATAGATAGCATATCATCTCTGACTGTCATGATACCGTCTCTATTATCCGTAGCCATGGTCTTTAGAGAACTTCGAACAGCTTTGTATGCCGGATCATTCTGCATGTCCACTCCAGCATTCTGATAAGCGTTATGGTCGATAATCTGGCCTTCCAGGTTCTGATCTATCTGACCAGGACCCGTGCCGTACTTTGGCTGAGCCGAAGAGGTCGTTTTGGCCGCAAAAACGAGCGGAAGTTGAATTAGGAGAGTCGACAGAAGCATTACCGGCTTTCTAGATACGCTGTATACTATATATACCCTGGACAAGGAGTAGTCCCAGCTATTTTTACCATGTGGGGTGGGAGCCCAGCGATAAAGATGTTGGTGGGGAAGAATGTGAGAGATAAGTGGATAGTATAGAAATGATCGTGGAGTCGAGGGGAATTGATTCCAGTTGTCAGAATTCGTTTATCTTTACCGTAGCATTCAGGAAACAACATCTCCTGATACCCAGCCTATTTTTGGCTGCATACAGAGTTTCAATTAATGCACACCTTTAGCGGGGTTCAAAATGGACTCTAGAAAAAAACCTCTTAGTAGGCGTTTCTGCAGCGGGAAAAGCACCAATTGATTTGGCTGCTCTCTGTGAGTACTTCACGTGTTACCCCTTGTTTCTTATACAGCATTACACTGATATCATGATACCCCAGCACACCTCCCTGAACTGTATTCATATCGTACGTACAGCCTATTAATAATCCCACATAACCGGATACGGCATGTGTAGATACCCGAGTATTATTTTCCAGCCGTTGTCAAATGAAGCTCACACGCTCAAAAAGGAGTTATTACAACAGCACCAACACGTACTTGGCCCAGCAATTAGTGTCAGTCTAGTTATATGTTACGGACCGTTAGTTATATCCGATATAAGAACACCCCTTAATACACGTTTAAATATTGCATGATCTGTACCAGCACAAATTTAGCAGCAACGAAAAGACGTACGGTACATATACCCCCACCCGTACCGTCACCCACCGGTATAGACATCACGTGACTTGTACAGTATACCACCAAAAACCTGGACTAGCACAGACTGTATAAGCGTGGTGTTCTCGTATAGCTATTACGTGAGTTTAGGAGGTGTCAAAAATCAGGGGTACTGTAGATGTCAACCTGTCAAAACCACATGAATATCTTTTTTCCTCATCCGGAAATGACATGGTTGGCAACGTTGATCTCCTGCTGTATATAATATTTGCACAGATCTCGCATGTCTCAGTCGCTTATGCTGTATAATAATAACACAGAAACCTGGACACGCATGCAGGGTGGGTAAGATGCAGCCAATAAAGTGGAGGAAATGAAATGACTTGGAATATGGTCTTGTTGGGTCTCAAAAGAATACCCAGAAGGAGGGGAGTATTTTTATCTGGTTTATTTTGAAATCTGACGTCTCCTCGCTGAGATGAGTATGTGGGGCTTATACAGCCTCAATGGCTTCTCAAACACGTCACATGATATATCACCTGACTATTTACCTTGAGGCTGTTTCATCTTACATTATTTCAGTCAATAACAGCTTCTTCAATGAGGTTTTCGAGGAGCCTCAAACGTCATCTCAGAATTAAACCTTTTTGTAAAAGCCTACTTTCACAACTCCATTGACCTGGCCTAAACGGTCAAGGCCAATTACAAGCCTCAAAACGAAAATACAAGTATATAAACACTCTCAATTCCTCTCTATATCCCTACACACTCATTCAAACAACAACAACTACAACAATGTCTCCCGCTCGTCCCGTTCTCAAAGGTGATCCCAACTACAAGATTACTGCTATCGAAGGTAAGTGTGAATTCTAAATCCCCCAAAAATCTAAAACTAACCCAGGCAAACCCCAGCTGGCCGTCCAGCAGATTTGTGTAATCGCATGATTTATATAGCAATGGATTCTCCTTGAAAAGGGCTATCTCGTAGTATCAATTAAAGTGAATTCCGCGCGATTTTCAACAAAATTCAGATAGTAGTAGGCACGTTTTCCGGAAAATTAAGATTTGACTTCGTGGCCAAGTTGGTTAAGGCGTACGACTGTTAGTCACCTGAATGGCCGCCATCGTAAGATCGAGAGTTCGACCCTCTCCGAGGTCGTCAAATCATTTTTTTTTCTTTTTCACCAGAAAGCAAGGTGCTTGTGACAAGAGGAAGGGCCACGTCAGAAAATGACTTTTTTTTTTTACTCCACATTATCAGAACCGTTCTTATGAATTTTTGGTGTAGTTTTTCTGACTTGGCTCGAGTGTGAGCCAAGAGCTTACCAATATGAGATTCTGGGAAGATTAATGAGCTGCCTACTTGTAGATACCCTGAGTGGCTATCTTGTTATAGACAACAGGGATCTGACACACTCTAAAATTTCAATTCAGCTTCATGTATCAATTGACTTACCTCTACTCAGTATTTTTCCAATAGGTCATAGCCAAGCCCCACTCGTTCTGTAGTAGAGACACTTCAAGACAACTACAGTTCTTGGGATCTGTCTTCTACCTACTAACACAAACAGCTGCATAGCTGTCTAAATCTTCTCAATCAGTCATTCTTCCATATATACACTATTTACATTACTCCTTCTTGTCCTCCTTCACCTCCTCAGTCACCTCCTCGGTGACCTCCTCCTTCACCTCCTCCTGAGCAGACTCCTCGGCGTCAAACTCCTTGAGCATCTCCTGCACTCGAGCCTCGACAGCCTCGTTGGAAACATCCACCTCCATGGCGTCCAGCTGCTCCAGAGTCTCGGGCAGAGCCTCGTGGGTGAAAAGCTTGGCCTTCATACCAACACCAGCCAGCTTGTTTTGCGACAGGAACTGGACCAGAACCTGGATGGTCTCCTGCGACGCGTTGTTGAGGATCATTTTTCGGCCGTGTGTTCGTCGCTCGAAGTTTTCCTTGGAAGACGAGTGCACGAAAACGGCTCTGTTGACGGTCCATCGCTTGAGACGGGTCTTCTGAGGCATGGGTCCCTCGACGGGGATTCGCAGGTAGTAGGCAGCTCGCTGGGCAAACTCGACAAACACCTCCAGGTCCTCGTGGAAGTAGGCGTTGAAGAGCAGCTCGGCACACTTGACCTTGGGAGTGCCCTCGGGGATCTTCACTCTAAGAGGACCGTAGTAGTTGGCCAGAGCAGAAATGGGCAGAGGCCGCTCGTTGTTGGCCTCGTAGATCTTGTGCTCGGTCTGTGTGTAAGTACCGGGCTTGGGGACAAGGAGATCATCAGGCAGGTTCTGTCGAAGAGCCTGGGCCTGGGGGGTCAGCTGAGTCTCCACGGAAGTCTGGGACATTTTGCCCAGCTCATTTTGTCGGAAGGTCGAGTTGAATCGCACCAGTGCCGTTCGAGGCAGCGTTCGGGGGGCCAAGGTCCGGAGAGGAATCATGTTGTGTGGTGGTAAGGTGAATATTTCACCGGAAGTTGGTGTAAGTTTTTCAAGGTTAGGGTTAGTTGGGAGGTTGGATGGGTGAAACGGGGATTTTGAGGGAGGCTAGTACGAGATGAGGGAATTCAAAATGTATTATATCAGGCGTTCTGAATCGATTGGTGTAGTTATTTTTTCGATGGGGTTACTGTAGCGGTCAGGAAGGGTGGTTTTGGAGGGTAGTTTTGTCAACTAAATTTTAAGTTTAGTTGGGAGAAGCTAAGTAACGGTGGCGAATCTTGAGAATGACTTTAGGAGAGCTATAGGCGTGATCGAGGGCTGTAAATTTGTAAATATACTAAAATCGTCAGGGGGAATCTAATGGTTGTACTCTCATCCCTCTATGACTTATATCAACCAAGCTGATATGTGCAAATACAGTTTGTCGTATTTAACGCACTAACAAGGCTATGTCAGACAGTGGCGATGACATGACAGACCATGACTGAGGGTTTAAAAATAGATCGAAGCTGCAATCACGTGATTGACCCCTGATTCAGAAGTTGTAGTTTTTTTCGAGAAAAACCGGTGAAAATTTGTAAATTGCTTTTCCTTCTTATTTCTTCCACTTCTAGACCCCGTCTCACTCGTCTGATTGTCTAGCCTTGTCTAAAACAAGACGGGAACGTGTTCAGCCAGCGTGATGTAAAACAGCCAAAAGTAGCCCAAAGTGAGTGATTTTTTGGACTAAATCATATCACGTGACGTAAATAAACACATTCAAATATATACCACCCCCCTAACACCCCTGTACCCTTCACAAAGCGCCCCCAGTTTCATCGCACCTCAACCACCCCACTAACCTTAAACTGTGCATGCATAACACGGTGATAACGATCCACCTCTCTTGTCCACAACATCATGTCTGAGTACCGCCGTGCTGCGCACTCAAAGTACAAAATGCCCGGGGGTTTACTCCCCCCGGTGAATCTCGACGGGTCTTCGGGCTCCACTCATGCCAACTCAGGCCTCAGAACTGACTCGAAAATGGCGTCTTTTGTCGCTGTTCCAGACAGAAAAGCCACGTCCTCGCCGTTCAGACACTCTGGGCAGTTCAGCAGCTCGTTCACGTCACTGGCGAGTCTCAAAGATCTCAGTGACCGAGACTTGCCTGCCAAATCGAGTCCTAGAATCCCTAATGGCAACACCGCATCGAATAACGGCTCCAAAGAAGTGTCCGTGCCTTCAACGCCAAGGTCCAGTTCTCCAGCTACAGCCGCTTTATCGCCAGTGGACGAAATGAACAGTCCAAAGAGTCCCACGGCTGCTGCTCATGCGTCAGGACAGACTCCTCCTTACTTGAGAAACATGACTATGAAAAGACGGAATCACAAGAGTTCTACGCCACCGCCTTCAACTCCAGGCCTTCTAGGAAGAGAATCAAAGAAGAAGGAGGAAATCCAGGCGTCTCCGCGTTTCCTGGACGTCAATAACTCTCAATGGAGAGAAGCTGCTACTAACCACAACTCCATGGCCAACCTGGGCCCTAATTCAAATTCCAACTCAACTACAGGTATCACACCTCGATCTGCTTCGTCTTGGATGATGAGCAACCAGCCTATTGCTCCGATAGCGCTCATGGGTCATGGATTACGAGGAGGACAGAAAGGACGGGCTTTTGATCTGGGAGATGTTCTCTCTAGAGATGATGACTCAGATACAAGCAGCAGCAGTCGCAGTCGTAGTGCAAGTCACGAACCTGACTCTCGAGGAGGACGAGCTGCTTCTCCAGGTTGTCTGGATGACTGGGATGGAGATAACCGTCTGAATATGCTTATGGCTATTTCAGGCGATATCCCTCAAACACCCATGAGTCCTCAAGGCGGATTTGACGACTTTCACCGTGAAGACTCGCCTGGAAGTGGAAGTCCTCCCGTGAGTGCTGGTTGGATGAGTCACCATGGAGATCATATGGATCATGGTATTGAAGAGACGATGGATCCGGCTCCTACTTTGGTGGACTACAATGCTCTGATTGACGACTATGGAGATCTCGGCAGTCAGGATGTGCGAAAAAAGAAGATTAAGGAGTTCAAGAGGAAACTGGAGGAGAGAAGTCAGGAAGATAGAGGTCCTGTTGCAAAGTCGATTTCTGTGGTGGATGCTACTCAACATATGAAATCCAATTTGATTTCTAACGTTGGAGCGCAGATTGGATCGGTGGAAACTCGGCTGTCTAAAAAGCTGGAGCTGTTTCAGGCTAATCTGGAGGCTTTGATTGATCTTAAAGCTAGAGCTAAAGAGACAGTTATGGCATTCAAGAAGGAGACCCTTACGTCTTATGAGACGTTTAATTCACAGCTGGACCATATTCGAGCTATCCAGGAGTCTTCTGAAGCCATTGAGCTGCTTGAAGAGCGTATTGGAAACTGCAGAATGAAGGTGACTGAGTATAAAGAGAGGCTCAAGACTGTGAACCAGTGGATTGATGAACAGGAGCGGTTTGACAGATTGTGGTCTCGACGAAAACGAGCTGCTTTCAAGATTACTGTGTCTGTGTTAGTTGTGGTTCTGCTTGTGTCTTCTTTGGTACTCTTCGTGGCTACAATGAAAGGTGGATTTGGTAAGGGTCTCAAACTTGGTTTTAACAAGGCCAAATCCGGCACAGTTACTCTGTCAAAGCAAAGCCAGTTTGATGATGTGCTTCAGTGTCTGGGAGACTTTGACCATTGCAGGTTCAAAAATGACCTCAAGGAGCTGTAACAAAATATAGATTATTTATTCCTAACAATTTAATAAGCAAAGGGTTGTGTGATGTGGTGAAACTGAGGGCGTTTCATATAGTTGGGGCTGTTTCAGGGTCCTTGATGGCCTTACCATGAAGTACCGGTGGTCTCACTGAGAACAACAGAACTGAACTTCACAAAGCTATAGAAGCATCTAGAGAACTCATATTACGATGTATTTGCTTAGTGTAAGCCACTATTACTGTTGAATAATGTGAGTTTGGGTTCGTTGTTTCTTTAGCCTACTTCTCAAGCTCATGTTCTGTTCTATGCTAGCACAATGAAACACTGCAAAGAGTACATGAAATACATGAATGAGTGAATATAGGTCATCTTCATGGTTATATTATCCAGTGAACCCCCATTTAAAAAAATTGTTGGCTGTTTTCACAAAAAAATCATCTTTTTCTGCTGTTCCAGTCTACTGCAGTCTCAGGCTTAGTAAGACCTCCAAATACCAGCAATAGACCACCGAAATACTCGCGTATTTTGGCAAAAAGAAAGCCCGACGTGGGGCTTGAACCCACAGCCTTGAGATTGCTTACAAGTAAGAGTCTCACGCTCTACCGATTGAGCTAGCCAGGCTTTTTCGCTTGTGGAACGGGGGTTCGTTGGGCGGTTTTACCAGGACAAACAAGTCACGTGGCCCGAATTTTTTCACGGAAATGACTTATTTCCACTTGGAGGATGTGGCGGTGTGTCAGTTGAAAAATTTTACGTGCTTTTTTTCGTGTTTGGGTGCATACCGCATGTTAGAGGTGTGTTCGGAGATAACGGAGATAAAGAGTAAGTGAGGTGATGGACGTTCTAACTTCATATCGGATACTTGCGAAGGGTTCAAATATGGATTGCTACATGTACAAGTAGGTGCACTATACATTTGTTACTACTGGAACACTACAGTTGTTATACTCGGTTTGGCAAAATATCTAATATGTTAACTATGCATTAATTGGCACTAATCAAGACGTACTTTGTAATACTCTCAAATCTCTCCGCCGTCAGCTTCAACACCACCTTGAGCAGCTCATTGGCCAGCACCTGTCCATCAGGCTCCAGCTGTTGCAGCTGCTTCCATGCGTCTGCGTCCATTTTCCACACCGTGGTTTCCACCTCGGCTGTGACTGTGGCTGTTCTGTATGTCTCAGAGAAGAACGGCAGCTCTCCACAGGTTGTACCTGCCAGAATCGTCTCGTATAGACGTCCCTGCTGCATATCGTAGTCTGCTCTGAGGATACCGCTTTGGACGAGGTAGAAGCCTGCAGGAGACTGGTTAGCAGTGTACAGAACGTGACCCTTGGGAAGCACTTCCTTCTTGAAGAAAGCACAGATTCTGAACCAAAAGTCCTCGTTTTCGTCTGTGAGACCCTGAGACACTTGCAGCAGCAAAGGAAGAGGCTGCTTGAAGTTGTTCCACTTCATGATGGGATCGTCCTTGACGTTATTAGTGGCAGCTCGATGAATCATGCTCAAACGAGGAGATGCAGAGTACCCAGGAGAAGACGAGAGAACAGACAACGCGTTCTTTCGGTTGCCTGCGCTCGTGGGAATGTCTGTGGGTGTTCCTGGGGTAGTGGGAGAGGCGGCATCGTCTCTGGCAGAGTAGTACAGCGACAAAAACTCGTTTTCACACCATTCCAGAGCCTCATTGAGGTTGGAAAAGAGTCGGACATCAGTGCCCTGAGTGCAGGAACCCTTCCAGAGTCCTACAGCTCCAAGGGCTGAAGAAATGGGTGAGTTTTGACCGATTCCAGACATCACCAGGTAGACGTTTTTGCTGTCGAGTAGTTTTTTAATACGGATAAACGCTTCAGCAGCAGAGAAGTCAATGTTGGACACGGCAGTCATGTCCAGAATGAGGTATCTGAAAGGAGCTTCGTTGAACTGAGCGTCATCCATGAGTTGTTTGATGGTATCTTCGACTCTGACAATAGTACCAAAGAACATGTATCCGGAGAGTTTGAGCAGGTAGATGAGGTTTCCACACTCCTGGAGGAACTTTTGCTGGGTAGCGTGACGTCGCACAGTAGATCGAGCCACAGCTCCAGTGTAAGTAGCTTTAATGACTGATCTTTGAGAGGACTGAATGACAAAAGAGAAACAAGCAAGAACAATACCAAAGAGAATACCATAGACAAAGTCAAAGATACCCATGGTGAGCACAATTGCAAGCACAGTGATGTACTCGAATCGAGAAAGTCTTCCCCAAGTATCAGCCAGTGCTTCAATAAGTAGTTCAATACCCAGCAGGAAAATGAGAGCTCCAACGACACAAACTGGAATGAAACCAATAACCACCGGGCCAGCAAACATGACTCCGGCAGTGGCCATCGCCAGCATGACTCCAGCGACACGAGAATCGGCTCCTGACTTGATAAACAGGACTGAGTTGGTGTAAACGAGGTAGTTCTGAATCGATCCAAGAAGACCAGAAAGACCGTTTGAAATACCGTGTGCGAGAAGCTCACGATCAACGTTGATATCTTCCTGTCCGGTAGAAACAGCCAGAGCAGGCACGTTAATAGGCACATGAAGAATACCAAAGAAGGTCAATGCAAACATGGCAGGAACAGTCTTCAACAGAGCTCTCCAGTCGGTCTTGCCAAAGTCGTACAGTGTGTAGTAGTACCACCAAGGTTCACTTGTAGCCTGAGCAGAGAAGACCCAGCCGTTATCTCGAGCGATTTCGAGATTCCAAGAGGGTACAGCCCAAACAAGAAGATGAAACAGAGCGAAAACACCACAGAAGTAGGAGGGAACAATGAGAGGATGGTGGGAGAAGCGTTGGATAACCAGCAGGAGCAAAGCTAGACCAAGAGGAGTGGTCCACATGAGCAAAATGCGAGGCTCACAGAGAAACTTGAGAATGGCAAAAGTGTACTCTAGAGGTCCGTCCATTCGAGAAGACACCTCAATTCCAGTAACACACAGGAACCATCCCACTCCTCCGATGCATCCGACGAGGATATGTCTAGGGAAGAAGGAGATGAGTGATCCCAAACGAGCAGCTCCCAGACCCAGGAAAACAAGTCCAGTGACGACAGAAGAAGCAGCAAAGGCGAGAATCACCGTAGGGATCACCTGGGCAGGGTCCTTGATCTCGTTCATCAGCGTGTATGCCATTGAGTGGAAGAAAGGCACGACTTCGATCATTTCTGAGCCAATACCGGCCTTGAAAGCAGATCCACCGAGAGAGTAGACCAGCTGTGAAATGACACAACTCATGTAGAACATGGAGAGACCTGCGGGACCCAGGTGTGCGAAAATGGGCTCTGAGAGAGGGAACAGGATCATTCCATAAGACAGACCATCTAGAATGTTTAGCAAAGTACCCAGAACCACTGAGGGAAGGTACGATATTGGCTTTTTGACACACTCGTCGAGCAGATCAGCCGATGTCGTGTTCTTGAGCTTCTCTTCGGCCAGCTTGAACACTCCACTCAGACCTCGTCTCTGTCCTCCATGGTTGACGTCTCCGGTCTCGATATCAGGACAGCCAAAGGTATGGTACTGTCTGTGGGAGTCTCTTCGTCCTCCCTGGGCCGAGTGCTTTGATTCGATGCTCTTCTTAGGTCGTAACTGCTGTCGTTCATCTGTATCGTATCGTTCAGGCTCCTCGATCACATTAGGAATAGGCAAAGGCTCTTGAGCCAACTGTCTCGACAAGGAGGACCCGTACATGCCGTAATTCTGCGATCCCGACGACTTGGGCCGCTCACTCGACGACGGGGAGTGCCCCATACCCTCCTCAAGCGCCAAATTGGCCAGCTCGGCACTCTGGTGTCGAAGCCCTTCGTTCATGTTGGGCACCTCTGGCGGAATGAGAATGGACGATCTGCGGGAGTAGGAGCGGCCAGAGAGACGCTGCAGCGGCGACTCGGAGTAGGACGAGCCTAGATACGAGTTGGGCGCCTCGGACATGGTTGTGGGGTTTTAGCGTCGTTTGCCTGGCTGTTATCTCGAGAAGTCGAGAGAGTTTGACCGAAGTTTATTTGCAGGTTTGAAGCGTGCAACGAAGTGGGGGTTTGGGTTGGGGTAGAGAGGTGTGGGTGGTCTAGTTTTGATCGCCTTGGAGAGGAGAACACGATGGTGGCTTTTTGAGTTGTTTTTGGTCTGTTTTGAGGCTGTTTTGTTGCCCTTCTCACTGGTCCTGTCCACAACCTTACTGCAAAGGCAATTCTCTAGACGTTGACGTTATTCGAGAGGTGTAGGCAGGCATAGTATAATAAGACGAGAATAGTGGTTTCGTGTTTAAGTGTGGAGGGTAGCAATGACTTGTATATATGCTGGTTGTGTATATACCGTTTGTCACTAGACCAAATACCGTACAGTTATCTCATGGGCTAGCTTTAGATAGGCGTTGGGCTCATACTGGTGTAGACATCTCATAGGCATGTCCCTCTTCCATTAAGGTCACGTCTTTACGGAAGGTGTTATTTATTATGAAACGGCTGATAACATAACCACAGCCAGTCAGGTGCCTTTAAACACGCCCCGAAACTCATGAGACACTTGACTCACTTCTCCCACAGTCCATCTCCGTCACGTATAACTGCTAACTCTAAGACAGCCACCGACAATACCCCCCAGCCACAAAAAGGAAGAATAGCCGCTTGTGCTACTACTTTGAAAGAGCAGTTGAGAGCGCCTGCTTGTCCGCATGGGTGCGTCAAAAATTAATTCATCTCACAGAGTTCAATCTGGCCCGGGACTGCGAAATTTGTATAGTGGAAGGTTCACTTAAGTTCCGCTAAGAACTTTGTCAAACGAGAGCCAGAGTCAAACGAGCCATACAGAAGGGCTGGATTTGAGATCAGCAGGTTTGGAAATGAAGAAGGAGGTTATACACGAGCTATAGGTGAGTTTTGTGTCTACAAAAATCACATAGCCTCATTAATCACTCACTTTGTCCCTTCAAAACGTCGATCTACCGCTACACTTCCCCAACTAACTCAGCCAATCACAGGCTGCATACAGATAAGGAAACGACGGAAAAAAAGCCTACCAAAAAAAAAAGACAACCGAAAACGACATGCGCACTAAAACGTATGGAAACGTACCAAAACGTATGGAGACAAGTGCATGAGGGGAGAAATACGATGGCGCAAATACACAATTAAGAATTGTGGCCCCGCACGTGACAATGGGCGAGAATGTAGCAAACCACTGTCTCGCACATCATTCATTGTCTGATGGTATTGCTTCCAAAAAATAATATCGTCTCGATCTGGAGATCATGACGTGCATGGATCGGAAATCAATGTAGACGGCGCAGTTTGAACGCTGGCGCTTAGCGGGTTGAAATTGAGGTAGATGGGGACATCAGCTATGCTCTGACCAAATGTCAGCCAGATCTATTGAAACCTGAGGCCAGTGAACTACTGTCAAAAACAGCGAGGCACCAAAAACTCTAAAAGTTGACGCGATCACGACAAATGTTGACGTTCACCCACAAACATCAAAAGTGACGTTCCCGGCTATCCACGGTGAAAAATCGACCTGACAGAATACTCCCTCGGAGCACGTGATCACACTAGTGTAAAAATAATTATCTCCACCAGTGGACTAGACCCCGCGATAGACGTATTCCCGTGCTAAAACACCTTGGCGTATTAGGCTTTCATTGTGGCCTGAGTTTAACTAACTGGTAACTGTAATAAAAGAGCGGGTAGAAGAAGGGGTAAGACATGTCACGGGTAAAGGGGGATGAAGTGGTGATTTCTTGGTGTCATTTTGTAGTCCTTGGTCGGAGGATTTCAATGCCGTTTCTCGATTTGCCGTAGCTCTTATACTCATCAAGATACCACGTATAAACGTTCATTACTGTCAAGGTACAGGAAAGCATATTGGTAAACCATACACCACCACTACAAACACTCAAGTCATCAATCATAATCATAATACAATACATTAATAAATACATGATCCTCCATCAATATACAATCCACACCAGGTGACCGACGAAGGAGGTCGCCTGGTTGTTCCACATCCTCCACTTGTCCTCCAGAGATAACCCGTTGTTACCTCTTCTTACCAATTTCGTAGTCGCACATTCTGCTCCTACTCAGCCTCAGCAGGCATAATATGACTGTTCAAGCTGGCAAACATCTTCTCAATCTCCTGCGATCCCTTGGTGAACTCCAGGTCCCAGAATCTATAGCTGGGGTTCTTGAGCAGCTCGGCAAAGGTGATCATCAGACCCCAAGGATGAGGTCGGTTGCAGATGATTCGCTCCAGCAGCACTCGCGTGATGATGTGCTGAATGTCCACCTTGTCACTGCCCAGACTGGCCTCTCCATGGGCGCCAAACAGCGACAAAATCACACACGAGTACCAGTACGTGTGTCTGTTGGGGTACCGCAGCTGGTTGGCGATAGCCTCAAACAGGAAGTACCGTCCCTCGGCATCCAGAGCAACTGCAACTGACGTCAACAGAGACAGATGAGCCGAAGAGGTGTCAAAAGTCGCAGTGGAAATCAACGAAGCAATGTACAACACCAGAGCGTTGAGGGCAGTGGAGTCCACAGAGATCTCGTTGAATCCAAGACCAAGACAAGGCTTAGCAGAAGGCAAGTAGAAGGCCTTGAGCAGGTTCTTGATGATGGCAGGAGAAGGTCCTCGGAGGTACATGTCGGTGAGCTTTCGAATACCATGCTTCTGAGCCTCGTGAGCAGGGTCAATGGCAAGAGGAGGAGCAGCCTTGATTTCAGCAAGCGACTCCACCTTGAGACCCACAGTGAGAGGATCAGGAAGCTCCAAATCAGCAGGGAAGGCCGACAGAACCAGGTTTCGAAGCTGGATGAACGAAGGAGAGATGACATTGCACAGAGGGTAGTGGTTCTCGATCAGGAACTGGGGGTAATCATGCAGAATGACCAGCATGATTCGAAGAGTGCCCTTGTACATGACAGCAACGTGCTCGTTGAACTCCTTGTCGGTTGTGAAGTGGTCCTGGAACTTGAGCAGGGCCTCAAGCAGAGACAGGTAAGGACCCCATCCTCGTCGGTTTCGCACAACGTCCATCATCTTGGGAAGGAACATTCGGTGCGAAATGAGAGTCATCCAGGCGAAAGCAAAGCCGGGGAAGGCCATGGGCTGGATCAGCTTGAAAGTCTCGGCCAGACACAGGTAGATGGCATCTCGAGACTCGGCAGAGAGTTCAGCCTCCGACAGCTCACACAGCACCGACGAGAAGAGCCGGAAGTAGGGCTTCTCGTTGAACACTGAGGGCTCGGACTCGTGGTCACCAGCGAAAACCAGCACAACCACAGCCAGAAGCTGTCGCACAAACGCAGAAATACGCTTGGCGTTGGTGGCCTCGTGAGCAGAGATGATGGTCACCAGCAGCTTGGCCAGACCGTCCACAGCAACGGCAACATCGCCCACAGGTGCAGCAGGCTTGTCAACCATCTCAAAGCAGTAAGACTTGACGGAAATCTCCACAGCTGTTCGAACCAGAACACACAGGTGATCAGGGTTGGACAGCAGACCGTGCTCGGAAAGCTGCATGACAAACATGTACCGCATTCGGAGGTTGTTGCAGGCACCAGGGTGGCCCACAAGTCGCAGCCACTCGGCAAAGATGTAAGCACACTGCTCCTTGAGAGAAACGTCGGATCGAGTAGATCGAGACGCCTCGGAGAGCTCAACAATGGTGGGGATGGCTCCTCCAGCCTCGTTGAGAGTGGCAATACACTTGGCAGCTTCAGCGGCAGCAAGAGCAAGCTTCTCCTTGTCCTCGGCCTCCTTGGCCTCAGCAGCAGCCTTCTCCTCCTCAGTGAGGTCCTCAGGCTCCTCCTTCTTCTCCTTGCCTTCCTTGTTCTCCTTGATGAGAGCTTCAAGGACAATGAGCGAACAGGAGAAGTCGGTTCGAAGAGCACAGGGGTCCTCTCCAAGCACAACGTTGGCAATCAGCTGATGAGTAAACTCGACAGCAGCAACGTCACGAGACTCCAGCATCTGCTTAGCGAGAGACTGGTCCAGTTCGGTGACAGTGATGAACTTGGTTCGAAGCAGAGTAGCAACAACGGGAACGTTGAACTTTCGCTTGTCAGAGGAGTGGATGAGCCACAGCAGAACCTCCTTGCAAGTCTCAGCAGAGAGCTCGCACAGCTTACCGAGAAGCAGGGCAAAAGACTCATGGGACAGCTGAGAGTCGGACTGAGTGAACAGAGCGTTGACAACCAGCTGAGAAGTTCGAAGAACAACCTCGTTCTGGTAAGGGCTCTTGCTCACAAGAGACAGCAACTGCAGAAGACGCACTCGAATCTCATGGTCGGCAGGAAGCTCAACCAGAGAAGTAGGCACTCCGGTGCCCTCAGTGACGGCACTGATGCTTCTGAGCAGGGCGTCAATTCGGGCCTGAACAGTCAGAAGAATCTGCGACAAAACAGCCTGAGGAGTCTCGGGAGTGGAAGGAGTAGCAGCCACGGGAGCAGCCACAGGAGCAGCCACAGCGGGCACTCCTCCTCCCTCACTGAACGAGTCGTACAGAGCCATCTGCTGGGGAGTAACTCCTCCAGGCTGGATTCGAAGGGGATCAGGAAGAGGCAGGTTGAACCGGGTCACCTGAGGATCCACAAACGAAGCAGCATCACCCTGGTGAGCCTGTCGAAGCTGGAACGAAGGAGCAAGAGCCTCCTCAATCTCAAGCAGCGACTTGTCAATGGCAGCCTTCTCGACAATGCAGCAAATGGTGTCTGCATTGGCAGCGACAGCAGCAGCCATCTGATCCAGAGGCAGCGTCTCTTCACCGTAGCCCTGAGACAAAAGCAGAGCCTTCAGGTTGGCCAAAAGAGAGTCCTTGAGAGGCTCCTTGGAGGTGACCAGAGAGAGAGAACCGGAGAGCATTCGCACGACATTGTGGGCAGCTCGTCGCAGCTTGTCGCAGTCAACCTCAAAAGCAAAGTCCTTGGCAACAAGCTCTCGAGTAGCGATGGTAGCAATCGACACGGATCGCTCCACCACGGGCTGCAGAACTTCTCGCACGGCCTTGTCCACAGACACGAGGAAGAGCTGCTTGAGAGTGGGGTGCGACACGAACGGAGAGTCGCCCTGAAGCTCGAGCTGCATGATGAGACCAGGGTAGGACTCGTAGAAGGCAGCGGCGGCAGCTCCAGAGGCGGCAGGACGAGCGGGCAGCCCCGCAGGAAGGCCGGGAGCGGGAAGACCCTGCTGCACACCAGGAGGAGCGTGCATGGGCATAGGACCCATTCCCAGAGGTCCCATACCGGGGCCAGGGGGACCAGGACCCATCATACCAGGTCCTCCGGGTCCACCGGGTCCTCCAGGTCCTCCAGGTCCTCCAGGACCCATCATGCCTCCCATGGGCATTCCTCGAGGCATTCCCATGGCTCCGGGCGGAACCATGTCGACGTTGAGCTTGCTGACACCCTCAACGACCTCGTCCACAGCGGCAGAACCACCTCGGATGATGTGGCTCTGCTCCAGCTCCTCAACGTTGAGCTTGAGCTGGTTGCACAGCACCTCAATCTCAAACTTGAGGTTCAGCTTGAGCTCGGCATGGTGGTACAGCTCGGCGAGCACATGCATGATACCAAGAGTCCAGGGGTTGGGGGGAGCAAACACCTTGGACTTTGCCGCTCTCTCCAGCACCTTGGCGACAAAGGGGATCACCAGAACCAGCTTCTGGTGCTTGTAACCCTCGGCAAGCAGCGCCTTGAAAGAAATGTTTCGGTGCTTGATGGGAAGGTTACGTCCAAGGGTAAGGGCTCCCAGCCACTGACCCAGGTTTCGCAACTGGTTTCTGTCGGAAGAGGAGGAGACAGTATCAGGCGAGTTGAGCAGCTTGACAATCTGCAGGTAGGTGACTCGCAGGAAGAAGGACTCAAGCAGCTTGTTGGACAGGTTCTTGAGCATGGAGATGTAGAGGGAGTGGTAGTTGGGCTCCTGCTTGGCTCGGTGTCGAACAATGTAGGTAGCAAACCATCGGAAGTACCGCTCCTCCAGCACCTGGGCCATCTCACGAGATCGGGCGACCACGTTGCTCTGAGCCAAGTTGTTCACCATGAACAACACCTTGTCAGAGAGCTCCTCCGGGGGATCGACCTGAGCAGCATCCTCAGGAAGGTTGGAGTCGACTCGCAGAGACGAGAAAATGAGCGTCTCGGGAGCCAGAGAGTTGTCGGGGCCTCCAGGAAGAGTAGGAGGGGCAGCAGGACCCTGTCCTCCTCCTCCAGCAAGCTGCTTGACGTAAGAGTAAATCTCCTGGTGAGACTGAAGACCGGGGATTTCAGCGAGAATGGAGCAGTAGGTGGGGAACTCGTTGAGTCTCTCTCTGAACTCGTAGAGAGCCTGCAGACCAAACTTGAACATGTTGGAGTCGGCAGACTGCTTTAGCGAGTCAAGAACGTACCGGAGAGCAATCGAAAGAGGAATGTCCTGGATGAGTCGGAAGTAAATGAGACCTCCAAACAGCACGGCAGTGGCCGCCAGGGCGTTCCGAGGGTACTCGGGGAAGAACCGATACTCGTCAAACAACGAATGAACCATACAAGCAAACACGTCCTGGTCCTGGGGATCGTCGCTCTGCTTGAGTCGCTGCAGCATGGTGATAATGTCGCGGATCTGGATCTGCTCCTCGTACATTCGCTGGTAGCACAGCTTCATCTCCCGCTCAATGTGGGGAGGGAAGGCGTTGGATCCGTCGCCATGGGCCAGAATGGCCTGGTCGTGTCCCTGGCCAAAGTTGATGAGCCGAGGGTACACCTGGAACGTCTGGGTCTGCAGCATCTTGAACTGCTCGAGTCGGTCGGCCGGCATATCGCTTCCAGACGAGACAAACTGCAGAATGGTGGCCACAGACGAGAGGGTCAGTGGGTTCTGAGGGGGGGGAGGAGGCGGCACTCCCACACCGGCCTGTGAAGAAAGCTCGACGGAGATCTTCATTTCCAAAAAGTCCAGCACACCTCGCACAAAGTCGGCTCCAACAGCCTTGTAAGTGTCGTCCATAAACTGCTTCAGAGGGTACAGCTGTCGCTGGGACGCCAGCACGGCCAGATCCATGGTGAAGGCAAAGTATCGTAGCTGGAGAACATGGGGCAGAATGTTGGCTGCGTGGCAAATGTCCAGAATCTTGCCCACGTTCAGAGCACTGACTCGGTAGTACTCAACCACCATGGATGCCAGGAACGCCTCGTCCTGCTGGCCCAGAATGGAGAAGACCAGGATGGACGAGTTGTGGCCGGAGAAGAAGAGATCAAAAAAGTTCTTGATGACTCGCTCCAGCAAGGGAGACCAGGGTTTGGGTGTCTTGAGAGAGCCCAGGAAAAATAGCTCGGGCGTCACCTTGGCGTGTTTGTCGAGAAAGTCCTTGGCCGCGGACTCTGCCACGGTCTCCCGCTCAATAGCATCAAACGTGAGCCGCACCAGATCCACCAGATTCAGAGGAGAGGCCTCCAACGCAGCGACAATCGGCTTCATGGGCGAGTCCGATGCCGCCATGGCTGCAGGGATGACGGACGACGAGATGATCTTGGCCAGTCCACAGCCTGCCAGGTCCAGCTGGTGTCGCTCCCGCGACAAGCCGGCTGTGGCGTTCATGAGCTGCACCTGCAGCGCCAGACGAGCCCACCGACGCCGCTGGTATAGGTATGCAACCAGCGAGCCGGCGGGGTCTGCTGCGAGCAGGATTCGCAGCAGCACGGCGAGCCCGTCGGACGAGGGGATCTCAAAGTCCTCCTGCTCGTCGAGCCCGTCGACTGCCTCCTTCCATCTGTGGAGATCGGGCAGTTTGGCAGCAAGCGCCTTGCCCACGCCTGCGCCGTCCCATTTGGCGTTTGTGGCGCCATGTTTCAGCACCTCTGTGATGTCTGCGGCGGTCAGTTTGCCGGAGATGAGGGGAGTGATGTCGTCGGATAGGGTAGTCCGGTTGGACAGGGATGCAATAGTCACTGTGTTAGTACAGATGCGATGAGGCCGTCGTGATGGCATTTTGTGTCGCTCGGTGATTCCACCTGTGTCACTGTCGTGTCGTTTGTGTCACTATTGATCATATCGTTTGTCGTGATACTCACTTTGATGTGTGTCGTTATGTATGTTCGACTGATCTGCGGGGGGTTTGTCTGTGTTAGTTTCTGGGCGGATCGGTCACGTGATGTGTGATGCGGGGGATGTGTACTCACAAAAATGTCGTTTCCACAACCAAGACGCCTTTTTTGTGTGTCTTGCTGAACGGTGATGTGTGGGTGTAGTGGTGCGGTGAAAAACTAAGGTGTAGTGTATCTTTGGGAGTTGGGAGGTTGGGTTAGGTAAGGCAGAAAAGACGTGTGGGTATGAGTGTGAAGGAGAGTCCGAATTGCGTCGTTGAAAGGGGTTATATGGGTGAAATCACGTGCCTTGTAATTTTACGACTTCATTGACTTGATTCCGACTACAATCAGCCGGTAGAAGACATACCCTTCTCCCCGCTTCTGTAGGGTAACCTCCAGCAACCAAAGTTAAAACGCCACTACAGTCTCCAAGATATGCATGCTGTTCGGCAAAACACCGTGTTAGCAGAGAGTAGGTGGTATTTATAGACGTATAGGAATGTGATGTTTTTGTGTTTGTGTTTGATTGCTCTCAATGTGTTCAGATCAAGGGATTATGCTTTTTTCAGCCAAATCACCATCCTCACCCTTGATTCACGTAACACTGCTAATTAATATAAACGTTGTCCTTAGCCTTGGCCGTGATGTGGAAGCTTATTTGTGTGGAGAGTATGGTGGAAGTCGGATTGTTGGAGATAGAGAGGTGAAAGTTGGTGAGAAGATGCAATGGGTGGTGGGGAGTATTGTTATCAAGTCGGATTTTAGATAGTGTGTCTGTAGCGGCTACAGAAGAGGAAATGGTGTATTTCTGGAGGATTAAGAGGTGATTTGAGAAGAAATCGGTCTTTATTTGGACTTCAAAGGCATCTATATGGAAGTTGGAGTCGGTTTATTTACTATGAAGAAGCTCCGAGGACATTTCAGCTTGTTTTGAGCTCTGAAGGTGTATGGTCTTGATGCTGGAATAGAGTCAGGCAGAAGCTTACAAGTAAACCTGATCTAACCCTTCCTAACCCTGAAATGGATGTAATTGAGCTCTTGTACGCATTCTAAACCTCCTCTATTGAGATGTTCAAAATCGTCTTCTTTTGGTTTCTCTGACTTGTCCAGATTGGGCCAAGTCAATGGATCATGTCTATGCAGGCACATCAGATGAGTCTGTTAGTCAGTAGGTGGGTCGATAATAGTATCAAATTTATTGATTAAAAGTGGAGTGTTTAATAAAATAATCACACTACAATGCCAGTAGAGATTATCACACCGTGCAGGTATCGTACAACATTACGTCATACTTTTGATAATAGCTAGATGATTGACATCTGACAGTTCATTGTTGCATCTCCTTCTAGAGAGTTCAATATAACGTCTTCTTTAGGATGAGTCAATACAGTTATTCAATATTGTGTTTCATCATTTTTGGTGATGTCAATAAAAAAGCTATCGGTACGGTCTGAAACATGAATCTCTGAACAATATATAAACACCCTCTTTCCTTCCCCAAATCAGTACCAACTAACACACTCTTTCACTACTACTACAATGTCCGGATCCAAAGCTATTCCTCGAGACTACGGCAACCAGTCCTACCGAGTCAACTCCAACGTCACCATTGTCGGCGGCTACCGAACCTACCAGCCTTCTTCTTGCGTCATCGCTTGAACACCGAATGATTTAAATTATTGATTATCTCTTAAAATGTTATTGTAGAATGGTAAAGTAGTGCAACATCCCGTAGAATACAAAGAGTAGCGTACCTACCTGCTGAATAGAGACACCCAAGTCGTCTTTTTGACCCAATTGGTCGATGGGCTTTCTATTCTCTTGTTCTTTTGGTTCTACCGTTTCATAGAACAATGTTACAGTAGGACATTAGACCATACGGCATTTCTCGAAACGCTCAATGTGGAGAGGCAGGATGAGATTTGGACTGAAAGGTGCAGTAGTTCCGAACCCGAGTCTAGAGTAGTTCCATTTTTATCTCATTAACTTCACCATAATTAATTGTAGCGAGGTCATTTAAACAATACAGGGGGATATAATTACATGCACGGTCTTTTACAACAAAGCTACCAGTACCGCCATACTTGTATGGCTGTGTCTTGAATGTCAAGTTAAAAATAGTCCAAGCTGATGTATTATTGGCTCTAGTATGTTACTCTTTCTGTTCATGACTCAACAGTCTATTTCAGAACAAGGCTTCGGTACACCGATCCCTACGTCATTCTTTGTTAGATCTCGCCATTTGCGACTACAGTTACAGAGTCACAATAGCTCAATTGACCAAAAATGTGGAGGTGGGGTTGTATAACAAAGACTATACTACAGCAACCGATACAGAAGGCTGCTCCCTTTCTTGATTCGAAGCACTCTCGGGTAGAGACATGGCATCTCGGGAATGCACGATTGAGTTGAACTTTTCATCAGGCCACCTCCCAAAACAGCCCCTCGTTTTAGATCCATCGAGCTGTTGTCTGAGGGCTTGCCACATCGGGAAATATTTTGTACTGCCCCCAGGGTCCAGGGTGACATTCCGTGGATGAAATGGAGACTAATCGTCAACTTAGTCTGTTTTCCTACCGGTTTTGGACCTCCTTAAAGTTAGAGTGCCGGTTATGCATAAGGATAATGCGGCGTATCCAAGACCCATGCTTGACTCTCTTGACCTCTTGACTACACCAAAGGAAAAAATAATACACCACACAAACACCCAAAACATATGAAAGAACTTGAAAACACGGAAAAAACACCAATCCAGGTAAGTAAGTCTCTACCCTGATACCCCATACCCTCGATACACAAATTCAACCACCTCGATACCACATTGATGACCACGACATTGTCAGAGTCATCCAGTACTACATTGTCATCATGCTACATGCATGACATTGACGTGAGCTGGACAAGGTGCTCGGTGTCTATTTAACTGCTGGCCCTTCTGTGCCACTTCTCAACACCAATGCTCATCTCTACTCTGTTGACGTTTGCGCAGGCTGTGGCTGTCTTGGCCCAGACTGCTCTTCCCAACCCCATCACTGCCGTGTCAATTGTTGAGACCGCCGCTCAATATCGATGGGATTATTTCACTGCCCGTCTGTCGTTTGCTTTCACCGCCGACCAGACCGCCGCCATTCAGACTGGTGACTACTTTACTTTCACTCTGTCCGGTCGGAACGTCCCCAACCCGAATGCCGATCCCCATCACGACTTCTACATCAAGAACGACGATGGAGTGGACCTGTTCCACGTGGTGGCCACTGACAAAACCAACTATCGGGCGACTGCCACCTCTGCTTTTGACCAGACGACGCTCTCCGATCTGACTGGTACGTTCTATGTTGAGTTTCTCACCAGCGAGCTGAACACCCCCGCCGGAGCCAACCAGATCACCGTCAACTCCTTGCCAGCCGTCACTTACCAGGTTATTGGACCAGAGATGGTCAATAATGGCTACTACCGAGTTTCTTACTGGATGCAGCAAGGAAAGCTCATTACCCATGTCATCACTTACTACCCTACTTCAGGAAGCCTGCCCCCTGGTCTCTTGTATACTGGTTACGAGGCCAAATCGGGCTATGTTTTTGAGGCGACAGACCGGTGGGGTGGCTTTGAGAAATTCAACTACATCTCAGCTTCCGACGCTACGGAGGAGGCTAGACTGGGTGTTCCTTCTGATGACGACTGGAGTCCCGATGGCAGTTTTACCAATGACACCTTTTCTCAGATGCGTCTCGACAGCGCTTTGATGCCCCCCAGGGGCAGTTTTGTTGGTGCAGTCTTCCATTCTTCAGTTGGTCGGTTTGATGGCTCTGGAGAACCTGCGTGCTTCGAGGTCCAAACCAACTTCCGAGGAGCAGACCACGTCTCAGTCCCTCTTTGTATTAAGGCCGGTTCTAGCCCTGACGGATTTCCAGGCGGTTATGGTGATGCTGTGGTTCTTTTCGAGGCAGTCTCTTCTACGTCTACTGAGGAGTCCACCACCTCTACTGAAGAGGCTACAAGCACTGAAGTCTCCACTGAAGTGACCACCACTGAGGAGACTTCTACTACTGAAGTGACTACTACCGATGCCACTGAGACTCTTCCCGTTGAGACTTCCACTGATGCTCCTGTCGAGACTACCGATGCTCCTGTTGAGACTACTGATGTCCCTACTGAGACTACCGATGTTCTTCCTACTACGGATACCCCCGTTGAGACAACTCCTCCCGTTGAGTCTACGGCTACTGATGTTCTTCCTGTTGACACTTCTACCAGTGGTGTTCCCGTCGAAACATCTACTGATGGCCCCGTTGAGACATCCACTGATGTTGCCTCCACCCCTGTCGACACTTCTTCTGGAGCCCCTGTTGAGACCTCCACCGATGTCCTTCCTGTTGAGACTACCTCTGACTCCACTCCTGTTGAGACTTCCGACTCTCTTGTGTCCACCTCTTCCGCAGCAGTTGAAACTTCTTCAGAATCTACTCCCGCTGAGACCTCTTCTGATGGTACCCCTGTTCCTGCCTCTTCTTCTGACAACGTTGCTACGTCTACTCCTGCCGAGACCTCCGATGCTGTGCCCACAACTCCTGTCACCACCGCCGTCGACATCCCCGCTTCTTCAAGTGTTGATCCTTCATCCTCTCTCCTTCCCGTCCCTACAGGCACCCCTATCGATCTTACCGATCTGATCAAGCAAATTACTGATTTCTTCCTGCAGCTCATTGGTCGTGATGATGGTAACGGTGAAGGTGGTAATGGTGGTGGCAGCGGTTCGGATGACAGCACCGGCGGCGTCGATGATAAGGCTATCAAAGACTACAACGATCTGCTTGAGCAGCTTCGAAAGCAGATTGGTGACCTTGTCAAGGAGCTGAGCGAGCGGGGCAACAATGGAGGTACTGGTACTGGTACTAACAACGATGGCTCCGGCAACGGTGGTTCTGGATCCAACTCTGGGTCTAATCTTGGTGATCTCCTTGGACCCATCCGAACCGGCATCCAGGGTCTTCTGGACCAGCTGCAGGGTGTCATTGACCAGGCTGGTGCTGGCTCTGGTTCCAATTCTGGTACTGGCTCCGGCTCCGGCTCCGGCTCCGGCAATGGCAATGGCGACGACCTCAGAGCTCTCATTGAGAGACTCCAGCGAGAAATCGATGACCTTTCTCGCCGAGTTGGGGCTGGAAATGGTGGATCTGGATCTGGCAACGTTGGCGGTAACTCTGGCGGTAACTCTGGTAACACCGGTGGCTCTGGTTTTGGCTCAAGTTCTGGCTCTGGCTCTGGCTCTGGCTCTAGCTCTGGAGGTGCTGGAGGCGCTGGAGGAGCTGGTTCTGGAAGTGGTTCGTCTTCTGGTGCTGGTGCTGACTCTAGCAACACTGGTTCTGGTGCTGGCTCTCGAGCTGGTCCCGGTGCAGGCTCCCAGGTCGGTTCCAGTTCTGGCAGCGGTGCTTCTGGTAACACGGGTAACTCTGGCTCCTCTGGTAACACCGGCTCATCTGGTAACAACGGCTCTGGCTCTGGCTCTGGATCTGGATCTGGATCTGGTGCTTCGTCGGGCACGGGCTCTGGCTCTGGTTCTAGTTCCGGTAGCTCTTCTGGCTCTGGTGCTTCTTCTGGATCCTCTTCTGGTGCTTCTTCTGGCAGGGGTTCTGGATCTGGCGGCGGGTCTGGAAGCGGGTCTGGATCTGGAAGCGGTTCTGGCTCTGAATCTGGCTCGGGCTCCGGCTCTATCCTTGCCGCTCCTCTTCAGGCCAACTCTGCCACTACTGTGGCTACTGGCGCACTTTTGGCCCTTACTTTCCTTGCCATGTTGGTTTAAACCAGTGTATTCTACGCCCTTTTTCTTTAGACCCATTTTTTAATTTCGTGATATCTTTTAATTTCTAATAAATTGTTTTAACAAACTACTTACCATATAAAATAGTACGATTTTATATTCAGAATTATTTATACGCTACCTGGTAACTCTCTTAAAGAGCCAGGAAGGGCAGGAGAGCAAGGGCTCCAAGGGAGAGCTTTCCAGCTCCGTTAGCCTGAGCAATGGCAGGAGAAGAGGGCTTGACCTGAGAAGGCTGGGCCACAGGGGTGATAGGAGCCTCTCCGGCAGGAGAGGCAGCAGGCTTGGAGGCAGCTGAAGCAACAGGAGCAACAGGAGCAGGAGAAGCAGCAGGGGTAGAAGCCTTGGAAGAGGCAGGAGCGGGAGCAGGAGCAGGCTTGGTCTCGGCAGCAGGAGAAGAAGCAGGCTTGGACTCAACGACAGTCTTGGCAGGAGCAGGAGCGGCAGGAGAAGTCTCGACCTTGGCCTCAGTCTTGGGAGAGGCAGCAGGAGTAGAAGCAGCCTTGGTCTCGGTCTTGACAGTTCCCTGAGCAACCTCAACAGGAGTAGACTTGGAAACGGGGGTGGAAGCAGCCTCGGTCTTGACAGGAGTAGAAGCAGCAGGGGTAGTCTCCTTGGCCTTCTCACACTTGGGGCAGACGGTAGAGGTGACGGTCTTGGGGACGTTCACAGTGACGGTCTTTCCAGCCTCGTTGACAGAAGTAGTGACACAGTCGGAAGTGTAGACGGTGACGTAGACTCCATCAATGGTGGTAGAAGCGTAAGTCTTGGCAGGAGTCTTGGAAGAGGTAGAGTTGAAACCAACAGTGGTGGTGGCAGTAGTAACGACAGAAGTAACCGCAGCCTGCTGGGTAACGTTGACGTTCTTGATAGGCTCAGTGGTGTTGGCCTCAGCAACCTCCTTCTTTCCACAGTTGGCCTTCTCAACCTTGGGGATATCACCCTCGGTTCCCCAGAGCTTGGCAATAGCAGGGAGAATAGTGTTACCAACAACACCAACGACAGAAGCGTTAGGGGCAGGAATAGGCACTCGCTCATCGTTAAAGTAGCCCTTGACAGACTTGTTGTTGTACTGTCCAGTAGTATCATGCTCAAGCACCTTGATGTTGAGCTGGTCAGCAACCAGCTTGAAAGGGTTGGCAAGAGCATCTCCTCGTCCAAGATGGTCCAGACCCCAGTTAGCCTGAACAGTAGCCAGGTTGGAGTAGTGGGAGTAGTAGGTATCGTCAGTAGTGCCCTTGAGAGCTTCAGGGACAGCTCCTCCAAACAGAACAGCAAGGACCTTGTTCTCCAGAGGCTTGGTATGGTTCTCATCGAAAGTGAGAATGACAAGAGAGTTCTTCATGAACTCCTCGTTAGAAAGAAGAGGCTTCAACCATCGGTTGACCCATCGTCCAGCAAAGTCGATATCGGTATCGTGAGCATCGTTGGTCATGTTAGGAGTGATAAAAGTCCACTGGGGAAGTCGCTTGGCGTTGAGATCCTTGTCAAACTCGGAAAAGTTCTTGAGGTTTCGCAGTCGGTTCTCGTTGTCGACAACAGAGTCGTAGATGACCAGAGGGTTGTGCTTTCGGACGTAATCCTTGGCGTAGTCAGACTGTCGAGAGAAGTTGAAGCCCTCAAATCCAGTGTAAGGCTGGTGCTCCTGGTACTCAGACCAAGAAATGCCCTTGGTCTCAAGCAGATCAACAACAGTAGAAACGTTAGAGGGGATTCGGAAGAAGTCATCGTTGTTGATACCAAAGTAGTCACCTCCAACAACACCGACATAGTTGGGCTCGGAGGGGTGAGTCAGAGACCAGTAGTTGGTCAGAGTAACTCCCTGGGTTCTCAGCCAGGCAAGATCAGCCTGCTCAAAGGCCTTCTCATAATCAGTGTTCTCCAGCCAGATCTGGTAGTAGTTGTCAAAGACACATCCAGGCACCTTGGGAGAAGTGTACTGGTTGCTAACGGCAGTAGCAGCAGCAGCCTCGATCTCCGAAAGGTTAGGGGAGATGGTAGAGAACTTGGGCTGGTGCTTGTTGGCGTCCTTGGCCAGAACGGCAGTGACAAGAGTAGTAACGAGAGTGAGAGAGAGTTTCATCTTGTATGGGGTATAGATGGGGCATCCTGGGTATATAAGGACTACTATTTAGCTACTTCTCAGATTAAGTTGAGCTGGTTGTGTAGGTGTAGGTTGGCGAACATTTGGTGAGATCGATATGGGTATCATTGTGGAGGTATGGAGTGGTTTGGAATGCTGGAAGTTGGATGTATCGGTTTATTTGGGTATGAGGAGCTTATGGTATCTATTTCAGGGTGAAATGATCATCTCTTTGCACCTTTTCACTCTCCTGAAAATCTCAAAGTTCAATGTCGAGACGCCAAACACGAGCTAAAAGTAAGAGTGAGTTGGTGAGCTAAATCTGAGATTTGAAGAACTGAGCGTGCCGCATGAAAATGAAGAGAAATATTGGATCCATTTTTTGAATATATTTGTAAGCAGAAAAATATAAAAAATGTCTTATTATTTCTGCCTTTGTCATTAAATGTAATTCCCATTTTTCCACATTTTTCTGACTCCTATAACCCCCTCAATTATTACTCCCACTCGCAGGCCCACGTGTGGACCTGGCACGTGGAGATAGCCTAGCCGTTAAACTGTTGAACTAGGTTGAACTAAGTTCATCACAAGCTAACGGTATACCAAACGGCACAGGTTATACAACAGTTGAATGAATGAATAAAAAATTGAGTACTGCCCAATATATCAATTATACAAGTGGTATTTATATAGACACATCCCAAACCAATACATAACATACTTGCACCAGTATTTTCCCATTTGTATTCTCTTAACCGTATCTCCTCACACTTTAATCCAAGCCAAACTCCCTCCCAGCGAATCACAGCCAACCCATTCTTTAGTGTCTCAGATGCACTACTCTTTCAGGCCTGTAGTCTACTTGAAGCAGCCGAGTGGGCGGTGGGTAGGCTCTATAAGGCCCGTGAATAAAACACGTTTTTTCAAGATGCCGCTAAAAAACTCAGTCTTTCGGATCCCGCAGAGTCTGAAACATGGCTTGCGTATGAGGAATATCTACGGTAGAAAGTCAGCCATGCCTGAAATCTTGGCAGGATGAGCTTGGCCTGGGAAATGGAAGTGAAAATAAATGCATACTGGTACAAGTATACCTGTGTGAACACATTTCTATATACCACTGTTCTCCATGAGGCTTACTAAACCTGACTAACGGTGCTATCCAGAAATTTCATCGTATTTCTGAAAATCCTCCGGAAAGAGCTCACCGTTCTATTGATCATAATATCCCCAGAAATACTAAAACGCTCTCTCTCTGGTGGGCGTTGGGCAAAAACACAATGAACAGCGATAAAATACGAGAAAGCAATTAAACATGAAATAGGCGTGCTTGTAGCCGCTTGGATAACCGCGATAGCCGCGATATGATGCACTCCACAGCCGCATGTTCTATATTAAGCATAAGTGGAGGTGCTGCTTGACGCTGCTTGACTAAAAGGGACTACAGGCTACTGGTAGTTGACTGTGGTAAGTAAATGTAGCTCAATCAACGAGATTGGCACATGAATCTTTTCGAAGTCATTGAGTCGGGTTTGAACTCACGGGACATCTCAGGTTAGTTATCATCCAGTTCTCTATACCATTCAAGAGAACGAGACACTGAGTGTTCTTCTCAGGCTGCGCCATAAAGATACATTCAAGGCTGTGCCTGACTTGTTTCAACTCATGCAGCTGTATCCATCTGCTTCTGAGATTGAGTGCAGCCAAATACGAGTACCTATACAAAAATGGATGTTCGCTGAGGGAACTGTCTAGGAACGTAAACTTCTAATAACACACTATCCGTTTGGGCTATATAGAACACCAATTGCCTATCAAAAACTGGGGTACTCACACTTCTAATTCTGCAGTCGCCGATCTCCAACTCCATCTTTGTTGTACTTGCACAGGAAGCAGCCATCAGGTACCAAGCTCATCTCGATGTCCAGTTGAGACATGGAAGTGGGACCTTAGTTGAAGAGTCAATTTTATCAACTTCATGGTCACGTGATCAACTTCGTTACATGTCACGTGACAACCCAAGTCACATGACCACAATCACGTTCTACTGTGTGGACCCTCTCTAAAGTTTGATACTGGCCCGGCTATCTATTCCATCTTTACAAACCTTAATATCAAACCTTAAGTGGCCTGTCAGCGGGAAGAGAAAAAAAAACATAAAAAAAAATGTATACTGTCATAGCTGCCCCTGTCAGCCGCATTTGGAGCATTTGAGCAGCCACCCGGGGTGAATACGGCGTAAAAAAAAAAACGAGCAGCTGGAAAATCTACCGGAAACCACGGGCAAACAATCCTATTATGTTATTATTAATGACGTGTGCCGATCTTAATGTTTCCCTCCCAACATAATTTTGCCCATAGTTTTGATAGTCTTTTGGCACAGTTCGAGGCGATGGTTACACGTTAACATTAACTCTTGATAGCGTGTTGTAGCAAGCAACCAAACGTATGAAACGGGTGTGTATGTATATAAAGAGACCCTGGGAATCAATATATAACCCCTCACGCACTCCATACCAACCTCAATTTCTCCCTATTACCCACAGCTCGGCTAATCATCCCACTCCTGTGCGTGTACCACGTCCCTACTTAGACTCTGGACTCTGCAGCGTCTAAAAACAACTCTACCATATCTCCAAACACACAACACACACACATGGCTCTCGTCAAACAACCGACGCTATGGGGCGTCCCCCTCAAGCTCATTTCGCTGGTCACGCTCACCGCCCAAAACTCGTCGCTGATTCTCGTCATGCGATATTCGCGAATCATGCCTGCTGGCCCTAACGGTCATTATTTCACGTCCACAGCAGTGCTGCTCAACGAGCTGCTCAAACTCACCATTTGCCTGGTCATTGCCATCTACACCACCCCCGGCCACTCATTGAAGACCCTGTACAAAGACGTGTTTGGTCCCGATGCCTGGAAACTGTCCATTCCGGCCGTTCTCTACACCCTGCAAAACTCGCTGCAGTACGTGGCCGTTTCGAATCTGGACGCCGCCACGTTTCAGGTGACGTACCAGCTGAAGATCATCACCACGGCCTTCTTCTCCGTGGCTCTGCTGCGACGTTCTCTCAGCAACACCCAATGGCTGTCTCTGTTTATCCTTACCCTTGGAGTGGCTCTGGTTCAACTTCCAGCTGCTGCAGTGGAGGCCATTGTCGACTCGCTGAGATGGAGCTGGTGGTCCGGAGAGGCCCGTGAGGTGGCCACAAAGGTGGCACGTGACCTGGTGTCGAGAGGTCCTCCTACAGATACCAACTCCAAGGTGGGACTTGTGGCTGTCATTCTGGCTTGTTGTTTGTCGGGACTGGCTGGCGTTTACTTTGAGAAGGTGCTCAAGGGCTCCCAGACCTCGCTGTGGACCCGAAACGTCCAGCTGTCCTTCTTTTCGCTCATTCCTGCCACTGTTATTGGATGTTGGTGGTACCAGGGCGCTGAGATCGCCGAGTATGGCTTTTTCAACGGATACAACGGCACTGTGTGGAGCGCTATCATTCTCCAGGCTCTCGGAGGTATTGTTGTGGCTCTGTGTGTCAAGTTTGCCGATAACATTGCCAAGAACTTTGCCACGTCGATTTCGATTCTGATTTCGTTTGTGGCCTCGGTTTACCTGTTTGAGATGGAGGTGACGGTGAACTTTGTGGGAGGTGCTGCTTTGGTCGTGTTTGCTACTTTCTTGTACTCGCGACCGGAGAAGGTGGTGCAGGAGTTGCCCAAGTCCAATTAAGCAACGAACAGAGCACCGAAGCGTAGCTGAGGTGCGATGAAGGTCTGTACAAGCACTTGGTGCGAGTCAGACGGTTGTACTCATACTGGTATGGCACAGGTCTGTATCACTACAGCAGACCGTAATTTGAGAGGTCTGTATGACAACTGCTCATACAGACGTAGACAATATGTACTTGATAGATAGAATTAGTAACAGTTGTGGGGTGTATTCATGAGCGTCATTCCTGTGTAATACCCTCAAACTCGGCTCTTGTTGGTGTGTATCACACGTAATACTGAGTCTACGGCAACCTAACTAGATCCATTCGATAGCCCTGAGTCTGGAGATTCCAGTCATACCCTTGACTACCCCGATATCGCCAGAATACGTTCTCAGTCTTGAAAAAACAGGCAGCTCGATTTTAAGGTGGTTCGGTAAAGCATGCAACCTTGAATGTTGATCAGAGCAACTGCGCTACTTATAAATCCATAGTAACAAACGCTTGTTTGTAATACTCATCATAGTCGTACTCGGTTGCGTATCCACTTAGGTCACGTGACTCGTCTTTGAGACATGGCTGAGACTGCTCAGAGTTTGACATTCACAACAATGTCTCATATTCCGCTGTCAAATTTCACTCGGGCTTTGGAATGTGCACTTTAACGTTATCCGAGTTTAACTAATAGAGGGCTAAAGCACGTTTTCACAACAACAAGCTGGAGGGTGGAGTAGAGGGGGTAGAGAATATTGGAGAGTGTAGATGTGTTCAGAATCGCGCACTGATCAGAATGGTATCATAAACGTCGAGATTCGGTCTTGGTTTGGTCAACTTTGGCTTTGCTCTTATTTCCTCTCACTGATTAAAATTTGACAGACATGCGTTCTCCATTTAGACGACACAATTGAGTCATCTTAAGAGAGGTGGATGAAGCAGAACACCATGATAAACCAGCCTTTGAAGCCCGTTAAAATTATACCAGGAACACCATATATAAAACAAGTGCCACTATACAACACAGACAAACAGCCAGCCCCTTCTACTTAGGTTTCACAACCACCCCACTGCGAATCGAACCCACACGCCCCCCTTCCGCCGGGTAACACCACCTTTTCTTTATCACCAACCTTAGTTCACTCCCCGGGTGAATGCAGCACTAAGAACACCACACACACCAACCCACAATGGAGTACCAAGAGGGATTTGCGCCGCGCGAGTACGACGCAGGCCTTGCCTACCAATTGCCCGACGCCTCACAAGTTCCACGCCCGCCTCAGGGAGCCCCACAGCTCAACAACCAGCACCATTCGCCGCGAGACCCCCAACTTCCCTCGGGAAGGCCTCGGGGTGCACACTCCAACTACAATGCCGCCAATCTGGAGACGGCGCTGAACGCTGCTGCTGCTGCCGGAGCCGAACCGGACCCGGAACCCGAGACTGAGCAGCCCTTTTACGTCAACGCCAAACAGTACCATCGGATACTGAAGCGTCGGGTGGCACGAGCCAAGCTGGAGGAGAGCCTGAAGGTGGCACGTGGCCGAAAGCCCTACCTGCACGAGTCGCGACACAAACACGCGATGCGACGTCCACGAGGCCAGGGAGGACGGTTCCTGACCGCAGCGGAAATAGCGGAGAAGGAACGCCAGGAGGCTGAGGAGGGCGCAGACACCAAGTGAATGCGTGAACGAGTGAACGAGTGAGCGGAGCGAAGCCCCAACTAACTGAGCAAAACAACCACGGTTTTGAATAATAGGAATAATGCGTTTTCGAACTCGGCGTTTTCTGAAAAACCAGCTTTTTCAACGAACCGACTCGATATTCGAAATCTACGCGCTTTTTCATGACGATACGTTCTTTTGAAAACCTGTCAAGAACCACCAAAGGCCTTCCAGGCCAACCTTTTTATATGTAATATTGTACTACTTAGTGATGAATGATGATTAATGATTTTATGATATTTGTAGGGGGAGGTGTTTCTTTTTGTATATTGCAGGTAGTTTACCTGGTATTTCTTTTTGAATGTACAGTATCGACGTGCTGCTTTTCACGCGGCTGAAGTGGATATGTCTCACAACAATTAGTTTTGAAGGACGCGTCGTTTGATCACAAATACAGAGATACGAATCACACCGTACAAACACCGAACCATTTCAACCACAGCTGTGCAAGTAGCGTCTGTATAGCCTCACTATAACGCTCAGTAGTGGCTTGGTAGCGTATGTAACTGTAGCGCGTGTTGTGAGCGTGGCTGAACAGTAGCGTGCTCTTAGTTAGTTCTCAACTAACAGTAGTGTCCGGCAGGTATACTAGCAGCTAGTGTGAGTATACAGTGTATTGGTACCGGGACAAGTAGATAGTGTCGTTCCACCCGCATCTACTTTTGTACTGTATACCAGCACAATGCTACTAACTAGCCGTACAATGACTCTTGGACTTCATATAGCTCAATGCGTTAGAATGATAGTCATCTACTTCCGTACACAGTGTCCAGCACAATGTTCTAGCTTCAACTCTCTATACGATGATGTGCCGAAAGGCTGGTTGACATATTTCCAGACTAGGGTATAGAGATTCTTCTGCATCCTAAGCCTTTCAACAGTCAGAAGACCTTACCTATTATCTTTGTTCTTACTATTGACTCACAAATGTATGTTTTATAATGCATTTTTCACTATTCTAGTCGTTAGGCAAAAAGCAAATCGCTCTGGCTCTTGACCTCTCCTTGAACGTCAATCTTCTTTGTATACTCTGGCATGAAAACCTTCTCAAACTTATCACAAGTGGTGAATAAAGAACAGGATCCAGAGAATACATCTGTCAGTTTCTCACGTGACTTGAACAGTAACAATTGGGCATTGCTCTTGTCTTCAACCTCACTGACAAACTCTCCTCCAACCAACTCAGCCAGCTCAGAGTACATCTTCTCAATAATCTCCTCAAACATCTTTCCTTCATCCATAGACAAGGCAATCTGAAGCACAAACTTGCACTCTTCAACAGTCGTATGAGCGCACTTATTCAACTCTTGCAGAATCTTGGCATGCATCTCACTCAAACAAGTAGTGATAAACTCCTCTGAGGTGGTATACTCCTTTTCCAACAAGGAGACATGCTCAGAGGTCCACTCTTCATCTTCATCATCGTCTTCTTCATCATCCAGAGACACCTTGGACTTGACAAAGACCTCTTTCAGACTGCTCAAGACACTTCTAATACCAGCCACATTCTTGAGTACCTCTTCATACTGAGAAATGATGATATAAGCGGAAGAAGACGTGACCTTGTTTTGAGCATTCAAAATACCCATAATATCGATTTTAGACGACTTTCCAGCTCCCACAAGAGCTAGAGCGTCAACCAGACCCGACTCAAACGAAATAATCGAGGGTGAAGGCTCTGAATCGATGAGTTTTTTCGAAAAAAGAGAAAAATCAACTTCTCCAAGGTTGGCTTTGATGAGAACATGAAACTTCTCCTTCCAAGCATGCACAAAGGTGTCCAGAGTGAACTGTGAAAAGTTGGCTTGTCTGAGTTCTTTGGATTTTCGGAAAAGCACAAAAACGTCCTTCAACAACTCAATCAGCGAATCGAGAGTATCACGTGACTCAATCGACGCTGTAGAGGCCTGTTCAAGCACGTGACCCATCTTATCCTTGCAGTAGTCCTCCAACAAAGCCACAATTCTCTTGGGGAACTTATCATCACGAGAATACTTGCTCTCAGAAGGAATAGAAGCTGCTTCAGTCACATGATTAGGCAGTGTATCCCAGTTCAGCAGCAAGGCAATGTTTTGTTTCTTCAATTCGCTCTTGAGAGTCTCCACTAGTGTGCCCTCACTTGAAAATTGAGCCGATTCAAGCTGATACAAAATGGACGACTTTAGAGAAGCCGAGGCTAGAAATTTGGAAGCAAATTTCAGCGTGTAAGAGGTGCTTGTGAGTGCTCCAGTGAGGTTGGAGACTTCCAGACCATCAAATCTCAGCTTCAAAAGCCGTTGGAAAGCGGTTTCCACGGAAACAGAGTAAAAAATGCAAAAAGAGAGAAGATCAGTAGGAGAAATTTCTCCCGAAAGGGCCGAAATAAGACGCTTCTGGTACTTGGAGGCGAGGAAGTCACGTGACTTGTCGCCTTCGAGGGAGTGCAAGTAGAACAGTCTTGACATGAGCAGATTGTCTTCTTTTTTCTCTGAAAAAAACAGCAGTTTTCTCAGAATCGACTCAATTGCCGGTTTGTCGAGGTGTTTTTGTGTCTGTTTAACCGTGGACCATCGCTCCAGCGATTTGTCACACTCTGCAAGCTCCTGTTTGATATCTCCATGACTCAGATCACTCAGTAGAGTATGTTGTTTAGTCATTTTTTCACTCAATGACTGAATGTCGTCAGTGGTACCCAGCAGATCTCTGTATGTCGTGTTGATCAGACATCGCAATTCCTCGTTTCGTCTGTCTTTTTTAGCTCTCAGCTGTTGCTCGATAATGACCACATCAGCAATGGAGTACTTGGACATGGTAGACTGCCAAGAAGACATTCCAAGGCCCATGTAGTCATCTGCAGACGTGGCGTTGCGGATTTTGAGGCTCAGGGCCGAGTTTGCGGGCGGCTGCTGCATTTTTGGCCGAGATAAGTTGATGCTGTTTAGAGAAGGAGGATACGTGGTGTTGTGCATGGGCCTATGCATGAACCCTAACCGCAAGTAAATGTTAAGTGGGGATGGAGGGAGTTTTTGGGAGTGGGGTGTTTTTTGGGACAAGAAGGGGTGGATGTGAGGTGGTATTTGTTGGAAAAGAGGTTTTTGCGGATTCAATCAAGTTGATATTGTTTGTGGGAGATGTCGGGAACACCCTAAAACTCGTCTGGTTGACATTTTCTTCAACTAAACTTCAACTAAGTTTAGCCTCGTATGACCAGTTAAGGTTACAAGTAAAGTCAAGTAAACGGAAATCGATATAGCAAGCGGAATTGGTGTGCCACACGATTAAAAAGCAGCTAGTTATATAGATACAAACCAGGAGAATCTAACCATACCCCTAAATATGCAAATTTACCCAGAAAACGCCGAGAAAACACCCTTTTTCGTCCCGATATACACCGTACACCACCTAAACCTCCACCGGGCGTCTGGTGTAGTTGGTTATCACATGCGCTTAGCATGCGCGAGGTCCCCGGTTCGATTCCGGTGTCGTCCATTTTTGCTCCACCATACGGTGTTTTTTTTTGCCCTCTGACTTGTGGTGTTTTGAGGCATGGCGTTTTGGGGCACACGACTATGGGGCACATTTCGAAGTTTGGGGGACACGAACTTTGTGTGGAGTTTTTTTGGGGGGCATATTTTTCGGCCAGATATTACATAAATCCAGCCGTTGATAATACTGTAGCCGGTATGTACCATTTTGTCATAAATAAGTCATATTTCACATGCTGTTTCTGAGACTGTACAGCGTGTATGGGTAATACTGTATTGTCGTAGTTTCTCCTTGGTTTCTCCTGAACTCCTTAACTATACTCCTGAGTTAGTCCACCAAACCATACCCCCTATTTCGTATAACTGGACGACTCAGTAAAAGAAGCTGTTTTTGTACAGCCATAGCAAACAGGCTGTTTGTGTTAGTCATTGTGCTCCGGTTGTGAATAATTATCGGATTTAATTTTTATTATTTTCACAAATTTATCTCCGACAAAGGCTTGTTCTGTAATTGGCACTGTTTCAGACAAACAGAGAGAACCTAGACTTCAGACAAAAGAAGAAACAGGCCAAATATTATTCATTTCGCAAAACTAAAAGAGAAAAGATTTTCACAACCAATATATCGGCCCTTCACGTGCTGTATCAGGGGCGTTACCATGGCAAGATATTGGCTGAACGGCTATATATAGGATTAAAGGGAAATTACAATAAGACAGAGCTATTTTCGGAAGACAAAGCAGAGAGACGGATTCAAGCAAATTGGTTATTGGTATCATTGGAATCGTCTGAATGAGGGGAGTTCAACAATGTACTGTTTTTGTCTGTAGCTCTTATATTGAGTCCAGTAGGGGTTATTGATGAAATAACCTTACAAAAAAAGCAGTCACTTTAGAGGCAGCACACCCTCATCACAAACAATTCATTATTAAAATACCAGGTAGCCACATTCACCCCAAAGAAGTTGATAGAATTACACCTCTCCTTTCGTCGACGATGTGCAAGAATGTAGATTGGCAATCGTGCATATATTTGCTTTTTGCATCGTGCCGAGATTGCCTAGATCAGCCGATTTCCTGTTTCATCTTAGCAGCACCTGAAATAAGACGGACACGCTAGTGGGGAGTGTGAAAACGGTTGTTGGGGAAAACGGAGGATATAGTGAGACTTATAGGAACCAGAGCTATCGAATGGTACCAAAATAATGGGTTTGAGACACAGACTGAAATATTCACATTTACGAAAGGCGTGTATGTAAATTGCATTGCCGGAAGTGAATGTGGTCGTAGATAGTAGTGGTTGGTATGGGTAAACTTGTGGAGATTCAGAGATTCACATGGTATTATTGAAATGGCTGTACTGCGATTTTTGGTGAATAGTGAGTGACCCCCACGAAAAGTGCGACCCTGAAATTCAAATTGGGGTTAACAAAATCGTCAACCGGAAGGAAGAAACCTAACTAAGCCCAAGTAATTTGAGATTTCTGAGAAGAAGTTGAAAGATGCACCTGGAGATGTAATAATGAAGCTACACACACAGAATAGGAGAACAAAAACTCTGCCATGCAATCGGATACAGCTTAGCAACAATTGCTAATAGTTACCTATACACAGCCTCTAAGGTCACAGGCTGAGCCATTGAAGCATAGCCCATAGGCAGTGTGAACTATACTGCTGTTTAGCAGGGTAATGGGGGTCATTATCACTAATCGGACTAGCCAGCTAACACTGATAGCCTACAGCTCATTAAATAGACATTGAGTACGACCTTCTGTAGATCAGTCATACATCACCATGTATGATAGAATACAGCTCTAAGAACAATGGCCCAGTGGAGGGCACTCTGACCGTAAACCAAGACAATTACGCCATTGTGACTGCATGGCCATGAGTGTATCTAGGAGAGGCTATTGTCTGTCACTGTGAGTACAGCTCAATAAACGGCAATCATACTGTATCAGGAACAATGCCATAGTCAGTATCGTATCGCACCGATACCCCTATTGCCTTGTGAATATCTGATAGACTATCCATTAAGCTATAGCAATCGGGAGGGACAGCACACTGTAATCCGATAGCTAATTTTACTACGATACAGCCAAGTTATAAAAAAATGCAATTAACGAAAGTGGGAGTTTCCTCCATGCTTGAGATCAACTCTTAAATAATGCCATCCTACATGACCACACATCCCTTTTTCTTCTTCTTCACCTCGGAGCTCTTTCTCTGGTGGCCCTTGAAGCTCGTCGAAATGTTTCGGATCGACGCTGCCGAGCTCGTGCTCTTGACACTCACGTGCTTTGAAGCTCTCTCATCGTAGGGCATACTCAGGTAGTCTGCTCCTGTCGAAGAGGTGGGGCTGTGAGTAGGAGAACTCACGCCCATTGCACTTGTGCCAGCCAAGGAAACGGTGGATCCTCCGAAAGATGAATCTCGTCTGATGATCTGTCGCAGCAGATCCTGGAAAACCTGGTCAATGTTGGTTTTGAACTTTGCCGAGGTTTCGTAAAAGGGCACCTTGCCCCATTGGTTTGCCAGCGCAACTCCGTCTCGTGGCTGGACTTGTCGCTCGTTCTCCAGATCGCACTTGTTGCCCACCAGCACCATGGGGACGTTGTTGTTGTCCTTGATCCGGCACACCTGCTGTCGCAGCTCCTGAAGCTCTCGTAAAGACGACTCCGAGTTGACCGAGTAGACCAACACAAAGCCCTCGCCGTTACGAATGTACAGCTCTCGCATGGCGGTGAACTGCTCCACGCCTGCGGTGTCCAGAATCTCCATGGTGCAGTGTCGGCCGTCCAGATTCACCTTTTTGCAGTAGGAATCCTCAATGGTGGGGTCGTAGGCCTCGATGAAGATGTCCTGGACGTACTGGACGGTGATGGCGGACTTGCCGACGCCTCCGGCTCCCAAAACGACGATTTTGTAGTCTCTCATGCTGTGTTTGCTGAGGACGCAACGTAGGAGACAGGTGGTATAAGTCATGTTTTGCTTGTCGAGTCTAATGAAGTTTAGGTTTACGTGGGATTTTAGGGTTTCCCCTAACACAAGGCGGGTTTCTCAACCACATGTGTGAATGAAGGGTATGTGGGATAAAAAGTTGATGAAAAGAATACCCTGGTTTCAGGCTACATTTTGAGACCTTTGGTGTCTCTCCTTTCTTACTGAACGCTTAGGGAACGGCTCATTCCAAGTCTTACACAAACACTAAAACCTCTGCCAAACCTTGCTACGCTTTCAATGTGTATCTTTTTTTTGTTTTGTTTTTATGTCCTCTTTCAAACAGCGGCTGAGACACACTTTGCAATTCTTAGTCCTCTCAACGTATAGCATTCCAGTGACGGAAAAGCGTGTAAAAATATCGGAATAAAATGCCCATAAATCGCCAAATATACACAAATACACACACGCCCTTTGTCCACCCACTAACAAGTCGTTTCATAATTCCAGCAAATATTCTGACACCACCCTTTTTAAATATGTACTTTTGTGTCAAGACGCGAAACGCGACTCCACACACACACACTACGGTTTAGACTCGCGGCACGTGCTGTACTATTATAGCCACATGAGAAGGGGTAGCTCGCCGTGGGTGAGTCCAAACTCGCAAGTAAACAAACTGGCCGGTAGCCTTGCGGGCTGGCTCCATTTTGCAACTGTTTGCTAGCCGGTAGCTGCGATATTCAGCGCTCCAGAATGATTCTCGTCAAAAGTCTCAAACTCAATTAGCAAGGAGAAAGATACACACCAAAAAGGCCCAGAGGTAAATTGATTTCTGTCGTTTGTTGTCGTTTTTATGTCAAATTTTCATCTCTAACCCCGCAACCGTCACTTGTGTAAATACACCATGTAACGCAACATTCCCTTCTTCTCCTGCCTACCGTTCTAACCAGCGCTGACAGTCTGGTTAGGTGCGGGTGGATAACTTTATTCTGCATTCCACTGGACGTTTTCGGACAGTGGAATGAGGTTGAAAACGGGCCAAAAACAGATATCTGAGAGTCGAAATATATTCTCCTGCTGTTTCCGAGCACCCCGGTAGTCTCAAAATTCCAATACCTCCAATACCCACCCAGATACAAGATGTTTACCTCCTCTTATTATCCAAACTCAAAACTCTTGTTCATACTTACGCCTTGCGCAAATGTATACAGTGCCCACCCTCGGACCAGAGATCTTCGTCTGGGGAAAATCAAAACATGGTGAATCGGACGCCAAAAAATTATGTAAAACACGTCTAAAATAAGAGAAAAATTCTGGCGACGCGTGACGCCATTATTATGGACGCAATCTCGTGGTGGGACGTGTGGATATCTGTCTGTTGTGGCATATATTGTGTGCCACTTAACTTCACACCTTCTCCCATTTAGCTTACCCCTTGGATGCACTCCTTGATATACTTTTTCTTTTTGCGAAAGGCCCAACCGAGTGAAAAGGTGAAAAGTGGGAAAAAAATATTTATTTTGAAAAACAGCAATTTTTTTTATATTATTCACTCATGCCCCATGCAAGGAGTGCCGCCATATATACACAGTCACGTGACACAAGCTTTTGGTGCCTGGCCACCGTGATCTACAGGCACCTGCCCCTTGCGGATATCTTGTTTTGGCGATCCATCCAGATTGCGGTGATCTTTTGACAACAAACGCTTAGTAAGTGACTATCAAACGGGCTGGCTTACTAATGTAGCGTTACTAAGAGTGCTTGTTTAGCGGTTACTAAGCGGGGAACTATTTATTAGTAATTTTTTTAGCACAGACTGTACCAGCCTACGCGTGCTGTGGATACTGTAGATACTGTGGTCGTGCACTATCTACACCATCATGCCACTGTCTCAGGTAGATAATATTTCAGGTGTGCAGACAGACAGTGACACAGATAGATAATGTGATTGTGCAAAGGACGGCAGAGAAAAAACAATATATCCAGGCTGGCTGTGTATTAGAAGATACTAAAAAGTACACCGGCTGGTATATTGTTATTTAATGTAGCATTAAACATCACTGGTATATCGGTTTAGCTTACTCGTATAGGCAAGCTAAGACTCGTACGCACGGTTAGACCTGTGCAGAGGCTGCTTGTAGGAGCACCATGTGGTCCGTGCAGGAGAAGACAGATGGAACAGCACAGACTGTAGAAAAGCAACCTGATAGTGAAATACAATGGGATAGATACACGCACTGTATAAGTGGGCTAGAATGGTAGTGTTTTTGTTTGCGTAGTATTTTTAATGTGGCATTTGTGAGGCTTTGTGTGATGATGTGATATTTATGGTGTGGCATTTTTTGTATCCTCTTTGGTAATAACCCTTTCTTATGGCATTTCTTTTGTTAACCCGTTTGGTGTTGGCCACATGTGTATGTCTTTGCTCTGAGTCTCACTCGCTGTCTGACAGCACTCCCAACCCATAAGCTAAGTCAAAGTTGAGAATGTGAAATGATATATGGAAGAACATTGAGATGGTAAATACATCCAAAGTAAGCCCAATATGGTGTCAAAATGATCGCCTGGAAAATGCCGTCATTCTGATATAATAAAACCCCTACCTCCTGTACTAACACGGCTATTTTGAGGCCTGTTCGGTCCATACACGAAAGACAACTCTGCAGTGCTGTATGTCACTGCTGTATGTCTTCTCCTTATTTGCTCTTCTTTCTTCACGTTATTTCTCCTTCCTTCGGCGCATGTGGACCGCGTTTAGCGAGAGCTCAACAGGTATGCCTCATTTCTCAATTCGGCTCAATTCGGTGGAATGTGGAAAAAAAAGAAAAACGCCCAAAAATAAATCCCCACAAAAAATAAAATAGCTGTCACACATCTTTCAAAGGTGAAACGTTTCACCCTGTTTAACGTCAATCTGATACAATGACATTCTGGGGTACCACAATGAAATATACCGACCAGGGTTGACAATACCATTGTCGATAAAACATAACAAACATTACCAATGATTACAAGCACTCAATTGCCATATCGTAAGATACCCCAGGCATACATTAAATGTGTGCCCATCCAGTTTTCCGCTTATGGCTCTGCACATGTTCTTCTAAGGCCACTTCTAGAAGCATACATACGAGCGTATAGAAGCAGGGATACGTAGGTCCAAGCACTCTCTCAAATGGGGGTTTATACATAAGCATAGGAGTAGGGAAAAAAGCAGGAAACAAAAGCAGGGTCCGGTGAGTGCTCTTTTTTTATTTTTCTTTGTTTTTTGCAAGCCCAGATTTGCCATACATTTTTTTCTAGGATTATGGAGGTCACCAAATTTATGTCCCAGCTGGTGTATGCCTGTGAACACCGTTTAGGCAAGTCCAGCTGGTGAGAACGAGAATAGTGGCGATAAATAGCAGTGAGAGGTGGCTTCTCGAGCGTTGAAATTTCTGTCATTTTTTCCAGCTTTTTTCCGCCCTTTTTTCACCCACTATCACCATGTCCCTCTCACCCAACTCCGACACGGCTGGACTCGCTCGGGAAATTGAAAAGCTGCGCAAAACCGAGTTCACAGTGTTCATTGACTTACGTCCTGGACTGATGGTTTTTATGGAATTTTTCCGAGCCTCCATCACGGTCCACATTGTCGATGAAATCGAGGGTATGTTGTACCGTCATAAAGTCATGTTTATGGATGTTGGTATTGATACAAAGGTGGTCAACGAAAAATCTACTCGAGAATGGACTGGATACGACGCCAAGGCTCTGAATGAGAACACCATTGCTACTTTTGTGTACCATGATGTGTTTAATGTGACTATTGAGGGTCGTGGAGAACTGCGTCCTTTGGTAGCTCGAGTGGGAGACTCTATAGATTGGATGGGAAGTTTCATGCCTCTGTTTTCCAAAATTCTCGATTTGAACGAAAAAATGGCCAAGACCAGACCCGAATCTACACCTGAACGGGGCTTCAAACTGCTTCACAGAGTTCCAGAGTCTACAAATTACATGATCGTGTGCAGTGATGGAGTGACCATTCCTGTTCATTCTCTGGTGCTCAAATCAGTGTGGCCTTACTTTGCAAAACTCACGAGTTCGGAAACAGCCAAAATAAAAGAAGGAGCATGGGCTATGCCTTATGGCTCTACTTGGGTGTTTCCTCTGATTAAATACTGCTATGGAGAACTCGAAACAATGAACTTTGAGGAGGCTACAGGAGCCATGATCTTGGCACAGAGATACAGTCTCCCTGAACTGTCTCAAATCGTCCAGAGACATATTCTAGGCAGTCCTCTGAACATTGAGACGTGCTTGATGGGGTGGAAGAGAGCTTTTGAGGCAAACAATACAGTTGTGAGAATGTACTGTGCCAGACATTATTACCAGCATATGAACCAGTTGGGAATCAGCAAGACATATGCTGAGATGACCAAAGACGAGCTGGTTCAGTTGGGTATTGATGCTGGAGAGTCAATAAAACAAAAGTGATGTTGCAAGCCCTATATAACAAAATATTTATTGAGTACCGATACGGAAGTAGACCCATAGAGTAGCCGGAACAGTCTTATTTTTTCATAGTCATAATATCGGTAGCTACTCATAATCACTGTCATACTCACCTTGCCAATCCTTTTCCGGAATCACCATATCCATCCAAACCTCCTCCTTCCTTTTCCAGCCCTCCCCCATCGACATACTATAAGCGCGGAATTTCTCATCAACAAAACCCGGAATGCATTGATGTAGTTCATATTTGCTTCTAACCGCCGTCACCATCCCCGTATCGACATCTACCAAGTCAATACCGTTAGGCTGCATAGCCATCACGTACTTGCAGAAGTCTCCGGTCCCCTGGCGCCATGACGTCCTACCAGAATTGGATGAAATGGCTCGCGCTGCGTTATAATGCAACTTTTTCGGGTTGCGAAGATCGATAAACGTGGGTATCAGCACGCGAAAATCCACATACCTCCAAAAGATTCCTTTATGGAATGCGACGGAAAGTGAACGGGAACGGGTAGCGTATATGATAGTCCTTTTGCTTTCAAGATCGAGCACATGGGTTGTGTCTAACATTTTGTTTATGTCATGCGATTTTCTACCTGAAAAAACATGTAGCACGCCTCCGATTTCGTTAATGAACGAGTCGCCCACACGGAAAAGTACGCCGTTTTTATACGACGGAGCATGACGTGGAACAGCAAGGACATGGCTTTTTTTGAACCGCACAATGACTGTTTTGGCGAAGATCTGGACCGGAAGGTCTCTACGTTCATCTGAATCAAACGGCTCAATGTCATGAGCTTTGGCCCATGGAGGCAAGGTGATTTCCAAACCGCGACATGTAACCACAGGTAGATGCACCTTGTGCTGCTCATGTACTTCCTGGATCTGAAGCGAACGCAAGTCCTGGATATGTTCACAACCTCTGGAGGGCGCGTGAAGATGGTCACAAGTTTTATGTTCAAAAATGCAATGGCCTCCTTGCAACGGCCTCATGGCCTCAAAGTTGTCGGGAAGCCGCCCAGGAGGCCTCAGGGTAACAGACGGTAGGGGAACAGGGGTCACTGGTTTAGACACGGCAGGTTTCACTTCAAGCGAGATCAGTTCATCCACATGACCTACGCTAGGCCACTTGACTCGGGCAGCAAACACAAGAGCACAATCGGCCCAGGTCTGTAAATCTTTACCGTCACGTTTGAGCCACGGGTTTCGTTGGACGAGCTTGCGGCGTAACAGGGTCTCAATGCCGTTGAAAACAGTGTACCAATGTGAATCCACCTGTCTCAGAGCAACACACGACTCAATGGAACAATAGGAGTATACCATGAGCATGATCTCAGACGGAATATTAGAAGATCCACGGTTGGAAATCGTGCTTGACCTCGGAGTTGCAGTATACCTCGTCACATGGTCCGCATTTGTATCGTCGTTCTGATCGTTCATTGTATCGAGTTTGCGTCGTGATCATACCTGGTAAGAAAGTTCATGTTTACAAGTTGACCCAATCACTTGGCCTGGTATTTTGCGGAAATCCAGGAAGCGCCTATCACCAAAATTTAAGGTTAGGAGTGGCATAATCGAGGGCCTACAAGTGTATTCGTAAATACACAGTATCGCACTTGCACGAAACCCCTTCCAGCTCACATTAGCTAGCTTGTATGGTATGGCTGTAGCGTCACCATAGCACGCTGGTATTCAACTGAGGGGCTGCTCTGACCAGTGTTCAAAAGCTGAAATTCTAACATGACCAAAAACAGCTCCGATTTCAATTCTGAAAGCAGTGTCAGAATCTCCCAAATCAGGGCTTCAAAACGAGCCACTTTGGACCGTTCTACGAGCTATAGTCGTGAAATAAAAGCCGCCCAAAGTGCCATAAAGTACCTGATTTGGTCCCAGCATAAACTACGGGTATGCAAGCCTGCAAGAGTATGCAAGAGTATGCAGGATGATGTGAAAAACCAGAAATCGTTATTAACGGCCATCCAGAGTATTATAAGAGTAATTTATGAGTACTGTAGTATATTCACAGCTTCAGAGGACCTATTTAACATGAGTTTTGTTCTTGTGACTCAAGAACAGCTTAACTATAAAGCAATAAGAACAGCACTGCAAAGAGAAGACAGAACACACATACAACACCAGAGCCTACTAAAACACTGGATCAATGTCAGATTGCACTTTTTCAAGAATATGTCTTCCCACAGTCCCATACCTCGATTACTTGTACACCAGCTATAACTGTACTATTAACATTTTCCTATATAAATCCATCATCTACAGCGTCGTTAGCTTACTGCTTCTTCTCCTTGGCGAGCTCCTCCTCAATGATCGCCTCGACCTCCTTGACGTCGGCCTTGGAGAACAGCTTCTTCTTGTCCTTGTTGGCAAAGTCCTTGAACTCCTGGGGGAGCACGTCTCGCTCAAAGTTGTAGCCATCGAGACCCTTGAGAGCCTGGTCAACGGCATCGGAGAACTTGGCGGGGTGGGCGGTGGACAGAGCAATGTAGACGGACTTGTTGCCCTCGAGCTTTCGCAGAGCGGCAGTGACTCCGACCGACGAGTGGGGGTCCAGAATGTAGCCCTTGGAGATGTCGGTGAAGACGTTCTTGATGGTCTCAAGAGTCTGCTCATCGGAGACTCGCTCGGAAGAGAACTCGCTCTTGGCGGCAGCGAGCACCTTCTCGTCGACGGTGATGACACCATCGGTCTTGAGGGCCTGCATCCACTTGTTGAGAGTGGCTCCAGCCTCGGCATCGGAAGAAGCAACGTTCTCTCGAGCAACGTACCACAGGAACCGCTCAAAGTTGGAGGACACGAGAATGTCCATGGCGGGAGAGAGGGTAGCGTGGACCTCGGCAGACTGTCCGTCGGATTTCGAGTAAGATCCGGTCTTGAGGAATCGGTTCAGAATATCGTTGGAGTTAGTGGCAATGGTGAGCTCCTGGATGGGCAGACCCATTCGTCGGGCGTAGAAGCCGGCAAGAATGTCTCCAAAGTTACCGGTGGGCACGGAGTACTTGATATCGGCGGAAGTGCCGTACTTCTTCTGGACCTGGAAGAAGGAGTGGAAGTAGTAGGTGATCTGGGCGAGGATTCGGGCCCAGTTGATGGAGTTGACGGCGCCAACGTGGTGCTTGGCGTTGAACTCGGCGTCTCCAAAGACCTGCTTGACGATATCCTGACAGTCGTCAAAGGTTCCAGCAACAGAAATGGTATGAACGTTGGGGTCAGCAACGGTGGTCATCTGGTCCTCCTGAATAGGGGACACTCGGCCGGTGGGGTACAGAATGAACACAGACACGTCCTTCTTGCCTCGCAGACCGTAGATGGCAGCGGATCCGGTATCTCCAGAGGTGGCTCCCACAACAGTGAGAGTATCTCGGTCAGCTCCCTCCTTACCGACGTTCTTTCGGGTCAGGAAGTACTCAAACAGGTTGCCGACAAACTGCAGAGCCACGTCCTTGAAGGCGTAGGTGGGGCCGTGGAACAGCTCAAGAAGATACAGCTGCTTGTCCTTGGACAGCTCCACCACAGGAGTGACCTCGTCGGACCGGAAAGTGGAGTACGACCGGGTAACCAGCTCCTTGAGGTCGGGTCGAGAGATCTCAGACTCGGGAATGTACAGAGACAGAATCTCAAACGCCAGCTCGGCAAAAGACAGATCGGCCCACTTGGTCAGAAAGTCGGAAGGCAGCTTGGGGATGGCTGTGGGGATGTACAGACCTCCATCGGGGGCCAGGCCCTTCATGACGGCGGCCTCGAAGGAAATGGGCTCGGTGGAAGACCGGGTCGAAAAGTAGGTCGTCATTTTGTGCTGGTGTGTGGTGGTGATCTGAAGAGGTGATCTGGAGGAGGTGAGTTGGGAGTATGCAGATTGACTCATCGGTAGGGTAACCTTGGGGGGAGGGTGGTGCTGCCGGAGGCGGCGAGATGTAGTGTTTTAGGTGGTAGAATTAGAACCGCACAAGTCTGGCGATCACAATGGTATATTTAGATCTGTGTTTGGACATATATTACGTCTGGTTGATGGACTTTCCTGTCGTCCTACTCTGTCCAGTATAAAGTGCATGTTGGGACAGGTGCACGAAATTTTGAAATTTCACACATCCCGGCTAGCGGATCTTTCAAGGGATATACTGCAATTTTGGACAATTGGGGGTGGAAAAAATTCTTTGTTCTAATTGGATAAAATGTCGTAATTTTTCACACGTCACGTGACAATCTCGGCTAAAAACCGGAACGCCGATATCGCTCTCTGCTGCATCACCCACGGGCAGAAAACTCAGCCGTTCCACCGTGCAGGTGTCATGTGCAAGTGCGTGATAGCTACCAGTAGTGGAATATTTGAAGGAAAATCAAGAAAATTCCCTAGAATAAAAAAAATAATCTTAGAGGGTTGTTGAGAGTGACGAAATGAGTATTTAAACAGGCTTGTTGTTTGGTGCAATATTTCTGTGAAAGGTTTCTTATGAAGAAGGACAGGCACAAGCACATGTAATCTGAAGTGACTGTGAGACTACAATCCAATACTAATGGAGGAGTATAAGAGAGCCAGATCATTTTATGTCAATTGCCTACTGAACCTGATCATTAATGCTCGTGATATAGTTGAACTGACGTACACTGACAGTAATGTTAAGAGTATTTTAAACTACTTTCTATATAACTGATGTGGTACCTGATTGTGTGTAACCACCACCGCATCCTTTCGTGGCTTCGCTCGTTCATTCATACTCAGTTGCACTACGTGCAACTGAGTCATTCATTCACTCACTCAGCACTCAAGTCTGCTATCTACTCCGTTCGAGGCTCCAACAACAACCCTCCCAACGCCTTCTCCGACATTCCTCCCTCTGTATCATACACGACATTTCCTCGGACAATCGTTCGTCTCACCTCTCCCACCAAAGTGCCGTCCTTATAAGGCGACAGCTTGTTCTTGAAATGCAGCTTTTCCGCGGTGATCTTGACCTTGGCTTCAGGGTCAAAAATGCAGAAATCCGCATCCTTACCCTCCTTAATACTTCCCTTGGACTTGAGCAGACCCACCTGCTGCGCAGTGTTCCAACTGCACCACTTTGCGACATCTGCAAAGGTGATTTTTCGTCCATCCTGCTTAGCAGTAGTCCACAGAATAGGCAAACCAAGACCCACAGAAGCAATTCCGCCCCAGGCTTTGAAAAAGTCGCCTGTCTGCATATCCTTGAGGTTAGGAGTGCAGGGAGAGTGATCAGAGACGACTGAAGTGACAACTCCGTCCTCCAGAGCCTTCCAAAGCTGTTCTCGGTTGGTTTCAGACCGAATAGGAGGACAACATTTGTGCTGAGTGGACTTTTCGGGAATGTTTTCGGCGGCAAAATGAAGGTAGTGGAAACACGTTTCGACAGAAAGAGGAATACCGGCTTCCTTGGCTTTCTTAATCATGGGAACAGCTTCAGCAGTAGCAAGATGAACGATATGAAGCTTGACATCAGGAGCAGCCTTGGAAGACTCAATGACCGACTCAATGGCTGTCAATTCCAGCTGATCAGGTCTGGAGTGCAGGAAACTCATGTAGCTTTTAGGATCACTCTTGACATCAGCACACTCTCCCATCTCGGCATGGAACATGAAAATGGTAGGGTAACCCTCAATCGCCTTCAAGGCCTTCTTGACATCTGCCACCTCCAAACACGGGAACTCATCCACGCCTGATTCGATCAAAAAGCACTTGAAGCCTCTCACGCCCTTCTTGATCAAAGGCACCAGATCCTCGGAATTGCCCGGAATCGCTCCGCCCCAAAAACCAACGTCGACCCAGCACTGGTCCTTTGCAGCAGCCAGCTTGGCGTCAAAGTTGGCCACAGTGGTAGTCGGAGGAATGGCGTTCAGAGGCATATCAATGACAGTAGTGACTCCTCCAGCAGCAGCAGCTTTTGTACCAGTCTCAAAACCCTCCCATTCCGTTCGTCCGGGCTCGTTCAGGTGCACGTGAGCATCCACAAGACCAGGAAGGATCACTTGCTCCGAGGGAATAGACATGAACTCGTCGACATCAAGGTCCGAGTTGTTGATCAGACCCTTGTGGATCTTGCGGATCTTTGTGTCGTATTCAATGGTGACCTCGGTGGGCTCAGAGGCGCCTTCGAGAAGAGCAAGACCGGCAATTGCTTTCATCTTGGTGGTAGTATGAGTGTAGTAGGAGGAAGAGTTGATCTGACAGCTGATTAACTTTAGATACATGTGGAAACAAGGGGTGTGTGCTTTGTTGGGGCTACAGACGTGTTGGGGAGATGGGAGTTGGATGGTTCGATTCGGGCGAACGCGGAGATTCCAGAAATGTGAAAAACACCCCTCCAACTCACCTGTAGCCCCCATAACACCCTCCTACTTCATACACTTACCGCCCGTCGGAGTTCTCCTAAACCTTATTTTCCAGTATGAAATGTCCGCCTGCGAGATGCACACCAGGGTGGAGGCCGTGGTGGGTCTCCGAACAAGGCGCTGCTAAGCGAGAGTGAAAAAAATGTCGAAAAAACACCTTTACGTCACGTGACCGGCTTGGCACTGCACTTCATGAGTTTTGAGGTTTGCTGCAGGCGGTACTTCCGACGGTTGCGAAATTAAAGGTCTGAGACATGCCTTAGTTGAAGGTCCTATAGGAGGCTGTGTATTTGTGTGAAGAGGTGGGAAAGTGAGTGATTTGGGACGTGTATGTCACGTGATCATCATCGTTTACCCCACAGTCACGTGACCATGATAGACAGTACAAAATAAACAAGAAGATCATGTCTGATCCTCGGTCACATGCCCCATGACGTAACAGGGTTTTGTTGGGTTTGCAAAAGCAACTTTGGGCTTTTGGGCAATGCTTGTTTGGGGCTTGATCTGACATGTCGGGTTACGTTTGCCGAAAAAAATATTAAGAGGGAAAGACAGTCCGCTTTCCGCATCCCGCATTGCGCACTTACCCGGACAAGTAGGCAGGTTACATTGGAGTTAGTGGTAAGGGTTGGGGGGAGAGAGGGAGGTGACAATGTTTTAAGGGACAATGCTAAGTGTGAACCCCAAGTATGGAGGCTGGCTTAACAAAAGCTAAGTAATGGAGTTGGAATGAAATAAAAATAAGCCTGGAGTAAGCTGAAAATGGCTGAAAGTGACTCCAAATGTGTTTTAGAGAACTTTTGAAAGAGTGAAATCTCTGCCAGTAACATCATACTTCAAGTTTTAGCCTTGGAGACTTAACTGCAACATGGTAGAATTGAAACTCATCCCCTGGCTTCAATATTAATGGTAGAGAGTTCAGAATTTGACAGTAGGTCAATGATATCGTTATATATCTTCTGTAAAAGCCTCAGTTAAATCAAAGGCCGTTTGAGTCCGTTTTGATGAATGTCAAAAAGAGTGCATCTTAAACTGGCTGAGGATAGAGAGTGAGAATGCATTATGGTAAAGAGCAGAACAAAATTTTGAAACTTTTGGAAACTGATGAAAAGTCACGTCATTCACATCAGAGAAAAGAAAAAAAGAACTCCAAGCACAGCCTCTGAACTTCACTGATCGAACTACACCTCCACAGTATAACTACTCACTCAGACCTTGATATACATGTTCATTATTCATTATACATTATTTGACATTGTGAGAGCTCCAACGAGTAGTACAGCTCATCTGATGGTTGCTAGCACATAAGTACCGTAAAGCAGCACTTAATTAGAGCACTTGTAAGGGTAACTAGACCTTGTAGGATCGATTTGAGGTCGTTCTAAGTGGTTTTTGGTCGGTAACAGTTGCTTCGCAACAATTACCTCCTTAAGCATTCTTCGTAGGCAACTGATTCACCATATCCCCCACCACCCACTTCTCCATCAACATCACATGACCAATTCCCACCATCAGAGTAACCCCCAAAACCAATCCCAGACCCATATTCAACGAGTTATCAACTTCATCCATCATCACCTTTTCCTCATCCAGTCCCACCCATAAGCTCTGTAAGTTTCCATATGCCTTAGCTAGGGCCAATTCGACTTTTGTCAATTGATCTTCCACTCCCTTGTACTCAGCAGCAGCTTCCACCCATCCAGGAGCTATAGGATTTCGCTGTTCATACGACAGAGGTTCCATCTCTGGATCTTCCACGGAAGTGTACAGAAACTCAATCTTTTTCTCGGGAAAGTAGGGCAAAATGTGTCGAAAACAAAACTCGTACGTTCCCCAGCTCTTGGACAGGAACTTCTTCTTGGTCACTTTCAGTTTCGTCTTGTCTTCAAGCACGATATTCTTTGCCGGGTCCTTGATGACAAATTGCAGTCCTGAAGCTCCTCCTTTTTCCACCTTGTACGAGTACTCGATGAAGTTTCCGATTTTGCGCACGTCTTCATAGAAGCAGTTTTCTGTACCTGGTTCAAGTAGAAATCTGAATCGGGCATCGGAAGCAAAAGCGAGAGAAGCGAAAAAAAAGAGAAAAATAAAAACAAATGATTTCATGACTGAAGGAATGTAAAGAAGCGAATATTAGTGCATGTGAGAGAACGGATCACGTACTTGTCTTTGAATCACGTGTTTTGAAGCAGTGTGGACGGAGATATCGTGGTTTTTGTCTTGTTGGATGCGTCGTATTCGCTCGCTTATCGCTTATCGTCTCGTGAAACGTAAGATTGTAATTGCCGAATCTGAAAAACGTAGGCCTTCCACAGGTATCGCGGTGTACGCTGATTCAACAGGTCTCTCTGAACTGACGGTAGTAGCGTGTGTTTTTGCAACCAGAAAGATACTAAAACATACCTTTGGACAAGCCTCGTACATGCAACCTTATATGCAAGAGGAAGATACATAACAAGGCATGCTGAGGGGTGTAGAAAAGGGTTACAGAGAAACTGAAAGTTGATTCAGAATCAGCTCGACAAGGCGAGCACAATGGTACAGCTTACACCCCTACAGAACACCTACAACACTACGTTTTGTGCTCTCAAAAACCTCCCATTTCAACGCGAAACATTAAAGTTGGGTGCCGTTCATTTGATGATAACACTGGGCTATCAGATAGTGCCATTGACAGGGTGCACAGGTGAGATTGTGTGGAACGGTCGTTTACGAAAGAGGAAATATTTTCTTTCACCATATTATATCACGTGACTACACATCCTTATATCGTATCTCTGGCACCTGCATTAATCCCTCATCAAATGCGAGATCTGGGATCTTCGGAGTTCCGATAGCTTTCCGGAATTAAATAACACACGTCCACCTGTGGAAGGAGTGGTTACGAAAGTGGTACTTTTTTTTCTTCGCTCTATTGAATTATTATTTTTCAGAGTTCAAAACACCGCACGGGTTAATCTGGTGTTAATCGGAAAATGTCTCAGTTATACGATATGACGGGTCTTATTAAAATAATATTAAATTGAATATTAATTGAGTCACGTGATATGGAATAATATTTTGATGGTGGTCACGTGATGGACATACAGAGTCAGAGAAGAGGAATATGGGCTTACCCCTTAATAACGAAAGGTATTGGTCTAATAATATGATGTCATTATAACAGTGGAGAGAATAAGGTTTAATGACGTTATCCCTGAAGTAAATTTGTGAGCACTATAGTTGGACATTAGGCTAGTATTCAGAAGCCCTCCACAGGACGCAATATACATGATAGAGATATGAAAGTTGATGTAATAGAACCAGAATGACTTCATATAACTTCAGTCGAGAGGGCTAAGCAATTGAGTGTTTCTAATAGGCAACTGGTGGAGGTACTTGTGTGATAAGTGAAACGTAAAGTTTAGTGGGAAGTAATTGGGGTAGTACTTGAAGAGTGTGAGGTGAGTTTTCTGACTTGATGGAAATAGTTGTAGGGTCCTAGTATACTTGATATAGATAAAATAGGTGCGATAATTAGAATGAGACTATATTTAATGACATCTGAGGTATATTCAGGAGTTTGGAGGGTTGTAGTTATTCCTTAACCTCGTCACATTACTAACATCAATATCATACTTGTGCAGCACACTCAAGACACATCAGGGGTATATTCCAGTGAGAGAAAAGTCTTCTAATACAACTACGACGGGATAGAGGGTATTTTAAGGAACGTGTCATCCATTTGTTAAGGATTAGTTTGCATGTCTATTGTAGTTCAACATTTACTTAAACAAAAGTCAATGCAGGAACAAGTTTGAAATGTGGGCATGCAGGTGTCACTCAATTGATCAAGTACAGTAGGAGACCTGTCAACACGTGCCATAACCGAAATGAGCCTTGTGAGTCACGTGACTATATAAAATAGTTACTATCAGCCTGAAAATCTAGACCTCGATGTAGATCAATAATAACCGAACCATGTTAGATCAATAACAGGACTATAAATGATCCAATAGAAAGGCACAAGAATGGACACAAACACAGATACAAGAAGAGCAGACACAAAAAAGCAGATATAAAAAGACCCCACCAACATGTTCAATATGTCAGGCGTCCTCTTTACTGCCTATCAAAAACAACCTGTCTTGAAGTCTATTTTGACAGAAGTGTCATCTTTCTGGACGAGTTTCCGCTCAAAGGGGATTTTTGAAAATGCCCTCAGAATAAATGAGGCCTGGAGATTCTGAATCCACTTTCAAAAACCGATTTTGAAGCATTTCCCCCGAGCTCCAGAAATGTGGTTAACGATGAAGGTTATGTCTCAATGAGAACTTCTTGGAAGGTCGTAGAACATTGTAGAACCTCATGGAAGGTCATAGAAGGCAATAAAGCAATATGAAACACAGCCGCTTGTTTCTGATACCACCAAAAATGCCATTTCCATCTCTAACATTCGCCACTACCTCCCGCCCACTTTAGGTTCAACAATAGCATTGCTAAAGTCTAAATTTGGGACGCGTTTATTTGGCAACAAAGTCAGTGTGGTGGAAGACAAGACGCAGAGAGTTAGATGAGGCCAACCACAGAAGTGACCATTTATCTCGACGAAAAAACGTCCTAGAAACAATCTGAAAACAGCATCTTGACGAGCACATCTCCCTCTACAAAACAAGCCACTTTTCACCTTTCCCACCCTCCTGTAACCCTATACCACCACCCACCCCCACATTAAGGTTAAGACGCGTGCTCCTTTAAACTGTGGAAAAAAACACCTTCTCTTCAAGACCATGCTCCGAGACGTGAGCAAGTCGACTCTCAACATTATGGAAGCGGGTGGCTGTGACGACGAGTCGCGTGTCCACGACGCACGTGACCTACTGCAACATGAGCATACACGTGACTTCCAGATCGACCACGACTCGGTGATTCCTGACTCGGAATGCGAACAGGAGGTGCTCAACACAGACTACATTGGTGGTGTCGTGAGCAAACACAAAGAGGACACGACGTTCTCTGATCTGCTGGAAATGGACATTAATTTCGCGCCAGGTTCGATGGAGGTAGGGGAACTACGGACCGAGGAGGTGACGCCTGAAGTGGAGGAGTGTTTTCGGGGCTTTGAACGACAGCTGTTGAGCCATGTGAGTGGAGTGAGTGGCGTGACGAGTGGCCTGGGACACGTGTACAACAGCTACCAGAGCGGATCCGGCTTGTACTTTGACAAAAGTGAGGTGGAAGCAAGTGAAGCTGGTGTTCTGGCGGTTATCGAAAGTGAGGAACAAAAAACGGGTTTCCTCGGCGATCAGAGCGACAAACAGGTGTCTGAGGGGGCTGTGAGTGGAGAATCCGACAAGTTTGGACAAAACGGAGTTCAGAACTTTCAAAATCAAATTCAGGAGGTTCAGGTCCAAGAACAGGAACAGGAAAAGCATGAGGAACATACTGAGGAGGAAGCACAACAACAACAAGAGCACACAGAGCCAGAGCAACAGGAACAAGCAGTTATCGACATTTCGTCTGAACAGGTTGCTTCTTCAAATGCTACACCTTTACATACAGCTCGTGAAACTGTCACTCCAGAAGCTCAACCTGCTGAGGTTGCAAACACAGTGGAACAAGACATATCCATGGTCAATGTGAGCGTTGTGGGCGAGGTGACACGTGACGGTGAAGTGTCACGTGATGCTCCAGTCGAGTCACGTGAGGAGGACGATGGAGATACAACCGTCACCGTTACTGCCTCTGTTACTCCGGAGCCGGTGGTACATATTGAGCAACCACCTCAAGTCGAGTCACGTGACATGATGGATGTTGACGTGGATGCTCAGGATGACAATGACGAAGAAACCGAGCTCATTGATATGGAGGGTGTTGATATGAACATTGATGATACTGTCATGTTACAGCAGGTGGAGGATGTGCAACAACAGCACCAAGTGGAGGAACAGGAGGAAGAAGAGGAGAATGATGATGCACAGCAAGATCATGAGCCTAAAGAGGAGGTGGAGGAGGAGGTGGAGGAGGATGCAGTTCAGGATGTCCTTCAGGGTGACATTCATGCTCCTGAACAGGCACTTCAAGAAGACGACCTTGAAGCCGGTGACATCATTCACACCAAGAATGATGCTGATACACACATGGGCAACACCACTGTTACCACTCCAGTGAAAAATGCTGTTGTTGAAGAGATCCCGCGTCCTGATACTCCTATTCCTACAGCTGAGGTGAAGTTGATTCCGGGAGAGATCCCTAAGGCACGTGATACTTCTCAGTCACAGGATATCTCTATGTCACGTGACACGCCTCAGTCTCAGTCTCAGTCACAGTCCCAGGACATTTCCATGTCTGAAGAGATCTCTCTGTCTCGAGAAAGTCGCTTCTCACGGGCTTCGTCACATGATACGTCACGTGCATCACGTGACTCGCTCTCTCTGATGCGTCCCCCCGATTCTCTCATTCGGTCTTCTTCTCAGCCTCCTCGTCAGCTGACTCCTATTCCTGATTTGAGTCATTCTGAAGCAGTTCCCGTCAGTCGGAATTTGCTGGCTCGAAAACGACCTCTTCCAAAACGTCAAGGTCGTAAAGTGTCCAATGAAACGACGCTTGATATGCAGAATTTCGAACTCTCCTGTAAAGGTCTTTCTGACCATTACCGGTTGTTGGACAAGGTGGGAGAAGGTACATTTTCTTCCGTCTATCTCGCTGAAGATATCCATTACGATCTGAAACGCGAATTGGCGGCGAAAAAGCAGGACAATGCGTCTTCTAGTCACTGGAAAAGTCCTCCTTTGAGAGACAAGAAGCGGATTCGGCTACTTGAGAGAAGCAATGCTGATATCCATAGAGGTCCTCTGGTTGCCATTAAGCGTATTTACGTGACTTCATCTCCCAAGCGAATCTTGAACGAGATTAAAATCCTCGACGCTTTATCTGGGTATGACAACATCTCTCCTTTGCTCAAAGTGATGAGACATGAGGACCAGGTGCTAGCAGTGCTACCTTACTTTGAGCATCAGGATTTCCGATCTCTGTACAAAACCGGCACCAAAACCGATATCCGCATCTACATCACCCAGCTGTGTCAGGCTCTCAAGTATGTGCATTCCAAGGACATTATCCATAGAGATATCAAGCCTACAAACTTCTTGTACGACAGACACAGACGGTACGGAGTTTTGGTTGATTTTGGATTGGCTGAAGTTCAGTCGTTTTCTACTTCAAACCCCTGTGTTTGTGTTTCTCAAGAACACCAGAAACGGATTCTCGGATCTGCTTGGGAACTCAAACCAAAGGGTTCGTATGAAAAGAATGATGCTCGATCAGGAAGAAGAAGTAACCGAGCAGGAACAAGAGGCTTTAGAGCTCCTGAAGTGTTGTTCAAGTGTACTTGTCAGACCACTCAGATTGATATGTGGTCTGTGGGAGTTATCTTGCTCTCGTTTCTGTGCAAGACACTTCCCTTCTTCATGTCTCATGATGATGCTGATGCATTGGTTGAGCTGTGTTCCATTTTTGGACGTCAAGCCATGAACCAAACGGGTCTTCTGCATGGAGCTTTTCTAGAGCTTCAGATTCCCAAACTGAGAAGCACAGGGTTGTCGTTTGAACGGGTGTTGCTGCAGGCAGGATGTCCTGAGGAGTGGGCACGTGATCCGGTCATTATCGACTTTTTGTCGTCGACCATGAAGCTGGATCATCATCACAGATTCTCGGCAGAGAAGGCTCTTAGCCATGAGTTTTGTCAGAGAGCGTACGAGGAGGATGATTATGTCGATGTTTAGCATAGAGCTATTACTAATGTTATTTTATTTTATTGCAAGACGAATAGTAGACTGTAGTGTGTATCGTTCAGTAAAATATCAAGTGAGGGAGTGGCTTCATTTAGTCATGTGTTAGAGTATTTACAGATCACAGCTAAGAACACCAGTCAGACTAACACTGTAAACCGCATTCAAACAAGTCAAAAATACATATACAGACCACACTCTTCTCCACACCTCATTATCTCGTATTTCTTTGCTTCTTTACCTCTATCTATAACCTCCTTACAGTTCCACTTCATGATCTCATACGTACAACAACACTTACAAAACCAAAACTTCAAGAACATTCATTTCCCTTTGGGGCACATCTGCACCTTCCCGAAATCCGAAATCGAAATCGACCCACTCCATTGCCCCCAAACCCCCATCATGTGCTATCGTGCATGCCAAATCTTATTTTCCGTTTTGGCTCAAACTTGCATCTCTTCCACACCACCAACATTACGATTCACACATCACCACAAAAAAATCTCAGCACATGTCATACAACGGAATCGGGCTGTCTACCCCTCGAGGGTCAGCCACCTCAGGCCATATCCAGTCTAATATCTCAAACCGAGCCTTCACCAACGACAACAGAGGCGAGTTTGCGTACAACAAAATGTCGGACGAGCAGGACAAACGGTCACAAAACAAACTCGACAGAGACCATGTTGCGGGACGTCAGGCGGACGTGGAGATGCTGGAGCATGAGCGGAAACGCAAGGTCGAGGTAGCTTGCATGGAGCTTCAAGATAAACTTGAAGAAGCCGGAGAGTTGGGAGAGGATGAGATTGAGGAGCAGGTGGATGTGTTGAGACGTCAGCTGACTCTCAAGATGGCACGTGAGCTGGACGTAAGAACCACCATTGTGTCTGCTGACCGAGAGGCTCTCAGAAAGAACTACCACAAGGCTGCAATCACTAAACAGCAGGAAATGGACCGAATGAGAGACGCTTTCGACAATACAAAGAATATGGACGACAGAGGAAGAGATAGACCTCGAAATCGACAGCGAAACAGAGACAAGTCGCCTGTTAGAGATTTGCAGCGGTCCAGAAGTGCTAGAGAAAGATCACCTTCAAGAAGAGGAAGACGACCTAGAAGATGGTCAGTTACGGAGGAGAGATCGGAGGTGCAGAAGGAAGTGTTGGAGAGAAAGGGGTCTCCTTGTGCGCGAGATGACTCTAGATCTAGATCCAGAAGCCCTGAACGATCTAGAAGAAAGAGCTACAGAGAGAGATCTAGATCACGGGATAGAAGTGAGAGACGAGAGAGAAGAGGTAGTGTGAGGGAGAAGGAGAAGCGAGGACGATCCTTGTCGCCTCTGCCTTATTAGCATGTATATATTCAAAAGCATTAATTAATTTAGTTGATCTCGTTTTAGTTGAGCAAAAAATCAAACTGTTCTGTAAACTCAAAAATATAATGATGACAGATGTGGGGTTCGAACCCACGAGAACTTACGTTCAGCAGATCTTAAGTCTGCCGCCTTAAACCACTCGGCCAATCTGCCGCGATCGTGTCAAACGGCAAAAAAATTAATAGCCTATCCGGGGCGCCAATTTTCGAAAAATCACGTGATCTCGAAAATTATCTCGCGATCTAGAAGGGTTATAAAAAAATGAAAAAATGTAGGGGGTGAATTAGACGACGGAGAAGATGATGGTGAAATAAAAAACCGAGAATTGTTGCTGGAATGAGATCAAAATCGCGTTTGAAAATCTCAAATTCCAATGACGTCATGATAAAACCCTAAAATAAGCTCAAACTAGCGCAAATTAGCATAAACTCTCTTGTTACCCCACACAGCAACCCGCCCAAAACGGGAGGTGGCAGTGGCAAAGGCACCAAAAAAAAGTACGAAAAAAATACACAAAGCTTCGGCAACAACGGAATATAGCACTACACCACCGTACGGATAGTTGTTCAGCCCCTCAACGGCTACCCCGCACGTGTACCCTCACGTCTAAGCCTTGTCGATCACTAATGAGGGTTTAGAAGCGTTGGGGCTACAAGAGGCAATAATGATCGTCGCTCGTTTTTTGAAAAGAGCTCAAAGCAGAAGTGGATCGAGGATCTTTGCCAGGTTAGTATTAGGTTGATGAGCGGGAGCCAGGAGTTCGATTGAGGGAATTTCTAGAAGGTGGTGGCAAAAGTGGTGCTTTGGAGGCTGTACTTGTATTTCTGTTCTGACACATTATTTTATGTTCTCGCACAGAGTTATTGTCTCACGCAGATTGCAGTGGCTGTTTTGAGACATGTGGGGTAACGAAGATAGGTGATCGAAATTAAATGAAATGGAGGTGAACAAAAAATACGAAAAAATGCAAAAAAATAGAAAAACAGCCGTACGATAATGGAAGCTCATTACCGAACTACCAAGGGCGTATAGAATGTATTAGCGTGAATTTAGCTTGTAGCCCTGTAACGTTAGAGCGTTAGAGCTAGGCGAGGTGAGGGTTTAACTTGTTGAGTGTCAAGTGACGTTGTCGAGATAGTAAGTGAGCAACTGTAAGTCAAGTGATGAAGTGATCACCTACGTTTGAGGTTCTGAATAATCAGTTCAGCCTCTAAATATAGAATCCGTAGTTGCTGCCTTGAGCAATGTTATACTGAGATGAAGTCTTAGATGCACTTCATGATTACTTTACACGCTACACTCTTTTTTTTTTTTTTAATTAAACCATCCAATAAATAATAAATACATACACCTAATCGTGCTCGGAGTAACCCGCACCTGCGGACATTCTCGTCACTCCAACGAGACCCTCCTTATCCAAACTCAGACAGTATCGTCCAAGGGCAGACATCAACAGTGCCTGCTTATCGTTCTGAAATGTCACCTGTCGGTTCATCTGGTCAACCAGCAGAGGAACAGTGGCAGCTCCTCGATGCAGGTAGATGGTGTCGTATCGCTGCTTGGTGTGTCCCCACTCCATGTAAGGAATGTCTCTGAGAGGAGCCTTGGAGGGCTCAATGAGATCTCCGGGCTTGAGAGTAATAGGACAGTTGACCTGGAGCTCAGCAAACTCGTTAGTAATGAGAGTCTGCTTTCCTCCGGTGATTGACTCGACGTGGAAGCAGACAGGAGGTCCATGTCGTCCCATGAAGATCTTGTCTCCCACCTTGATGCTTCCCTGAGAAACTCGTCCGAAAACGACATTGTTGGGCTTGACCGAAACGATGTCAAATCGGGGGTCCTGGCCAAAAGAGGGCATCAGTCGCTTTCGCAGGTTCTTCTTGACCTGCTCTCCAGGCGAGATTTTGTAAAGAGGACCGACGTACTCGGTAGGGAAAGAAAAGTGGTTCTGCAGCTTAGTCTTCCCTTCAAGGTGATCGTTGACCAGTCGCTTGACGTTCTCGAGGTCAGCAGGCTCGCAGACCCAGGTGATGGACTCAACCTTGAAGAACACAAACAGCTTGGCCAGAGCAAGCACCTTTGTAGACATGTCGCCGTCACACAGGACAACCATGTGTTCACAGTAAGACGCCAGGTTCACAGCTGCGCCGTGGAACACGTACAGAGAGGTGTCGTTGTCGTAGTGGATTTTGAAGCCGTTGGTCTCCTTGCCAGGCATGTAGTTGCATCGATGGAGCAGGTTGTTGACATAGGTGTTGGTGGAGCCTCCAGTGGCATGGCAAATACCAATGGCGCCGGTGTACTGCTTGTTGACAATGTAGGGGGTGCCGCCGGAAACGGACTGGCTGTAGGTCATGGTCATGGACATGTTGAAGGTGATAATGGGAAGGAACAGGAGGATGGGGGAGCTATATATATATGTTACGCTTGGAGGTGTACGGAATAGCCTTCTTTGTTAAGCGAAAGCGAAAAAAGAAAAAAAGCCAGAACTCTGTCTTAGCGTCGACCCCGCAAAACTAAAACCTCTACGAAGTTTATGAAACAGAGGGGTAAGCAAAATGTAAGCAAATAATATATGAGGGGGCATGGATCTCATATGTAAGGGCTTGGTTCGCGCGTTTGGACTGTTTTCGAGCTTTCAACTGCTCTCCAAACCTCCACAAACAAATTTCAAAGACTAGTAGATGATGTCACATACACATACTTCTCGCCCATCCCTGCAAACCCTATATACTGCGCACCCTATATGGATACTGCGCATGTGCCCCACTACAGAGTAAGACAAGGATCGACAGATCAGCGAAACTACTGGCAAGGTCCGTGGTGATTGGCGATCTGTGGGGAATGTCCGTGTATACAGACAGTGACGCAGTAGGATGGAAAAGGAACACTCATTTTTATCTGGTGGCACATCTCCGAGCCCACCCCTGTAGCAACATGCATGAGAAGAGCCACAAGCTTATCTATGCAAGGTGGACGCTAGCCCAACAGGTAGTGTGGATCTGTGCGGCTGAAGTTATGGGTAGGATGTAGACTGAGAGATGTGGTAGTCCTGGTAGATACTGTTGTGTTGTGTGTTGGGTGCTATTTTTGTCTTGTATTTCTACATATCCCGGAGCTGAGCTTGGGTGGGCTTATTTTAAGAGAGGTTTGCTCAGAGTTTAAAGTGGCTGAACACCCAATCCTAAACAATCCTAAAATGGAGTCCGTAATACGTAGCTACTGGTAGAGGATTACTGTGGCGAGAAGACCAGTAACAAATGATGATGGTACTAACTACAGTTGCCACAGCAACTAAATACACAACACTGTTTACTCGTTCACTCCTACAATATCGCGTGCACTGCCTGACGGCTGGTATTATTATCCACCCTTGCATGTCGATCCTCACATCCGTCATCTCCGGGTGCACATCTCATCGGTGATGCTAAATTTTTTGTACAGAGATGCCCCCTAATATCACATTCACGAGGGGTACGCCCTGCGCTATCGGGTCTTGGTGCCTGTGCTGCTGAAAAAAACACACCATTGTTAGGTGCCATAGGCTTTGCAAGATGGCTTCCAAGGCCCCACGGTGCATGTCTAGGAGGGAAGTTAATATCGGAAAGCTTAAAAGAGAAAAGTTTAAAAAAGTTACTCCCAACGAAGTTTAATCTGCCACACACCTGACCAGAATGAGAACCAGTATAGAAGCAAAAAGGAAAAACACTCAACAAGTGAAATGTGAGTATTGCCAAAAATCTCGAGTATTTGTTGATTTTGCACTATTCCGCAACAGTGTATGACGTGTCATTTCCAGTTTCGTCATTTCGCACCGTATAACTCACCTCATGTACCCCGCTCCCAAGGGTATGCTCCGAACAGGTTTCACCTTATTGATAGACAAGACAAGCAGCAATAAATAATTTTTAATTTATCGATAATTATAAAATTACAGTGGTCAGGTTAGGAGCCCCACTGAAGACGTCAGGAAATTACCCCATACTCTGGAATGAACAAACATGACACAAACAGACGTCATAGATAACACGAATGCAGATGCGAGATAACGCACACACAAACAGATTCAATATATGTATCACGGACCTACTGTTTCAGACAAGCGAATAAGAGCGTCAGGATGTACCCCGCTTCAAAAAGCCTTGTTCGCGTTCGGAAAAGAAAACAGCCTTTTTCTCGTATCCTTGCATATGCAGGTAGATAGCCACAAGAGGATACAATAAATGGTCATAATAGAGCTATTATGATTTATAAGAGAGCATACACTCGGAGAATGACGTGTCTGTAATATTTGTATCAACTCCTCCATATCAAAATCTATCATAAATGTCGTGTTTCATGCAGTTTCCGCTCCTCGTTCTGTTGAGCTCTTGTATCAGTCACCTCTTCGGACACTTTTCTGAGACATGATCTCGGAGATAGGCCTCTCTTTGCAGCCTCGGGTCGGGCCGGATTTAATCACCACTGGGATTTTCTGGCTTGTCTTTACGAGTTGGAAACGCACAGTGGGGCACCAGGTACAAGCCTACCAGACGAGATATCGTATGAGACTAGTGACGTGCTAAGCCAAGAGCGACGAGATACAAAGAGAAAAAGGCTGTGAGACTACCTGTTACCGAGACTGCCGAAGCCGAGATACCTAAAACAGACAAACAGGTATAGCTAAGAGAATAGCAGCAGTTATGAGATTCAATACAACACCTGTAGTGCTCGTACTCGTAGCTGCACCTACTACACTTGTATACCGTGTGTGTATTTCGTATACCGCCTTTCAGACAGATCGACACCCCACTACGTCAGTCTCAGTCGTCTCAGCTATGTCTCACTACAAAACGTCATCTTCCAAGACATCCAAGACATAGTGGCAAAAAAACGACCAGGCACTCAACAAGACCCGGGCTCGGGATAACTCGGATTTGCTGCTTTTGGAAGGGCTGCTTGTCTTGAAAAAGCTTTCGGAACTCGTATCTCGTTTTACGACCATAATAAAAAAGTGTGCCTGGCAGTCTAAAAACACGTGAATCTCGTATTTGGGTCTAGTTCGGGCATAGCGGGGTATATGAACGTGCTCTCGCTAAGAAACGGTAATGTTGAGAAGAAGAAATATAGCCGAAAGTCCTTGAAACGGAGTAACCACATTATGACCAGTATATCACTTTCTTGAGAGGGTCTCTATGCCTGAAGGTATTGATCATACCTTCCTATATCTCTAGGGACAGATATATTGAGAACTATTAACACTCAGTTACTCCTCCGTCATACTCCGGTATCGGACAGTTCTTCCAACGTATCAGTATACCAAAAACTGTGTCATCTCGAACCATCAACTTGCAAGATTTTGAAAATTAAAAATCATACAGGACCATGGTGAAATTAGGAAGTTATTGCTCTGTGATCTGATTATTATCAACCACTTACATAACGAGCCATCTCCCACTGTACCTAAAGCGCATTGCATCACATCCACTTTAATCTCACCACCTTATCCAAACTCTCTCTTACCACCCAATTCTACAACCTAATACTGTAGTGAAAGATATAGTATGTAGCTACAGTATGTACATCAGTCCTCCTATAAATGCCATTAACTATATTGATACAACTTTGTAGCTCCTACCAGTAAGAGCATTGACTCAGTGGAGAACTCCTTCAGAGTCCTCTTTGTAGCTCTTACTTAAGAGCATTGACTCAGTGAACTCCTTTGAAGTCCTCCTAAACTCGCACGCTTCGCGTACTCGTTACTGAGTCAACAACCTCACCGCCCAATCCACCGACAACGTTCGCAAATCCGTGTAATGCTGGCCGGTACCGACAAACAGCACCGGAATATTCGTGGCGTACGTCATATTCACAATCGAACCAATCATATCTCCCACAGTATCACACTTGGAGATGAGGAAAAAGTCCAGGTTTCTATCCTTGCCAAAAGCGTCGTTGAAGTTTCGAGCCTGCTGCACAGAGTCGGTTCCAACCAGAGCCTCTCCAACCATGATAATCTTGTTGGGTTTGGCTCTCTTGGCAAACTTCTCAAGATCACCCATGAGTCGTTTATCACTGTGACGTCTTCCAGCAGTATCAATCAGCACCACATCAAAGCCGTGCTTCTCACCGTACTCCACAGCCTTCTCGGCAGTATGGGCAGGGTCTTTTCCGTAACCCTGGGCGAAAAGCTCTACTTCTCCAGTACCCTGACGTCCAGCCAGTTCACTAAGTCGGTTGACATGGACACCCAGCTGCTCCACAGCTCCTGATCGGAACGTATCACAGGCAGCCACCAAAAGTCGCATCTTGTTCTGTAGCAGCCAGAATCCAATTTTGGACAGGTTTGTAGACTTTCCGACTCCGTTGACTCCAACGACGGAAATAACATAAGGACGACCTCCTCCTCGCTTCTTGTGTCTCTGAACCTCATGCAGCAGGTCCAGAGAAGCCGAGGGAGTGAGAATCTTACGAAGAGCATCAGCCATGGCGGTCTGAACAGTCTGCTCAACAGTAGTCCATGAGTTGGTAGTACATCCAACCAGAGATCGAGATACCTGATCACACAGATGCACAGCCACCTCCTTGGCCACGTTCTTCTTCATCAGCTGCTCCTCCACCTTGGCAGTGACTTTATCCATATCTTCCTGGGTGATAGTCTTACCGCCCATGATGTTTTTGAGGAACCCAAATCGGGATTTGGAGGCAATAGGACCCTCGTCCTCACCCAGCTGTTTAAGCACGAAATCGCCCTGCTTGTTGGCTCCTCCGTAGTTGGTCATATCGACATCTTCCACAATCTGTCGTGCATCTGAAGGACCAGAAGAAAAGTCCAGATCGGCGTCATCGTCAGATCCAACATCCAGCGCCTGTCCGTCGTCTCCCCATTTTCGCATAGTGCCCTTCTTTTTCTTTTCCACCAGCAGATCCTCCTTCTTGCCCTTTTTTCCTCGTCGTCGTGTTTTGCCTGAAGGTGTAGAAGCTCCGCTTTCAGAGTCAGCAATAACCAGAGAGGTTTCGGAAACGCTGGGCGCAATAGCCACCTTCTCCACAACCTCCGGTTTCACAGTCTCCTCTTCAAACGAGTGGATCTTGGTCTTGAACCAGGCTCCAAACTCATTTTCGTCAAGCTGAGGGTAAATCTGTTTGGCTTGAGTAACCAGCTTACCAACCCATGGCAAATGCAGCAGCGTCTTGTAGATGCACACAAAAACAAGGCCCTGATCATTGGCTACAGCCCATCGGGCAGTGTAGATGTCCTTGGAATAAGTGGAGTCCTGCACGGGGTACGACTCTTCAATGAAGACATCGGATATCAGGTCGTTGACAATGTGCGTGACGTTGGCGGCTGTAGGGGGCGAGTACTGCCACTGGACGACTCCTCCTTTGGTGAATGCGACAAAGTGGTCTATCATGTTTGGTGGTGGTGTGGTGGTTGATTATTACCAGCACCAAGTATAAGGTTGTTCATGTACGGCATTGGCATTATGGCATAGGCTACATCATGGGGAATTGAACCGACTGACAAACCCTAATTCTGGTGTGTCATCAATTGGGAGTAATGCCTTTGAGTGTTTGGGTCTTTTGGAGCGTGGCAAAAGAGACTCTGCAAAGCCAGCTTTGTGGAACGGGAAAAAGCAGCGTTGCAAAATCGCGATACGCCCAAGATGGTGATGTAGATGCATGGCGAAACGCACACGTCCCCAGAACACGGGATATAGACGTCTTTGACCGGAAAATGGAGCCCGGATTTCGCGTAAAACCGCCGAATTGGTCTCGCCCTGTATATTTAAAATATTCCCCGTCGTCGCTTTGGCCCCAATATGGCTTGCCTCCATGCTCACCGTGTTGTGTTGTGCCACACATAACTCGACATATTTCGTCTGTTTTGCTCCCTTCTTCTCCCACAACCTAATGTCGTCGCCACAGGTCATTTGGCGCCGAAGGGGCGAGGATTCGTCCAGCGAAGAGGACTTTGATCTGACGCCTCCCACTCGAAAAGCGGCCACCAACAAAAACTACGTCGAGCCCTCGTCCTCCGAAGACGAAAAAATCAACGATGACGGCATGGACGATTTGCACGCGCAACTGGCGTTCGATGACGACGACGAGGAAGCCATCCCGCGCAAACGCACACGAGAAGGTAAGTCTGTTCCCGTGACGCTGGCTATTGGCTCGCGACTCGCTCAGATGGTGGAGGATGGAGGTGAGTACTTGGGGAACGACATTGAGGATGCAACTAACACAGCTATTAAAAGACGCAAGGTCGATAACGACTCGGACTTTGAGATTGAGACCAAGGCCGGGTCGGATGGGTCTCCTTCGCCTGCTTCTGATTCGGATGACGTGAATTTCGGATCGCGTGCACGAAAGAAGAAGTCGCGACACAAGAGACACAGAGAGGGAGGAAAGCGACCACGACGCGCTCGAAGTCAGGTTCCCGACGACGATGAGGCGTACTCTGCTTCTAACGACTCGGATAACGAAGGAAGTAACGACTCTGGGGCTTCTGAACACGACGAAGAGCCCATCAACAACTTTGTGGAGGACGACGAGGACGTGATTCCCGTACGACGCTCATCTCGACACAGAGGACTCGGACGCGCAGAACGAATCCCCATTGCGACTGCTGACGACGATGATGACGACGATAAACGGCTTTCTCTGGCTGTCGAACTGGCAGAACTGCGTCGAAACGACCCTCCACCAATCAGAAAGAAGACTCTGAGAGCAAGGAAGGCCGTCAATTACCAGATTCTGCCTCCTCCTACCGTTGATGAGCCCTTCAACGCCGACGATACGGGTATTTCAGCACCTCGAAAACGAGGCAACAACAACTCGCTCAGACGTCTGATTCCTACAGTCGGTCCGTTTGGAGGAGGAGACGTCATGTCGCTGTTTGGAAACAACGTGCCTGGCTTGACTGCTGTTGGAGGTGCTGATGGAGATGACTCTTCTGATGACGAAAAAATCAAGGGTATTCAGGGAGCTCCAGGAGTAGGAAAGAAGAAGAACGCTGTGGCAGACACAGATCCTCTGGGAGTGGACATGAACATTGATTTCACACACGTCGGAGGTCTGGATAACCATATCAACCAGCTCAAGGAAATGGTCATGTTGCCTATGATGTATCCTGAGATTTTCAAGCGGTTCAACACGACTCCCCCGAGAGGTGTTTTGTTCCATGGACCTCCTGGAACCGGAAAAACGCTTCTGGCAAGAGCTCTCGCTGCTTCTTGTTCTACTGAAGGACGAAACATCACTTTCTTTATGAGAAAGGGAGCTGATTGTCTGTCAAAGTGGGTTGGAGAAGCTGAGCGACAACTTCGACTGCTATTCGAGGAAGCCAAAAACCAGCAGCCCAGTATCATTTTCTTTGATGAGATTGACGGTCTTGCTCCTGTTCGTTCTTCCAAACAGGAGCAGATTCACGCGTCTATCGTGTCTACCATTCTTGCTCTCATGGACGGAATGGACAATCGAGGTCAGGTGATTGTCATTGGAGCTACTAACCGTCCTGACTCTGTTGATCCTGCTCTCAGACGTCCGGGACGTTTTGATCGAGAGTTTTATTTCCCTCTTCCCGATAAAGAGGCCCGAAAAGCGATTATTGGTATCCATACAAACAAGTGGAGTCCCCCCCTTGAACCCCAGTTTGTCGACCATGTAGCTGGACTCACCAAGGGATACGGAGGAGCTGATCTGAAAACACTCTGTACTGAATCTGCCATCAACGCCATTCAGAGAACATACCCTCAGATCTACTCTTCACATGCCAAGCTGACCATTGATCCTGCTTCTATCAATGTTCGAGCAGCAGATATTCTCCTGGCTGTCGACAAGATTGTGCCTTCTTCAGCACGATCTGCATCTTCTGGAGCTGTTCCTTTACCTCCTACAGTTGCTCCTTTGCTGCAGAGAACAGCCGACGAGCTTATTGCTCGTTTGGACGCTATTGTTCCTCGAAAGAAGAAACTCACTGCTCTTGAAGAGGCGCTTTTTGAAGAATTTCCAGACGCAGATGGCGGTTTTGCCCGAATTCAGCGTCAGAAGTTGTTTGAAAAGAGCAGAACTTGCAGACCCAAGTTGCTCATCACAGGAGACACGGGTATGGGTCAACAGTACCTTGGTAGTGCTCTTCTTCACCATCTGGAAGGTTTCCACATCCAGCAACTCGATCTGGGTTCTTTGTATGCAGACAGTAGTCGAACTGTTGAAGCTACTCTTGCCCAGATCATTTCAGAGAGCAGAAGACATGCTCAGTCGGTGTTGTACATTCCCAACATTGAGTTTTGGCCCACTACTCTGTCTTCTCAGGCCCTTTCCATCTTCTACACTTTGATGAGACAGGCTCAGAGTCAGACTGAGCTTCTGGTGCTGGGTATTTCTGAAATGCCCTATGCTGAGCTTCCAGGCGACCTCAAATCGTTCTTTGGAGTGGCTCCTTCCAGACTCTATTCCATTGAACGTCCCACTTTGGCTGAACGAAAAAAGTTCTTTGAGGGTGTGGAGCAGTACATTGTAGCTAAGCCTACAGACTACCCTGATCCTGCTACTCGAAAGAAGCGAAAGCTGGCTATTCTGCCAGTGGCTCCTCCTCCTGCTCCTAAAGAGTTGACTGTTTCTGACGTGAAAACCCAGCAGAAGAAGGACATGCAGCTCAAGAACGTCATCAAGGTGAAGCTCAGTGGTCTGATGGAGCTGTTCAAGAACCGGTACAAACGGTTCAGAAAGCCTCCCATTGACGATATCCATGTTGCTCATTTGTTTGAGCCTGAACTTGATCCTCAGGCTGCTGCTTTGCACGATTTCCGACGTTCTGAAGATGATATGATTCTTCAAGTGTCAACCGGCAAGAAGTATTACAACTACGATCTTGATGTGATTGAGGACCGAGTTTGGAATGGTTACTATTCTGAGCTGAAGCAGTTTCTCAAGGACATTGAGTTCATTTACCAGGACTCTATCACCTCTGGAGACAGAGAGAGAAAGAACAAGGCGTCTGAGATGTTTGCCAATGCTCAGGTTGCGATTGATGAGATGAGCATTGATCCGCAGTTTGTTGCTGATTGTAAGAAAATGCGACAGCGAGAAATTGAGGCCCAGGAAAAGTGGAAGATTGAGCAGGCAAAGGTGGAGGCTGAAGAAGCTAAAGCTGCTGCTGAACAGCTGGAAGCTGAGGAGAGGATGGCAGAGGAGGTGGAAAAGAGGGAGGTTGAGGGTGATGACGGGCTCAATGATGTGACCGATTTGAGCATCATTCAAGAGGAAGAAGAGGTCAAGGATGAAGAGATGAAGGATGAGGAGGAGAAGAAGGATGTGGAGGATGTGGAGATGACCGATGAGGTGGAAGTCAAGGTTGACGAGCCTGTTCCTGAGGTGACTGAACCTGCCGCTGAAACTGAAACCAATGGTCATACCAATGGTGTTGAGGTTGCTGAACCCGTTGTTGAAGTTGAAAAGGTCGCTACGCCACCTCCTCGATCACCTTCTCCTCCTCCTACACCTGAACCTCCTCTCGTAGTGGACACTCAGGAAGCGTCTGATGTGGTTGACTTTCTGGCTCAAAACACCGCCGAACTCACTATCGAGGAGCTCGAACAGGTGTACGCTGCAGTGGTCGAGATCATCTGGAACCACCGAGCGTCATGGGACAGAAATGTGATTATCCACCACATCACCCAGCACCTGGAGGATATTGTTGGTGCGTTTAGAGAGTAAGAAGAGGGAGGAGATGGGAAAAGAGTTAGATGTAAGATAGTGTAATTGTAATGTATTAAATGATCCCCAAAAGAAACTAGATGGTACACAGAGGTTGATAGTGAGCATTACACCTAGGTGAATAATGACTTTTAAATCACAGATATCTCGGTAATCATCAACGATACAGGTGTGTAGTTTTTACCCTTGTCATTATTTTGACATCATTATTGACATATTCGCTATTATCTGATATCAAACGCGTGATTTCTTCGTAACAATATTATATTCTGTGGCTTCTCTGGGCAACCCCGTTGGTTATATTTTGCCGACCACTTTAGTTACGCGTTTATGCCAAGACGCTACCAGATGCTACTTCCAGGGGTGTCTAAAGGGGTCCGCAGTAACAGACGAGACACATACAGACGCAGCATCATCACAGGGTGCTTTTTTGGGTCTTTTTTTTTTTGAAGATTTTCCAATTTTCTCATGTTCACTATGTCCACCTCCCTCCTCCTTACTGACCTGCATCACCATCACCTTCTACAAGTACACATTCCTTACTCGACAAAAAATTGTGGGCAACTAACTAGCCCAGTTTGAGAACAGGAACGTGTTCAAACACGGTAGAGGCTCAGAAATAGAACAGGTAATGAGATACACCTCCTTATTGATATCATGATATCATGAGATACCCTACTGATGATGATTCACTTAGAAATTGATACCAATACAGAGATACAAGCATACACTTCAATACCAGTAAAATGACTTAACAAACATGTTCTTCCCTCAAACAAGTCTGACACATCCTTGTCTTTTCATAATATTACTTCCATCATTGGTTATATAAACCCCCAAGAACTACCCCCTTCTCCACACCGACCATGATTCGCTCTTTGCTCCTACTCTCATTTTTCTCTTTCGTTTCAGCCGTCCTCCTAGCCGACCCCATCACCAACGTCTCTCTGCAATACAAGGATGCCGATTTGGTCTATGGAGGTTGGCTTGACACTGTTGAAGTTCTTGTGGACTTTGAAATTCCCCAGAGTATCCAGTCTGGCGACTTTTTCACTTTTGTCATCAGTCCTAATCTGCTTGATCCTGTTGACGATTACTCCTTTGATCTTGTTCTCGATGGAGTTTCTGCCTTTCAAGTTGTGTCTGATGCCGAGTGGAGTTTTGTTGCTACTGCACTGGACTCCTTTGGACCTCTCAAGGGTACTATCCATGTGGAAGTTCGTCCAGGCATTGCTGATAACGAAGCATTTGCTTCTGTGGGAGATTTGACTGGAGGAATCTTCATCAAAGGGCCTCCCTATTTGCCCAATCAATGGTTTTCCTACGTCGACCCCGTGGCTAGCTCAGGCCAAGTCAGATGGGCCTTTGGTTACAACTGGGACGGTCAGGTTCCGTACGAGGTTGTCACTTCAAACAACGCCCGACTGATTCCTGTAAACTCCTGGGAAGGAGCCACGGAGCTCATGACTCAGTATTATGCTCTTCGAACCGGAGAACTTATTGAGCAGGTCACACCGCAGTTTTCAGCCGGACCAGACAAGTTCAACGACCAAACTCTGCGTTTTACGCATGATTCTCCTGCAGGTCTGCCTGATCCGATGTATGTGGAGTTTGAGCTGTTGTCTGAGATTCTGGATCCCGATAGCACCCAGTTCTGTGCTTCGTTTGGCATTGTTGGAGAAGAGGAAACGCTGCTGGAATCGTGTGTGTTTCTCGAAGTTGGACCTGGAGGAGGTTCAGGAGAGGTAGCTGCTTATGACCCTGCAGCTGTAGAGCCTGTACCTACTTTCACTGAAGACGAGGTTGCTACTTTTGTTTCTCGTGGTTCTTTAGATATCCAAGTTAGTCCTACTTTTACTTTAGTCAACCCTACATTCACTCCTACCAACTTTGGATCTCCTACCTTTGTCTCTGAAGTAGTTAATCCTACGTTGGTCAATGGATCTCCGACTTTTGTTTCTGAAGTAGTCAACCCTACATTCACTCCTGAAACTCCTCCTACCTTCACTCCTGAAACTCCTCCTACGTTCACTCCTGAAACTCCTCCTACCTTCACTCCTCCTACCTTCACTCTTCCTACATTCACTCCTACACCTACCCCTTCAGCATCCATTGAAGCGCTTGACTCTACTCTGGAATCAACTCAACAGCAACTGGAAGCTCTGGCTGAAGAGTTTCCTGAACTTGCCGACGCTATCAATGACGCTATTGCCGAGTTGAACGCTCTCAGAGCCACTACCAACCCTGTAGCTGCTCGTGATCTGGTTAAGAGAGCTGATATTAGTGTTATTGAAGATACAAAGAGGGTTATTAACACTCTTCAAGGCATTGTTGACCAGATTCTGGCTACTGGAGAGCTGAGTGAGACTGCTCAGACTGCTGTGGATGATCTCATCAGGAATATTGAGGAGCTGCAAAAGTGGGTTGATGTTGCTACTGCTGAGAATAGCGATACTGAGGTGTCTACTGAGGTGCCCACCACTGTTCCTCCTTCTGAGCCTACCTCAGAGCCTGCCACTGAGACTGCTACTTCTGATGTTACTTCTGAGGCTACTTCTGCTGTTACCTCTGATGCTACCTCTGATGCTACCTCTGATGCTACTTCTGATGTCACTATTGAAGCTACCTCTGAAGCTACCTCAGCTGCTACTGAGACTGAAGGTACAGAGTCTACTGTTACTGCTGATTCTACTTCTGTTGTTTCTACTGATGCTACTGAGGTGTCTGACACTGCTACTGCTACTGATGCCGCTGAGTCTTCTGCTACTGGAGTATCAGAGTCTGAATTCTCTGCTACTGCCACTGATGCCTCTGAAGTAGAGTCTGTTACAGATGCTGCTACTGTCACTGGTGCTTCTACAGATGCTTCTGCTTCTGAAGCTGCTTCTACTGGAGTTTCTGAGTCTGCTGCTACAGTTTATACTATCGCTTCAGATGCTGCTACAGTTGTTACTTCTGACACTGCTTCTCCTGCTGCCTCTGGATACAACTCCACAGTCACCTCGCTCTCATCCACCACCATCACCACGACTCAAACCGTCACCTACTGCAAACACTCTTCATGCGGACAAACTGCCGTTACTCTGACTACGGTTGTACCTGTCACTCACACAGTCACCACCTGTCCCACAGTCATTGAAGGCAAGACTCTCACTGTAGTTGTTCCCTGTGAGATTAACGAGGTCACTGAGACTGTTCATCTTGGTTCTACTGTTACGGAGACTGTTCACCATACCAAATCCAAGCCTACTGAGACTGGTGCTACTAAGACTACTGACTCTTCTGATTCTGATACTCCTACTGAAACTGGTTCTAAGATTGGTTCTGTTACTCCTACTGAAGGAGAGTCTGATGAGTCTTCTGTAGCTGGTACTTCTGATGCTACTGAATCTTCAGATACTCCTACTGACTCTAAGTCTGGATCTCAGTCTGAAGATGGTTCTTCTTCTCCTGATGCTATTGTCACTGGCTCACCTTCTATCGTCGCCTCAGTATACACCTCCACCCTCACTGAAGAAGACACCACTACTACCATCACAGGAACCGTCTTTGCTACCATCTTCCCTACTCAAGTTCCTCAAGCTTCAGACTCTGTCATTCAAGCTAACAGTGGAATGAAACTCAAGGCTGGAACTCTGGTTCTTCTGCCCCTTGCTGTCTTTCTCTTTTAATTAGCCATCTAATGTATTCTAACTCTTATATAATCATTCAGTAAGTCATTTCTATACATCTAATCCTGCTGCAACTCCTTGCATCTCTCTAGCAACGTTCGTCCTACATTAATCACCCCCAGATCGTCTCCATACTGGCCCATAATCTGCATTCCAACGTTACCCTGTTCAGTTTTCCAGGGGATATTAAGTGAAGGAATACCAGTCAGAGAAGCAGGCACTGTCAACACATCATTCAGATACGTGTCAACAGGAGCAGCGTCTTTCAGTTTAGACAAGGGGTAAGGAGCACAGTTGGAAGTAGGAGCAATAATATAATCGACTCCGGGTTCATCATGGGCTTTCTGGCCTTCATTTCCAGACAAAACGTTGGGTTTATTGAAAACCTCATCGAAATCCTCCTGCAAAATACGTCGAATTTTCTGAGACCGGATATAATCATGGTTAAAGGCATCAGTGGACAGATTCCACGTTCCCAGCCACATTCGTCGCTTCACCTCGTTGCCAAAGTACTCCTGACGAGTAGGAGCGTAGAGAGTATGGTTTTCGTCTCGATCATTGGGGTTTCGAGATCCATACCGAACACCATCGTATCGTGCAAAATTAGAAGACGCTTCAGCAGGAGCAATGGCGTAGTAAGCAGGTAGAGCGTTTTTAATGGCGGGAATCGAACAGGTGACCACTTCATGGCCCATTTGGATAAGTTCGTCCATAATCTGACTCCAGGCGAATTTCACATTTTCAGAAATACCCTTGATATTGTACTCTTTAACCAGACCGAAAGTGAGCTTCTTCTTGGCTTTAGGAGGGGTCAATTTGGCTCGTTTGTGAGGAGTTAGAGACGTAGGATCAAGAGGATCGTACTTGTTGATAACATGGAACACTCTTTCAAGTAGATCGATATCTTTAGTCAGAATACCCACAGTATCAAGAGACTGAGCGTACGCGATAACTCCGTTTCGTGAAATCAAGCCATACGACGGTTTCAGTCCAATAACCGAACATTGAGCTGCAGGGTACCGAACACTACCTCCAGTATCTGTACCCAGTGCAAAATGACACATATCAGCCGCCACAGCAGCAGCAGAGCCTCCAGAAGACCCTCCAGACGTATGTGGTTCGTCAGGATACAGAGGGTTGTTTACAGGTCCAAAACAAGTATTGACGTTATCGGAACCCATACCAAACTCGTCCATATTAGTTTTGCCCATCATGGTAGCGCCCTCATTTTGAAGCAGCTTGACGGAAGTAGCTTCATAGGGAGAATGGAAGTTTTTGAGAATGCCAGAAGCACAAGTAGTTGCCAGTTCGTCAGTGCAAATGTTGTCCTTGATCAACATTCCCACACCGGCTAACGAGCCCGAATTTTTTGGCTTGGCGTCTGTCACGCGCGAGACTACCGCATTGACGTAGCCATTGTGCTCAATGATGTTTTCCACGCACTTTGCGATCGTGAGTCGGCTCATGGTGATGGTGGGAAGGTGAGATTTGCTTGCTGCAAATATGCACCTCTTGGGAGTGGTGGTGGAGGTATGTGGGGGTGGTTAAAGTGAGGTTGAGGGTGAGATTTTTATATATTTGGATTCCTGAAGAATGGGGGAATCGAATGAAACTATGATTATTCAGATCGGATGAGTATTGGAGGAGTTAGACGTCTTCTAATGGCTGCTTATATCACACCCAAACGTTAACTGGTGTTTAGATCAGGCTAGTGAAGTCTGATCTGGGATTATGTAAGCGTGCTTAATTGGGAGAGCTTAGTAAGAAAATAAAGGCCGTTTATTGGTAGGTGTTTGGGGGACTGTAAGGGTTGATTTTTTATGGAAAAGGGGGGATATTATTATATGGTTGGATTAGCACGGAGAAGGTGGTTCTTCTGGTAGTGTCAGTTTTCTCATCAGATCAATATTTCATTGTTAAGTGCATTGTCAAATCACAGATGAGTATTCAGCACACTGTTATTTAGAGACTTGTGAGGTGACTTTCAGAAACAAATAAACAACAAACCAGAACAAACAAACAAAAAAGAATGTTGCTGTTTGTGTCAGCTGAGTTGTATGGCTGCTAAATGATGCTTATTGTTATAGCAACTAAGACTGTGGCTGTCTCTAGAACAACATGAAGCTATGACTTTAGAGCTTTAGTATGAAGAGATGACTGCTTTGAACGTATTCACGTATTCAATAGCTCTGCAACATTGATCCCATGATGTTAGCCTCATGTTAGTCTTATCAACAAGCCGTATTGTTGCAATAGTCTTAAGCCAGGGCTATCGAGGTCTAGAGTAAGGGATCAGCTTGTATTCAGCAGCTATGGACAATGTGATTGTAGAACTGGTTGAGAACACAACAGACGTATCGTACAAGTATACATACAGCTGAAACACTCTGTAATATCTGTTCGTCTTCTCAACACTCTGTAATCTGGATGATGGTCAGACACGACCCAACAGTTGAGTAAGGCACGATAACGACCCACTCATCCTACCTGCGTCTGTCCTGCCCCTGTCACGTTGATAAATCGGCACTACGGTGTTTTTTCGGCGTCAAAAGCGGAACAACCAAAATCAAAAATGGGGTTCAAAAGTGTACCAAAATTTATGGCGTTAGCACCGGATCATTTTCGGCAGTGTTACTTCGCCGCTTACGTGTTGGGATAATTTCTTTTCTGTGGAGAAAATTGCTTTTCGTGAGTACAGCGACATCGGCATATTTGTACATACAGAGCGATATCGCTGAGTATGTAGAACACAGTGACGTCACTAAATTGATGCCTACGAAATTGACCAGTCTGTTTCCACCATATCTTGGAGGTGACTCTAAGCCATAATCCTTTGTATACACAGTGTCTTGTCTCACGCTTAGTTATTCCCCACCTCATCTAGCCCATAAACAATGGCATGAGTCACACGAAAACGTCGCGAGAATGGATGATATCAAACCGCCCGCAGATATATTTTATCGCTTCTCGTGTGTGCACAGAAAGCACAAAAACCACTGCTCAATGCATACTTTTTTACCGCCACAAAGACTTCTCCTCACCCCAAGAGGCAAAGGATAAGATTGAGTCATTGGCACTGCACCAGGGGTGTACCATTAGTCACATGCGTAATGTGGGGATAAGACAGAGTATTGGAGAAGAAAAAAATGTCGTTGCCACCAGAAAACAGCCGTCGTAATGACTACCTCACAACTGCTCCTCAATTTTTCTCTTTTGGTCTCCCACCATACACCGGATTAATTATGCCCAGTGTGGTCCCAGTTACCCTCTCCTATTGGCCGAGGTTCGGTAGGTTGCACCTTAACCAACATAACCTTTTAAGCTCTGGCGTCTTTGTGCATAGAGTGAAAGTCGACCGGCAGAAAGGCTAAAAAAAAAAGTGCCATCGATGCGTATATATACCATTCCTATCCCCTTGATACTCCCCAGTAAACCTCTCAGTCACAAGCTACGAACAGCTGACTTTCCCCCCTCAACTCACACAACTCACAATGGCCTTTATCCCTCTCGAAATCCCCTCCAAGTCCGCCTCTTCTCAGTCTCTTGATGAGCTCAAGAAGGGCCCTCCTTCTCCTACCGAGCAGGCCACTTATCTGTATGGACCCGGTGGCAAGGACAAGACCCCCAACCCCGAGAACGACAACCTGTCTCGACCCGTTCTGCTGCGAGGTCCTTCTTCCAAGGTTGAGTACAGCCGTTACTCCGAGTACAACGAGAACGGTCAGTTTGGACGAAAGTAAGGCTATCCGACTAAACAACTGACTAAACCCCTAAACAAAATATTTATTGCATTAACCGTTAAGTTATAATTGTGTGTCTGTAGTTATTGTGCTGTATTCTATGAAGGTGTATGTGTCCTCTATGGACTATGGTTGTTCCGTTTGCCACTAAGTTCATGGTGTAGAGATGTTGGACGGCAGTGTAAGTTGGGTCAAAGTTGACCCTGGCTAATGCTATCTCAGACAACTACTGTGTATCATATAGCTGTGTTTGACGCGTCAGAATCGATTGTAGAAACAACGACTTGATTATCCACCCGAAACACGTCCAATAAACGACTTTCACCTTGCCTTGTGTTCTTGACTGTACAGTATTGTATCGTCTCCCTAAGTTAGACTCTTAAGGCAACCGTAACGTTTTTACTGCCAGGTTGTAGTTACAGTTGGCTTGTTGGGAGAGCCGTGTGGATGTGGGGAAGTGGGGGTCAAGAAATGCCGCGGGAGAGCCGTGACGTGTCCTCACATATATTCCAGACATAATTGACATACCACTACCGGCACTGGTCTATGCCATCCATGCCAGTCAAGACATTTCCAAAGCCTATTTTTTCAAACAGCGCAATCGGCGTCAAACAAGCCACCATGAGATGCGTAGAAAACGTAGCCAAGCCCCAGCCTCCGGTGATTGGATTGAGATAGTAATGAAGGTGGCGAATGAATATACAGCAGTATGGCAGCAAAAATATATGCAGAAAGTGGCTATATTGTTCCGTTGACTGTTGACGTGCATTAGTATGGATCAACTTAAGTGAGCTCATTTCTCCGGTTACAACTACCCTGTTTTAAACCGAGTTTTAGCCACTGTAGATCCACTTCGATCAATGATTATCCGAGTGTTTGAACTCCATTGAACAGCTATTGCTAATACTAAAGCTCTTGTAGTTACTGGAACTGTTGAGTATAGCCGTCGTACGTCAGCTGTCAGTGTCAACCAACATACAATAACAACTTGTATCCTCCGGTTGTTTCATTTTTGTTTTTTTTTGATTCTCGTGTCCCCGCTTTCTCTCTGCACTCCTACATCGATCGACTATCTCCTTCTTTCTCCACCACCATTGGACCATATAGCCTTTCGGCAACTAACTGAGACATGCCGTTACCGAGGTACGGTGAGAAAGTGGCAAAATGACAGTATGCACTGAGGGTTATGTAATCAAAGTCACGTGATTTGGTGAATTCTTAGTCACGTGACCTTTTTTACTCCACACTATAGCTAGCTCATCTTATACATTCACACAAGACAATTGGGTGTATGCACAGAACACATGGTTTGATGCAGGACCAGAAGGCAAAAGTAATTATTTCGATACCGAGCAAGTCGTAGAGGTGACGCGAGTTCAAAAAGGGCTTTTTAGGGTGATAAGCGAGAATCACCAGTTGCGAAAGTAGTTACAGTTTAGTTAGGATAATAAGTAGGGAGGTGAAAGGTGACGTGGGGGTTGGAAACACGCTGGAGAGAAGTGGATAGTGTGGTTGGAATGGCACGGGTCGGTTTAGTGGATTGGAGAGATAAAATCCGTTTTGCCACATACAAAATACTCGAGTGGTATCCCATCTCATTGCTTTTACCAACACGTGTTTTATTAAGCTTATTGTTAGGCGGAGACTTCTCAGCAGTTCCTCAAATGTTCAGATCTGATTGTTTACAGCACTGTAGCTTTGTCCTTTCTATCACCAGTACAAAACTGCTCCTATGGAAGTGCATGAAACCAGTTCTGGGCGCTTTTTATTTCACAATAATGTGTTCTTTCAAAATCGAACCCACAGACTTAAAACGGTCATAACCTATGGCATCATTTGAAAAACCTTAAGCCCTCCTTACTCATAACCTGTCAATTATATATTTTTATTACTCATCCTTCCTCTCTCTAGCCTCAATTACCAGAATCCACCTCTCACTAAGCCCTAACCCTCCCGTAACCTCTCCTACCTCTAGCGTCCCCCTAGACCCAAGTCAAATTAAATTTTCACTGCATGCACGTGCTAGAACGAGCGCAGTGTATTCGTTGTGTATATCTCGACGAATACTGCTCCAATCGGAAATCTGAAAACACCATCGTACTCCCCGCCATCCAATTACCTATATTCCACTCTTTCCACCTCCTTAAACCCCCTCTAACACTCTCCACCACTCCGGATCAGGGTTAGGTTCACTCTCCCTACATAACCTCCACGTCTTCACACTCCTCCTCATCTTCATCACAATGACTACTCCCGCCTACCCTCTCGTGTGCCTCGGCAACCCTCTTCTCGACATCCAGGTCAACGTCGACTCTGCGTACCTGCAGAAGTACGACCTCAAGGCCAACGATGCCATTCTGGTTGAGGACAAGCACATGCCCATTTTCGACGAGGTTGTCAAGCTTGACAATGTCGCCTATATTGCCGGAGGAGCTGCTCAGAACGCTGCTCGAGGCGCTGCTTATGTGCTCCCCAAGGACTCTGTTGTCTACTTTGGCTCTGTTGCTGCTGACCAGTACATGGACGAGCTTCTCAAGGAGAACGATCAGGCTGGTGTGACTTCCAAGTACCAGGTTCACGCCAAGGACTCTGGTCTTGCTACTGGAAAGTGCGCTGCTCTGATTACTGGCCAGGACCGATCTCTGGTCACCGATCTCAACGCTGCCAACCACTTTCAGCTCGAGCATCTCAAGAAGCCCGCCAACTGGGAGATTGTCGAGAACGCAAAGTTCTTTTACATTGGCGGTTTCCATCTTACCGTCTGCCCTCCTGCCATCCAGGCTCTGGTCGAGCATGCTGCTGCCACCAACAAGGTTGCCATCATGAACTTCTCTGCTCCCTTCCTGTGCCAGTTTTTCAAGGACCCTCTTGATGCTGCCGTTCCCTACCTCGATTACGTCATCTGCAACGAGTCCGAGGCCGAGGCTTACGCCGAGTCTCACGATCTCAAGACCAAGGACGTTGCCGAGATTGCCCAGCACATTGCTGACATTGAGAAGAAGAACACCCAGCGAAAGCGAATTGTTCTGATCACTCAGGGTCTCGAGCCCACTATTGTTGCTACTCAGGGCGAGAAGACCGTCCAGAAGTTCAACGTTGTCGAGCTCGACAAGTCCAAGATCAAGGACACCAACGGAGCTGGTGATGCTTTCGCTGGTGGTTTTGTTGGTGCTCTCGTTGAGGGCAAGAGCCTGGAGGAGGCCATCAAGGTGGGTCAGTGGCTGGCCGCTGAGTCCATTCAGCTGCTTGGTCCTTCTTTCCCTTACCCTAAGAAGCAGTTCCAGTAAGCCCGAGATCGAGGCCCGAGATCGAGGAGCTTGCTCCGAGAGTTTGGGCTCTGAATAGGAGCTACAAGTAATGGGCTTCTGGCCCGCCATTTACATAGAACGTGTTTCTCAACGAACACGTATATTTATCGTACATAATCAACTTAGTACTAACGTATCCAAATAATGAGAGAGTGAGCGAGCGAAAGACAAAAGCAGCAACGTGAGCATAGCACAAAGTGCTGTGCGAATGGCGTTATGACAATATGACAATATTGACCATGACAATATGACATTGTGGTGTAATTGATGAGTGAATGAGATCAGGCAATGTCGTATATGTTGTATTGGTCTAGTATAGAAGGTCCTCGATCCTTTACTCTGCGAACTGATCTGGATAAGTTGGACAGGTTGTTCTGAGAGTATGGACATGAAGACTTATACAAGAGAATGATGTAAAAGAGGTGGGATCAGCAATCAGAGAGCTCTGAGGGAATGGTTTTGTCCCATTAAGTACCGTATATGCTGTATAGTTTGTGCTACAACGTGGGAAACAGAAATACAGACCAAAAAAAAATGTTGCTTTTTTTCAAAAAACATCAACTTTTTGTCGTATGGGGGGGACCACATGAGATTTTGTCAAAAAACAGCCAAAAATCAAGATTTCAGAAAACTTGAGTCTCTTGAAAATGGGGTAAAAACTTCTTGATTCAGGTTTTTTAAAAGATCACCAGAATCAAAACGACCAATTGATTCTATATCCCTCTTCACATTTGTCAATACCACTCCGGGATGTGGTGTTTTGCACTAATCTTTGTTAACCTGACACTGAAAAAAAATCGTAAAAAAAAGATTTAAAAAAAAATACAAAGTATTTACAAACTGAGATATTAATAGCTGATATTATTCTTTGACATCACAATATACTGTAGGTCCATTTCCACGCTCTTGAGCCACGTCTTTGACCTTTTCGTATACTGTTTTGTATTACAGAGATGTCTTGATATGATCATACTTGGGTATCACCACAAGGAGAGATAGCAGAGAGGTGAAACAAAGCGCAATGCACTTCTAGAAGTGTGCTACAACTTTGGAATCTATTTACAGACCGAAAAAAAAATGTTGTTTTTTTCTCAAAAAAGTCTGATTTTTGCCTTGTGGGGGGGACCACATGCGATTTTGTCAAAAAACAGTCAAAAATCAAGATTTCAGAAAACTTCAGTCTCCTGAAACTGAAGTAAAAAGCTCTTGTTTCATATTTTTAAAAACATTACGTGAACGAAACCGATCAATTGATTCTATATACATCTTCACCTTTGCTAATAACACTTCAGGATATGTTGTTTTGCTCAAATCCTTGTTTGCCAACGCTGAAAAAAAAAGTGAAAAAAAAATATTGAAAAAAAAAACAAAAGTTTCTATAAATTGCAATATTAATACATGAGATTGTTCTTTAACATCACAATATACTGTAGGTCAATTTCCACGCTCTTGTGCCACGTTTTTCACCTGTTTGGAGTGTTTTGTATTGCACAGATTATGCACCCTTTCTTGATATGATCTTATCACCACAAGGAAAGACCGCATCAAGGTGAAACAAAGCGCATGGTACTTCCAGAGACATGCTACAACGTGGGAATCTATTTACAGACCGAAAAAAAATAATTGTTTTTTTCCCAAAAAAGTCAGCTTTTCAGCTCGTGGGGGGGACCACCTGCGTTTTTGTCAAAAAACAGTGAAAAATCAAGATTTCACAAAACTTTGATCTCCTGAAAATGGGGTAAAAATAGGAGATTTTATATTTTTCAAGATATCATCTGAATCATAACGATCAATTTATTCGAATGCCATCTTCAGATTTGTCGTTACTACTTCGGGATGTGTCGTTTTGCACTAACCCTTGTTAATTGTGACCCTGAAAAAAAACCGAAAAAAAAATCTGAAAAAAAAACACAAAGTTTTTATAAATGGCGATATTAATAGCTGAGGTTGTTCTTCGACATCTCAATATACTGTAGGTCAATTTCCAGGTTCTTGAGGTACGTCTTTGACCTTTTTGTACACTGTTTTGTAATTATGGCTGACATTCATAGAATTGCAGGAATGGAATTCAACACTGTACTTGAACATGTGGAGAGTATAATCAAATAAATCTAGACTATTGAGAACACCAGGATCAACAGAACAAAGCTCTTCTCGGTTTATTCCGGCACCCTTGTCAGATGTCTCTTTAGGGACTCATGCTTCTCATATGAATCGTTCAATCCCCATTCAGTAGGGTGCCTACTGTCTATCAGGTGAAAGACTTGCTACCATATCTATTAATCCTAACAGCCCCATTCACGACCCATCACATTCTCTGGAAAGTGGATCCTTGACTAGTCGTCTGCAAGTGTAATCGTCCGATCAAGATCAGATATCGAGCAATATGCGTTTGACCAAAACAGTTGTTCGGCGTATCCCTGCATAGCAGCAGTTCTCCACTTTTCAAGGGTCCTTTGGTCCTTCTTTCTAACTGTCCTACCGAATAATAACTGTCTCAAACCTCGTATTCTCTTGTCTGCTTCTCTACTGCTTGTGAAGCGCACCCCATAGAATACTCCAAATCAAGAATATCTGGATACTCCATGATCATTCCATAAACAGAAGTCAGCCCCAAAAGAGAAAGTTGCTATTGCTTCTAGGCAGCTTCTGAAAATGTCACCCAACCCCTTTTGAGGCTGATTTTATCGATAAGGCCATAATTAGCGAGTCACCTCAACCGCATATCCTGTCATGTTGGACTGACGTGAACACAGCATACTGTAAAACGCATATCCCACCGTAAAAGATCAATCAAAACACTCCAAACTCACAATAACATCCAGTTTAACACACTTCTCACTTCCATACCCACATATTTCTTCCACACGGCTCACCTGCCCTACATCACCAGTTGCCTCACCATGCACCTCCACATGCAGTCGCTACCCAATACGGATGCCGCAGGCGCCCGGTCTTGGCGTCGAAATACAGAGCACAAGTTCAAGCCTAATCCAGCCTCTGTTTGACCAGTCAATCAGCCGCAATATTATTTCCACGTCCATCCAACCCACCCAACCTCTTTACCCCCCTTCTCGAAACCTCCTAAAATTATTATTTAGCATCTACACTTTACAACTTCCCCTCAACCTGCCATGCTGAAATTGAAGGCAAAAACCGTTGCCCACCGTAATTATACACCTGTCAAAATATCCCAAAATCCATTTCATATATATTAACCGTGTGGTGCGTGCACCATGTGAGTGAGTAAGTGAGTGAGTGAGTGAGTGAAGACTACAACCAAAGGCTAGCGACAGAATCAGCTGACTCAGCAGGAGCATCAGGAATCAAGACCAAATCAGCTGGATTGGGCTGACTAATCAAGCTTACAAGCACCCCCACATCTATGGGTATCCTTACTCCTTCTTCTCCTCCTTCTTCTCCTCCTTCTTCTCATCCTTCTTCTCCTCCTCCTCCTTCTTCTCCTGCTTCTCCTCCTCCTTCTTTTCGTCCTTGACCTCGGCCTCATGTTCGGCCTCCTTCATGGCCGCCTCGTCACTCTCCTCGGGAGCCTGAGCTCCCAGCTCCTCGGCCTGCTTTCTCAGCCGCTCAGCCTCCAGATCGGCCTGGTATCGATGCTTCCACCATCCCTCATCGGGATCCAGGGTCTTGGCATCCTCCTCCTCAAGTCCACTGAGCTCATCACAGTCGGTGGTGTACCGCAAATGCATTCGAATGTGCTCCACGTTCCATCCAACCCGCTTCTTCTTGCCAGAAGTCACAGGCATACCTAGAGACAGGTACTTTTTGATCTTGCACGAGGCGTCCTTGTCGCCGTCCTTGCCAGTGTACACAAACTGGTAACACCAGTCCTTGGACTGACACCAGGCCTTGCACTTCTCAAGCGACTGTCTGGGAGCGTCCGTCTCAGGCTCAAAGGGAGGAATCTTGTGCTCCACCTTCTCCTCGCCCTCCTTGTCCTCATCATCATCGTCGTCCTTGGCGTACTTTTTCTCCCAGTTCTCCTTCTCCTTGTTGAGAGAACTCTCCTCTCCGTCACCATCAGTATCCTCACGCTCAATGGTCCAGTCCTCTCGAACCTCGTCGGAAATGTACGGCTTGAGGAAATCCTGGTACAGGTCCTGGTAGGTGATGTGTTTTCGGAAGTTGGGGCCCTTGCTTCGCTCGTACTGCCACATGAGCTCAATGTCTCTGTTGGTCAGATGATGGAAAGTAGTGATGGGCTGACACCAGTTGTCCTGGAAGAACTTGAGGGTGGTGATGGGCTCTCCCTGGATCTTTCGAGCAACATAGGGGTACTTCTTGATAGAGGTCATGGACAGCTTCACCTTGGCCTTGTCAAGCAGAACCTTGGCAACCATGTAATCGCCACAGCACACAGAAGCAGTGTGCTCCTCGTACTCCTCCTGCAGAGACTCGAATCCCTCACCGATCTCGGCGTCCTCAAACATGGCCTTCATAGCTCCATGAGACAGAACAACACCAGATCCACCATGGGCAAAAGTGACACCCTTGACAGAGGTAGGAGATCCCATGTACAGAGGCTTGGTATGGTCCAGCTCCTTCAGCCACATCATGAGGGTATCGAAGAAGACGTAGGTGTCGTCATCGATGAACACGTACCAGTCTCTGGACGAGTCTGTGTTCCAGGCGTGCTGCAGCATGGGGATGTTCTTGTACTTGTCGAGTTCCCATCCTCCGTCGAGTTTCATGGAGCCAAAGTCCACCTGGTTGTGCAGCTGTCGCAGCTTCTGCTGCTGTCGGTACAGTCGAAAGTCCTGGCTGTCCATGTACTCCTGGGTGGTGTTTGCGAGAATATCAATCACCTCATATCCCGCAATAGTGTCGGGATGGTCGGAGTAGATGGCGAAATGAGGCACTCGAGTGAGAGTGGTGTAGGCATGAATGGGCATTCGTTTCCAGAAGGTCGTGGCTCCAGTCTTGAGCATCAGGAACAGTCGATCAGATCCCTCGGCGAAATCAGCCACCAGCTTCTGCTGCATGAACTCTCCGGGAGAACCGACCTGCAGAGGGTCGATTCCGGGGGCTCTGTGCACTTCTCCGAGAGGATACGAAGGCACATATCCCTCTGGACGCCACACATCATGGCCCATGTGACGGTTGGCGTCAGCACCGGCATGGAACGCGTCAGGGTGCATGTCGAAGTTTACGCCGGCAGGAGCGGTGGGCGATTTTGGTCGGGTGTATGAGTTTTGTGAGTTTGTGTTTGTGTCGGGGACGATTTCCAGCGGCTTGTCCTGAGAAGGCTCTTTTGTGTCCGTATGAGGAGTGTCGATAGGGCTGTCATGGGTATCATGAGGTCCTCGAGCAAACTCAAGGACACGGCTCGAGTCTCCATACAAAGAGTAGATGGAGATGGAGATGACAGACAGACCCAGCAGGGCGATTCCCAGCGTAGCCAGGCGTCGTTGTAATCGCACCATGTTGTGTGTGCGAGTGTGTGTGAGTGTAGAGAGGAAGAGTGAAGACACGTTATCAGCCCAAAACGTGATTGCCGGTGCTTCTTTGGGGGTCTGCACAGCTAATGCGGGATTGACTTTGCGGGTGTGGTTTCTGAAAGAGAGAGAGGCTGAGCGAGGATTAGCTTTTCATTCTTCCATGGCACCCATACACAATCCCATGTTACAGTGATCTGCGAGTGCACAACGTAGAGTATGGCATTCCGGTTAGGGATGTGCACAACATGCGGCCAATAACACTGCAACGCTATTTAGCAGTGACACTACACTCTCGTCAGACCCCTGATTATACTTTGAATACGATCCTAGGCACTGGTCTAGACGTCTGGCAAATTTCGCCAGCTGGCAAAACATGCATATTTTAAGGTTTATATGTTCCTATTTAAAGCGATATTGTGCATGTCTGCATGACCTCTCGTAGCCAAGATGCCTTGTAGAAAACCAAGTTGCTAATCGACCAGTCACCTAATACGGCGTTTGCTGTTTCGGGGAATCTACGGCACTGTGCATATCTCATCTCTGGGCCACCACTTCCACATCTAAACCTTGTCCTGGTGGGTGTGTGATTTCCTTGTTATGCGAGCCTCGCTACGCTCAAAATAGCTCATGAAAAAAAAATCCCCAACTTGAGGCTGTCCCAAACAGATTGCTGGTAGGTCCAAATAGTAACCCACCATGGAAATACTCGCATTAGGACACCCCACATTAGTACACGTGTCCTCAATAACCCAATTTGGCTTTACGGGATGGCCGATCTATCATGACAATAAACGGAAAGCACGGCTACCCGCCGGATACCTTCTCCACGGCAATCCAGCCCACAATTTATTGGACCCTTGAGCCCCCTGCGTGTTGGTTGTTGCTGACGTAAAAAAAGCAGCACACCACACAACAACCCCTGTGGCCTGTGTGGCTGCTGTTTCATACATCCCCATTGAGGCAACATGTGAAGATGTTGGATATTACTGTTAAGGCGCCGTTTGACCGTTCTAGCGTGGACTAAACGTCGGGTAATAAATGGACGCGTTCTGAGCCCGTGTCTAAATAACTGGTGTCGTATTTTCGCTCTGGACGCTGCTCCCAGACAGTCAAATTATCTGCTGCTATTTTTTGTTTCATGTTGAGCGGCTCATGCGCCAAGCCCAACCGGTGAGCAGGGAAAATTAAATGTATGGAAAACCGGACGAAAAATGGACGAAAATGACGGAAAAATGGCAGAAAAGTCACCCAAACAATCATTCAAACCCCGCAGTTACATTCTGGCTCTTGATTGAATGCATAACGCCGAAAATGTGGGCTAGCTGCTGTTTGGCTTATTGGCACTTGGGGTTTCTAGAATTGTCATTTTTGCTCGTTTTTTGTTTGTTTTTGATTGTGCAAAAAATAGATTTTCAGCCGCCTCGCTAATCTGCGCTGTGAAGAGCTCTTCTACGCGGACAACAAACCCTCCACCTGCAGCTCGTATTGTCGGGTGTGCATGCTCACGTAATAACCCGATATTATTAGCCGGACTGCGGTGAAAAATGACACTGACATATTCGCTACTGCACCCCTGGAATTGGGCGTCTTTAGAGTGGAAAAACAAATTATAGAAGTCAAGAAAGTTGAGGGAAGTGAGAAAGTGAAAAATGTAGATTATGCATGAAAGTACATGAACCACGTGACTTGTTATGTACTGACCTGGTTATTACTTAGCGTCTGTTGAATGTATTTGCCAAGGGTACACCCTGGACTGTCAGGGGTTAGTAAGCTAACGTTAGCTTGGTATGATGCCTGAGTTGAGTAGCGGATTGTAAAACACAAGTATGTGGGCCACTACTGGGCTAATTCGGCTTGTGCCAGGGTCACCAGAGCGTATCCAGAGCATATAAGACCCAAAATATCCAGTACAAATGTAGAACTCGAACACATAGTCGAGTCATCAAAAAAAGGCTGCACTGTCACCCTGCTGTCACTTATGATTTGACGTCTTGGCGTTAAAAGGTGGTTGCTTTAGTCAGAATGTAGAGCCCTGTACGAGTGGGAATATTATATGCATTGAGACGTTTGAAGATGTTACTTGTGATACAGTATGATACAGCAGACATTACTTGTTGTATACTCATTATCTCGTTGAATCAAAGAGAACTCAAGGAACTGCAGGAACAACTTGTGGGCCACTTGGTAAGGTTTAGTTGCATATGTGTCGAAATTAGACAGATCTGTTTTAAAAAGTGACTGTGACAGTTGCAAGTGGAGACCAATATTTAGAGAAACCAGACAAAGTATGGTCATCAACGGCTTTATTAAAAGGCTCAGGTAAAAGTAATAGAGGAACTACCTACAGTATCTGGTTAAGCAGATGTATGATAATGAGACCTTGAAATACTCACTACGAGATGCACTCTCAACAGACATCTAACAGGGCTCTACAGAGATCTGCTGGTATAAATGCTGAGATGATTTACAACTACTTCTCCGTATTCAGAACATTATGAGAACGTTAATTAAATAAATAGGACTGGAAAACACAGTCTGAGACTCATAGAGTCGAGATTTCCCTAAACAGAAATCCAATGTTAAACCGAAGAAGTCGTAAACTCCGAACACCCTAATACTCATGCTGCCCATTAAAATGCACATCAGCCTCGGTACAATGACCCCCTTGGGCTGCCGAATCCAGTGCAAAACACACAAAAATGGAGTCCACAATCATACTCAACAGGCCCTCCGTGCTTCCCAGCACAAACCAACCAGTGAAAGACGCCAAAACCACCTCCCACAGCACATGTCCTCGTACCCACGCTGTAGCTGCAAACAAAAGTGCTGTGAGCACTCTCACAACCACCAGAAGCAGTTTAGCAAGCTTGTGGACCCTCCAAGCAGCGGCAGGAAGCCGAAAATGCAGATTTTGAACGGTCAGAGATGACGACTTCAGATTTTGAGAGTTGATCACTGCTAGAGTGAGTGTCAGGGGGCTCATGGACAACACTCCTGAGGGAGTGGCTAGCACGTAGATTGCTGGAGAAACGACATTCAGTGCCATTCTCACCGGCCAAGGAGCAACAAATGACGTAAAAGTGCCTCCAAAAGAAACTGCACGTGACAACAGAAGCACGGGAATGCGGAACGTCAGATGCAACAGCGAACTCAGAGAGATACTACCAAACTGGGTAGTTAGAGCGTATCCAAGAGCAGCAGCAAGTACCTGTCGTGAACTTGTATGGGGGAACAAGTGACGGTAAAAGTACCACTGTGAGACTGTCGCTGAAATAGTCGCTCTCTGTGTTCCGTTCAAAATGCCCCAGGTCCACATGTACATGAAAATGCCGAGAGCCGAAACAAGCATGTTTTGACCGCTCATAACCTGTCCAATGGCCGTCACACAAACCGCGGAAATGAGCACAAACAGCGTCATGAACGCAAACGACAGGAAAACGAGCACGTGATTAGCTGATAGAATGCGACACGACAGCTGGATGATTCCAACAGCTCTGGAAACGTAATCCTTATGTTTCCAGAACGCCAGCGGCCATGTAGATCCCGTGATCATCAGACCCAGCGTCACCCACCACGAGTACCCTCCTGAAAAGAGAGTCACCAGAGCCGCTGTCCATAGCGCTACTGGAAACGCAGCTGCCAGAAAGTAAAACATCACCGACGAGTACTTTCGCAGCAGCAGCAACCACACCAGTGAAATGCCCACCGCAAACACCGTGTAGTGTGCCAACACCGTCAACGGTAGAAACGTCAACGAAGGAGATCCTGCACCTCCTTGAGCCCTCAACAACGCCAACAGATAAGTGGCGATAGTGGCTGCCAACATGAACAAGTATACTCCTCCCCATACTTGATCATACTTGACCGTATCAGACACAGAAGTCGGAGGAGCCATTTCCGGGGGTATGCTTGAGACCATATCATCATTTCTGACTGATTCAGAAGTTGTTGCCTGCGGAAAAAAATGCTCCCCCTCAATACTCTGTTCTGAGTCCTCCAGTGGCTTTGGCGTATCCTCCACTGGTCCCTCCTCTCTGTCCAAAAAGTCCACCGGGAAAAAACTCTCCTTTGGCTGCTTTTGTGTCTTTCCTGGCTCCTCCACAGCCCGCAAAAAACTGTTACTGGGCCCCTCGGTCTCGGAGTCGCTCGAATTCGAGTTCCACGACGCGTTGATCGCGTTGGACGCCTCCTCGTCGTCTTCCATGTGTTCCCATAGTCGTCTGGGGGAGTAAATGCCTCTGTGGTTGTTGTTTTGGTGGGAGCTTTCGGCCTCCTCTACCGCTGAGTGGAATAACGGGACGTTGGAGTCCTTGGCAAACTTGCCCTGACTCTGAGTGAGCAGTTTGGATGCGTATTCAGAGAACATGTTTTGTGTGGAGTGGTGGGATAAAAACCATATGCAGTGGTTTTGTACCTGCTCAGATAACTGATAAGGTTTTGATAGTGGACGTTTGCCTTTGCCACCCTAATGGGATCTTGATGGCTGTAGGGTAACAACAGATGTGATAGAAGAATAAGAGACTTGTTTGTGTCTGTTCTCCTTTTGTGTTTCTACTGTTTGTTTTCTTCTATCTCAGTTTCTACCCACTCATAACTTCTCTGTTATGTCGTGCTCATGACCAAATGTAATTTCTCGATTAAGGTCATGCGAGCCAACCGAGTCATGTGATGCAACACTGAGACTATCAAACGGTTTCGTGGAGATAACTTGGACTTGTGTCGCTGGAATTTGGTTGTGTGTTACTCAGGCAAGCCACATGACGTCTTAGTCAGCAAAATAACGTCATCAAGTCGAATAATGGCGTTTTTCAGGTTGTGAAATTTTGGCTAAATATGGAATAAATAGATAGTAAATATTTATTGGTATCAGGAGAATCAGAAAAGTGGGAGGAGTCTGATAGATCTTTTGAAAATATATTTGGATTAATATTGGTGGAGCTAGGACAGATATAAGATTGATTGCTTAGGTTTGTTAGGGAAATGTTGCCTATCTGGCGTAATCGCAAGAAGGTGTTGATATGGAAGTATCTAGAGTCACGTGATTGCAGTATTACCTTAAATAAAATATCAACTAATTAATTAGCCTCCCTAAGTATTTGTATGGAGATGATAGACAATAAAAAAGCAAAATATAATGATGTAGAAAAGATGAGAAAAATCAGGAGATTCAGAATATTTAAAAATATTTGCCTATATATTTTGGGAACATATATTTATTTCACATTCAAAATCATACACGAATGTCCCGATTGGGATGCTTTTCTGGTATTTGGACCACACAAACGTCGTGAAATAATTCAACTTTTATGTGGCCTTATTTGTGTTAAGGTTTTATATAAGAGATATATAATCTGGAAATTCGTTTAAAAATGAGATAAAATAGATATGCAAAATATATTCCTATTATTTTGTAGAGAAAAATCTTTAGAATCGGATAGTATGACAATAGTTTGTAACATATGTGTTTTAATATGCTCTATTATGAGCACAAGAATTATCTTACGTATAAATAGTAAAATATTATTCTAAAGAAATATAAAAACGATACAACAAAAGTAAGCCGACTAAATGAAAGGGAAAGTCGAGGAGATTCTAACCATATAATAATATCCCCAGGTATAGATCTTTTACCATGTTTTATTTCGAAATCAAAATTAATGAGGCTTGGGACATGGATAATATTATTATTGTAGGGAGTTTGCGACCTGAGTGCTCCTGTTATGACATGAATCAATTCATGTTTATTGCGGCTTTAAAAGGGTTAAAGTTTATATAAACTGGTAATGTGGAATATATCTATTTAGGAGAATTATATTGGATATCTGAGTTGATAGTATGAATGAGAATTTTATGGCGGTTCTGAATGTCTAAAAATATTCCAGAATGTGTATCTGTAGCGTCTGTTTTGACGGATATTAAAATTCAAAAGACCACTGGGAACTTTTATCAACTTTAGGGAGTTTGCGACCTGACTGTTAAAAATGAAGTGGATTAATTCGACTTTTATGCGGCTTTGTTTATGTTTGAGTTTGGTGAATAAAGAAATACAAAATAATTCCATTTAAATATGGATAATTATGAGGCCAGAATATAATGTGTACTGTATTAGTGACAAAAATCTAGAGACTATTATTATATTATAATATTCACTCATACGTTTGTGTAGCGTGTGTAGTTAGAGTTGAAAGAGTATTGCTTCTTTGTTACGTAACTCAACTACTTAGTTGGAGAAAACTAGATGAACATGTTTGTTTAATAAAAGTGAATAAAAGTGGCTTAAATTTTGGTACCAGCAATATAACGCATGCAATTCACTATTGCAATATAGTACAAGCCGCTTTCAGCAAATCCAAGCCCTAGAGCACTGCCTTTCTGCCTAACTTTGAAGTGTTGGACCTACCAAAAGTAGTCTGACAATGTGACACATTACATAATCAAACAAGTGTCACCTAATGATTACATAATCGCCTTAACAACACCTTTTTTCAACACCCACCTCTTCCACTCGTTATCAACTTGTCCCTATTGTCCGCATACAGGACGCACCGTTTGGGAAATGAAAAGGCCTATTTGGGACTTGATGACTGCGCTTGTTAGCTAGGCCAACCACACACAACTAACAACCACACAGAAATTGCCACTGACTGGTAGAGACGACTCAAGCGACACAAACGACACAAACGACTGATATATCATGAGCTGGGATTATATTGCCAAAATCGTCATGATTGGAGACTCGTGAGTTGTGAATATGGCTGTCAGGGGTATGACAGTTCTGGGGTTATTATACTTGTTTGAAGGAGAAGAGATGGTTTTGGGTGGTTTCAGGGGGATTCAGAGGGGTTTAGAGAGTGTGGATACGTTTTGTTCTGCTCATTTACTCTGAAAACTGTTGGAAATATGGCATATCATTTTTTTATGAAACGGCATATTGGTCCGGTTGTTGCTAGGTTGATTATACTTGTTTTGAGCAGAAGGAGTGAGTTTGAGGTGTTTCTGAGGTGTTTGAACGAGTCTAAAAGGTCTAGATACGTCTTGTTCTGCTCAGAAACCTCTCAAACTGCTGAACATGTGTTTTTGATGAAACAGCTATTGGGTCCACTCATGACCTCCGCTACTCGTTACCGTGTACTAACTCAGCGCATGCGGAAAATCCTCCTTGACTCTCCGTCTAACCGACAACACATTCAGCGAGTTCCACGACGTGACTATAGCTGCTGAGATCGGTTCAAAAGTGGTGGAAATCGACGGCAAGGAAAAAATGAAGCTGCAGATCTGGGATACAGCTGGTCAGGAGCATTTTCGAGCAGTTACACGGTCGTACTTTCGAAACGCAGCAGGGTGTCTTTTGGTCTATGATATCACTCGTTCCAAGACGTTTGCTAATGTTCAAATGTGGCTAGGAGAGCTGAGAGACCAAGCAGATGAAGATATCATTATCATGCTGGTTGGTAATAAGACCGATGTAGGAGATCGTCAAGTTAGTACTGAAGAAGCGCAAAAATGGGCTGATGAAAATGAGCTTGCTGGATTCATTGAAACGTCAGCTAAAACTGGAGATCAGGTTCTGGAGGCGTACCAGAGAGTAGCCAAGCAGATTCACAGCAATATCAAGTCGGGGAAGACGAATATTAATGATAAGAGGTACGGAGTGAGAGCTACTACTACGACAGGACAGCAGCTGAATCTTGATGAAGGGGAGGTTAAGAAGGCAAGTGGGTGTTGTTAGTGTATATAATTAAGGGAGGTATTAATGACATGATTTAGTAAGCCCCATTGTTATCGTATATCTGAAAAGTATGACTCATCACAAGCCCCATAGTCGTTTACTGTACAGACTACCAGTATGTCTTTGTATGACTATCAGACCTGTCATACGCCTCATCATCTAAAGACATAAATGATATACCTCCAGAGACCCATATGCCCCATCATTCTTATTCAGCAGATTATATAAGACTTGAAGAAGATACCATACAACCATTGATATCACGAACAGCCAGACTACAAGTTTTCTTTATTGCACACAGCTCATCTTTCGCCCAGTTACCATGTACTACTACTGCCAGAAATGCAAAATCATCATCCACCAGTCGGACTTCAACCAACACTTTTTCGAATGTGATGTTGTTTCCCATATGGTTGTGTGGACCGGGAAGAAGTGATTGACGACGACTGACGACTATTTATTTAATGAATTACGAATAAATTAATGAAAATGTTCCAAAAAAAAAGGTATCACCTTCACTAGAGAAGAGTTGTTTTCAGCTGTTTTTGGACTATTGTAAAGCCCTTGATGAGCTGGTTCTCTTGGTATACTAATTGCATCTGTAGCGTTCCTTTTCAGCAACTTTGATTGCAGAGAGATCTCAAATCTCTTCTTGAAACCACTTAATTGACAGGGAACTGTAGAGCTATAGAATGGGCAAGCTTCAAAAAAAAAAAAAAAAAAAAAAAAAAAAAAAAATACAATAAAATACAATAAACTGAACACCTACCTTGAAAATTTCCCGGAAATCTCACTCCTTCATCGTTTTCCGTGGTTCCGCAGTTTCTCCCAGCTTCATCACCCCGGTAGAGTAGAGACCAAGGAGCACCAAAAAAAAAAAAAAAAAAAAAAAAAAAAAAAAACTCGTTAACCAGATGATAACTTCTCTTTTGGAGGTACAGCCACATATACAGGGATCCTACTTGTGCTCTAGACTATGATAGACTGTTTGCTTCCATCTTACAGTATCTTCAGTGAAGACACGTTCTTGAAAGCCTTAAGTTCACCCCACAAAATGCCACTATGGTCCATTTCAGATATTTCACATATGATCCTGCCATTCTGTAGAGTTGCACAACTATCAGCCATACTACACAGCTACTGTCCATCTCCAAGTATCATCATCTAGTTGGTATTGATCTATATCATTAGTCCATATGGTAAGCAGTGTTAGTGGGATAACACATAACGCTTGCTCATATGGCTCGTTCATAGCTCATTCACATATCCTTTACTACACAGCTACACAGCTACAGCCCTCTGCTTTGTCTAAATCATGTATTTGTTCTAAAGATCATGTATGGTCAGGATGAGGTAGTCAACATTTGTTGTTGAACTACCACATAACGCTCGCATAGCGCGTTACTCTCTCGTTCACATAGCTACGCTATGTTCACTCGTTCGTCACGGCTATACTCGCTAGTTGAGGTTCTCCTCCTTGACAATATACTTCTTAGGGGCTCTCTGAGCCCACTCTGTCCACGATCCGTCATACACGGCATTCTTCTCCTGCGATCCAATACCCGCAATCTCCAGAGCCATATCAATGACACAGGCAGTAACTCCAGATCCGCACATGGACACAATGGGCTTGGATCCATCGATACCCTTGGCAGCAAACAGCGCCTTGAGAGCCTCGGCAGACTTGAACTTGCCGTTCTCCACAACCTCTCCAAAGGCCACGGAGTAAGCTCCAGGAACATGTCCAGAAGACAGCTCAGCTCGAGGCTCATTGTCCTTACCGGTGAATCGTCCGTTGGGTCGAGCGTCAATGAAAGTGACCTCGTTTCGAATCTTGGCTCCGTCTCCGTTATGCTTGTCCACGATTGCCAGCACGTCCTCAAACGACTTGACGAGTTCAGGTCGAGCCTTGGTCACCTTGTAGGGAGGATCAGCAGGCTCAGTCTTGCCAGGAACCTGAGTATCCCAAATACCCCAAGAGTAAGCATCAGGTCGGCTGGGGATACCGGAAAGCTGAGTGTAGTCCTCAAACGAGTTCAGGAACTGCACATTGTCGTGTCCAAACACCTTGAAAGTCCACACCAGTCGAGGGCCGGAAAAGACGCCCTGAGTGTCGTAAACAACAATAGGAGAGTCGGAAGAAACGCCCTGCTTGGTCAGCTCGGTCTCAAACGTCTGGGGAGAGGGAAGCATGTGAGGGAACTTGCTGGGGGTGTTGACTCCATCGATATCAAAGTACAGAGCTCCAGGGATACGTCGCTTCATGTAGTTGTCTCTGGCGTTTTTGCCAACGTTGGCAGGAGTGGGGAGAAACCAGGTGGCATCGAAAATCTTGGTTTCCTTGGAAGCCAGTCGCTTGGCGAGTTCAGCGGGGGAGATAAGTTTGCTCATGGTGGTGTCGTCGTTCAATTGAGTGCAAGACGAGTCTTGGTGAGAGGTGCATAAGGGCATCATGGCGAAAGCTTAAAGAGGGGTGAAACCAATGAGAGCAAGGCAAAATGTTGATGGTGAGAGTTTGATTGGAGCGTCCGGGTTTTGGAACGGGCGGATTCATGTGGGGTATTTTTGGTGGTGCACGTCATGTGACCCAATTGCCGAGATTCATTGGCTTGTATTACTCCACATGATGTAAGGCGTCATGCATTATCTGCAAGGCGGCAGAGCAATCGATCTGAAGGAAGTATAGCAATAGTGCAGTGTTTGGGGTGTGGAAGGCGATGCTCAATTGGTTGATATGTTGGAGTGGCTTCCGTTGACTCAGCAATATCTTGCTTTCCTGAAAATATCGACATACTCTTAACCTGTGATTATGTAATCGGCATAGAGTTGGGCTCAACGCCATAAGACAAGCACCCATAAAACAGAGTGCCATATCTCATCACTTGAATAATGGGCATATGTTCACACTCATTCACGTGAGTCACTAGATCAGGTACAATCACACTCACTTCCGTTCGTGCGCAAAAACGACTAGTTGGATTCCCTAGAAGTGGTGTTTTGCTTCTGGTTTTGAAGTGGTGGAGGAGAGGATATGATACACACACTCTTACAGTTGACAATTCTTACAGTACTTCCATAGCTTGGTACTCACTGGTCATCGAGTTTTAAATGGGGTGCATGCAGCCCACTGTTAGACCGTTGGAAAAAGAAAACGGGAAAAAGAAACTGGGCTATCTGCGTTTAGTCTGTAGGAGTCCGATGGAGTAGGTGCGGCAATAGACTACAAGTCTGCTATTTATATCTATGAAGTTGCTACGATACCACTCGTAGTCAAGGATCGAATTTCTGAGATCTGTCTTAGATACGAAGCACTTGCATTATAGTCTCACGCTGAGCGGTTAATTTTCTGTCCCCTCATTTCGTCACTGCATATCTCCTCATCGAACACTGCAATTTCATTTGCCCTCGCGTAATTTCCTTTATACCTTGGACCCACCCAGATACTGTAATTAAGTACCCCTTTCTGAGTGCATTTTTTCACTTATGCTTATAATTACTCCCTGACAACGTTCATATACCGGCAATTAATGCACCCAGAGTTTGATGTGAAATTTCATCGATCCAGGCGGAGCAGCAACGATCAAGAGGACACGACATGAGACATTTACGAGTGGCTATGAAGAAAGCTCTTAACACATCATCAACTAAATAAGTATCTACAGCTGAAGAATTAGGTAGGCAGCTACAAGTAACTCATAACTACAGAACAGAGATACAACACAGTCAGTACAAGTAGCTACAGAGAGTAACACTACAAGCTGAGCATACAACCACATCAAACACTACAGTACAGACAACACTACAAGTAAACTACACAGCGCTTGTACTTCGTACAAGCACCTACGCTAGTTGAAATTCCAATAATCCATTCATGCCAAGATACAAGCCGATGCCAAATGTTGCCGATCGTGACGGCAACGGGAGAATGCTTCCCCGTATATATACGGGAAAACGGCGGAACAAAACTACCAGATGTGTGTGAGCAGGTTCCGCGAGTCCAGAAAGAAGTAAAATATATATAATCACGATCACTCCCGGCTCATTTCCGTCTTGAGCGAGGGGGCCCGCGTCTCCACCTCCTTGAGACTGGGCAGCACGTTCACGTCCATGTCCTGCGACGTCCGGGTCAGCGGCTTGTTGCTGGCCGGAGGCGGCATGGAGTTGTGCGCATGTGTGTGTGTGTGCGCGTGTGCGTGTGTGTGCGAGTGGCCGTGCGAGTGCGAGGCGCCCTGTTTGCTGGGCTGCTTGGCACCGCCGGTCGACCTCGCAGTGTGCGTCGACGTCACCGACGAAATCGAGTCGGTGCGGCCAAACGACGCTGTTCGGCCGGGCGCGCCGAGAGAGTTGCACCGAGGCACTCCCGCGGCTGAGCCGATGGAGCTGCTTCTCTGCGCCGGCGAAGGTACCGGCGTCGCTGTAGAAGCAGCGGAAGCAGCAGTAGCTGTGGGGGTGGCAGTACTGTGCTGGGGGCTGTGGGTATGGTAGCCCGAAAAGCCCGCGAAATGGTGTCCCTGGTGCAAATGCTGGTGGTTGGGGTGGTGCTGGAAGGACGAGGACGAGGCGTTACCGGCGGCGTTGTTGAACAGCGGGCTGGTGATATGCTGTACGCCCTGAGAGACGCCCTGGGAAGTCGAGTGGATGGGCTTGGTCAGCTTGTTGAACAGCCTCCGCCCCCGGCTCGGCTTCTCCTTGACAGGAGGCGACTTGACCACGGACTTCATAAAGTTGAAGAACCGGTCTCCGTACTCGGTCGAGGGAATGGCGGACAGAGCAAACCGGGGGTGTTTGAGCGACTTCCAGAACGTCTCGACTCGCTTGACAAAACCGTACGGAGTGAGACAGTCGATGATTCCGAGGTAGTAGATTTCATCGAGCGGCTCGTCGTCCTCGTTGGTGGATCGGAATCCTCCGTCGTCGGCGTAGAAGCGTAGACTTGAGTGTCTGTTGTGTTAGTAAGAAAAAAAAGAAAGAAAAAAGCTATCATCATCGTTAGCATCGTCGTCGTTGTCGTTGTAATACTCACTCATTAACCACATAGGGCATGTCCTGTGTGTTGAAAGCCGTAGGGCTCGTTGCACTAATCACCCTCCTCAGCTCGTCTGGCTTACCCGAAGTGTTGTTGGAGTCCACAGGCTGGAAAACAGACAACAGATTGTCTCGCAGACCCTCCGTGTTGCCCTTCTTCAAGTCGTGGATACCAATCAGCAGCGAGTAGTCCATAATGTTGAGCCGCTTGAGCAGCTCCACATCGACCTGCAGCTGCTTGAGAAACTGCTCCCTCTTGGTCGGGCCCAAGTTGATGGTCTGCTTGGCCTTGATCCAGTTGATGTCCTTGAACACCATGGCGGCATTCTGCAGATTCTCTCCCTGGGCAAGAGCAGCCTCCTCCTCCTCGTTGGTAGGCAGAGGAACAGGAAGCTCTCGGCCAATGGAAGAACCCTTGAGATCAAACGTCCGGTGGATATCTCTGTGGGGAGGGAAGAGGTTGTTCATGACGATGAAGTGGATCTTTCGTCCAAACGGCAGCTTGACTCGGTGGAGACCATAGAACTGGGAGATCAGCGTGTTGGGGTTGGCCTTGACGTGGTTGTAGTAGTCCTTGAGAATCTTCCTCAACTGCTTGTGCTCCGAGTGGTGGATCGTCTTGATGATGAACCGGTAGTCTCGGGAAAAGTAGAAGAAGGAGCCAGACTTTCCGGGCGATCCCAGCTCACTGACAATGTACTTGGACGTCAGCGACATGAGGTAGTCGGCAGGGTCCAGCTTGAACAGCTCTCGCAAGTGTCGGAACACCCAGGGAGAGTAGTCCTTGAACTTGAAGTCGTACTTTGCCGAGGGCGTCAGCTCGTTACCAACAATATCAAACGCCAGCTTGTGTCGGGCAGTGAAATCCTCGTCGGTGAGGGGACGGTCGTTTTTGGCGTTGCATCGAGAAACAGCAACTCGCAGACCCGTCAGCATGTTGTAGGCGGTCACGTAATTATCATGACCCTCAGACACCTTTGTGCCTACCAGCACCTTGTCGTCCTCCACAAACTCGCGCCGCTTCTTTTTGTACTCTCGCTGCGCAATGATCGAGTCCCGCAGCCGGTTCACCTCGTTCTGCTCGTGCTCGTCCAGCAGCTGGATGCAATCGGGGTGGTTGTGCACGTGTGCTTGAACAGGCACAGATCGCCGCCGCGAAAACGAGTGCGACGGTCGGTGCGTCGCATGTGGCGGATGCAGCGACGACGCGGCCTGCGGCGGCATGGTGTTAGTAGTGGGGGCCGTCTGGCGCCGCGTCATCGGTGGCGACTGCTCCTTGAGCAGCGGCGACGCAAACGGCGCTGTGGGCGGCGGCAGCATCGGTGATGTTGTGGTTGCTGCAGCAGAAGCCGCCTCCGGAGATGCAATGGAGGCGGGCTTTGTGGCGGCTACATCGGCCGTGTCGTTGGTGTCGTGGGTATCGAGCACAGACGTCTTGTCGGTGCCGCTGCTGACGTCCTCCATGGACAGAGGATCGACGGCATCGTTGTCGGTGTGGTGGGTGGGCCGGCGGGACGAAAAGTAGCCCGACGTTTCGGCCTCGTCGACCGACTCGGCGGCGTCGAAAAACTCGTCCGCCTCCTTCTCCACCACCTCGTCCTCCATATCGTGGTCGTCCTTGTTGTACGACGACAGCGACGAGAGGTATGCTGGCGACACCGAGTTTGTGGGCGACACGGTGGTGGACTCGGGCGATGGCGACTGAGGTTGCGGCACTCCGAGCGAGTGCACCTGGATGTGAGAAGATGCATCGGCTGTGGGCGATGCCGTCACGACGCTCATTTCTTTGTGGGGCGACTTGTGCTGTGGCGACGTCTCGTGCTGGGGCAGCTTAGCATAGCCATCAGCACGTCTCTGTGGCGAGTGTGGCTCGTTGTTAGGGAGCTTCGCATAGCCATCATGTCTGTGTGGCGAAGGTGCCTCCTGTAGCCCATCATCCTCCTCCTCATCCTCCTCCTTGTCCCGAGCACTGGTGAGGTCAACGTACTCCGGCTTGTAGTCCTTGTTGTGTTTGTGATGCTGAATGTGGGGGTGCGGCACATGGCCCACGAGGTTGGCAAACTCGCCCTTGACAATGTGGCCCGTCGTGTGTTTGTGCTGCGGCTTCTTGGGGTCGTCTCGCACGTCCGTCAACACAAACTCGTCGTCGTCCGGCCGCGCCGTCTCCGCCGACTTGGCCGAGTACGCCGTGTGGGCGTCCGAAGAGTCCAACGCCAGAGGCAGCACGCCGGAGTGGACCGTCGGGTGTAGCGAGTGCGGAATTTTGCCTGGGGCCTCAGGGGGCTGTGTGTGTGATGTGGCGCTGGCGCTAGCGTCGTCGTGGGGGGCGAGTGGGGTGCTCGCTGGGGGCGTCTCCTCGGTCTGGGTGGCGGCGTCGTGTTTGCCGGTGTGCTGCTCCTGTTGTGAGTGTTGATGATGATGATGGAGGAGCTGGGAGCAGTCCTGTTTGGGGGCGCGGTTAGGGCTCACACTGAAAACACCGTTTGAGTTTGCAGCTTGGGAGGAAGCAGACAAGGCCGGGGGAGGGCCCGAAATACCCATCCCGGACAGCGACGCCAGACCAGACGCTCCGGAGAACCCGTAGGTGGAGTAGGATGAGCGAATCGACGGCGCCGTCGTGGTGGCGTTTGTGGTCGTAGTAGCCGCAACACTGCGCAGGTCGTCCTCATACAAAGATGACGTGGAGGACGAAGAGGTTCGTGGCGAATATCCGTTGAAAGAGTAGTCGGACGGAGGCGAGGGAGTCGTGGTCGCGGGAGGCACGCCAGCAGACACAAAGCCCGCCGGAGAATACTGCTTCTGCTGCTTGCGCGCCTGCTTCTGTGTCTGTTCGTAGCGCTTTTTGTTTTTTGCCGCCGCTTTGGCAGCAGCTGCGGCGGCGGCTTTGGCGGACTGGAACTGGGGCAACGTGTATGGCTTGAGTTCGTTCATGCCGTGTGGTAGGCCAGGCTGCTACGCGTGAGTGGATGTGGTTGCGTGTGGTGGAGCGTGGAGATAATGTGTGGGTATGGGCAGATTGTGGAGCCTGCGTTTTCCAGGTGCAGCAGGGGACAATGCGTTTGTAGGGGTTAGGGTTGGGGTGGGAGATTAGCGGAAGAGGAAGGTGGTGGTTAGGGTATGTGGTAGGGTTGGAATAACAGGTTTTCTGCACTTGTTTCAACGAGTTTGGACCCTTCACACACTCACATAACACCTTCCTACCCTGTAATTACCCCTACACGAACCCCTATTCTGACGTCTTGAGATTTTTTGCAAAACCTTAAATGTATGGACGGTTTCGAAATTTGACTTTGTTCCAACGTTATGCAGAGATCGGCTGAGCCAGTTGTGAGGGAATACGGTTGTGGAATGGGCTAGGGGAGTGGAGGGGAGTGTTTTGTAGGGTTAGGGTAGTGGGTGGGTGTCTGGGTAGTTCTGGTCACGTGATTTCTTCTTTACACCTCCTCCAACCCCTCACGACTCGTTCTTCTTTCCGCCTCGGCTACAGCACGAGTCAGGGGATTTAGGTTTGATCGGAATGTTCCAAACAGGCAAGAGCACTGCGGTTGGGAGAAGGCTATGTTTTTGAGATAACATGTGAAGGGGTGATAATGAGGGTGAAAGTGGTTTTAAAAAACACTATAATGATCTCCTGAATCGTAGGATCTCAGCAGTGTTGTTCTTTTTCCAGTAGCTCAATTATTGGTTGCGTTACCAGTATCACAACTTAACTCCCTATCCTCTTGTGAATGCCCTTTCTGGCCGTCTAGAAGCGTGTAACGTTGCAGCCGCGATGGGCCGCATCAACTCTACAGTACAACTATTTGAGGCCGTGATCCGAGCTCTTGAAAAAGCACTCAGCTGATCACCTCTGTCACGGGCACTAGCAGCCCACCAAAATAAGTCTCTAGTACCTGGGGTTAGTGGCTGCTAAGACTAAGGATGTTATGCAGTAGCGCAGTGCTGCTGTTATTGTTTATGCCTGGAGAGTGACATACATCACGAAGGCAATTCAAGCTGAGGTCTAATCCATAAACCAACTCAGCCTTGGACAACAAACTAAGGTGTCATACTGTCATATGTCACTTGCAGACGTCAGTCCAACTCTGTGCAGAACAATCCCATTTTACTAATAAGTTATAGTCCGGAGCTAATTCCGATAACTCCGATAAACCCGCAGCAGTGTGTGTACATAGGTCATTTGACCATGACGTCATGAAAAAAACCATGACCAGAAAAGACGTTTTCTGAACGTCTTGTGATAGAACAACCGTTTTAGACAAGCTTACACTTGCCTGATTCATACCACTTGCCTATTCTTACTAAATATGACGTCAGTGGATCTCAGAGTGGCTCTGAATGTCAGACTACGCCACCAAGTGGCTCTCAAAATGACATTTCTCGGTTTAGCTGCACTTTCTGAGCAAGGCTGAGTGCTCCAGTTGCCTTGGTTGCTTCAGTTACAGTCATCCATGTGGTGCACAGTATACCCTGTTTATCAGATGTTTCGAGATGAGGTATATGTAGATCACGTTGTACAGCCCGTATAGGAACAAGTGAACACTTAAGGAGTTGGTAATGAGATATTTGCGTCATATAGCTCGTTTATTGCTTGCTTAGTAATTGTTGATGTTGTTTATATTCTTGTTTCTATGTTGACATTCAGCCTTACCATATAATAGACCGAGTGTGATTGGCTGTTGGACTTAAATGGTAGAAGCTATTTTAGACCATTAAACGGGGGTTTAACTAGTGTAGCTCGTCATGTGACTTGCAAAAACGTGTTTTTTGGCCAATTTCCGTTTGAGGGGTTTTTTCAGGTTCCAAATATATCATTCCATAGACCTTCCATTTAACAGCTATATTTAGACAGTAAAGCATAGACGGAAAATCGTAATTCTTGTTCAATCTGAATTTACTCAACGGTAAAAGACTCAGATGCATCAGTTTCATGACAAATCCTGAATTCTGTCACGTGATCTCAATTTCCTATCAACTAACCATCTCCCACCAAGTACATTACTCACCCTATCTGTCTCCCCAACTAAACCTTCCCCCTGAGCTAAATAAACTCTGTTGCACGCAATTCTCTCATACATTCCGACAAGGAATAGCTCCAAATAAGCATTAATAAACCTACCTTTTGAAGTCCACGGCGAAATAACTCTGGATGAAAAGTTTTGCCTACACATAAAATACTTGTGCAGTGTACTTGTACATAATGTCTGTATCTGTAGTTGTGAGTGGAGACTTCACACATATATCAAGCAAGATGCCCACTCGTCAAGACGAGATACATGGAGATGCAGGACGTCGTTTTTTAATGAAATTTCATTTTGCAACAAGCCACATTCTCTAGCCGAACTTTTATTATCCAACCATAACCATACGCTTGTACAGCCACGCTCTTATAACTCATAAAACGATACGCCAAAGCATCCAGATAAAGGTCAAACTTGTGCGTATAGCAGCTAAAACCGCAGAAAAATAGATGCATCTGAATCTGCGTTTATGTGGGTACATTTCGTTTCCGTTTTTTCTCCCGTCGGAGTCCGACGTCCGATGGGAGGGCCGTGTGGTGCGCCGTATTGGGTCAAACTCTATCGCGTTATCTGGGATAGATGGAGGTGAAAAATCTCGTCCGAATGAGGACAAACATGGCTGGTTTCGACCAGCAGGTAAAAAAATTATCCAAAGATTTCATTTTTGCCATTGCCCACCTTGTCATGTCAAAATTTGACTGATCTAGCTTGATTGAAATTAACCTTTGGCTAGTGCATACGGCTGTTCGAGAAACCAGTCTAGTGCCTGTAAAAGTCGGTGGCGAGGGGTAGTTGGAGATTTGCGGGTATCTACAGAATCAGCGCGTCGAGAGCTACAAAATGAGCCACTCAGATGTCCTGCAGCATACCAGGAACACCTTCAAAAGCTCATTCAAAGGCACAAGTCCAAAACTACATAATGCATAAACGGGTGCCAAGAAGGGGAATCTTTGGCTATCCTCGACATATGCCAAGTTCTCGTACTGTAACGGCTTGATATACTTGTGGTAGGTGACTCACGCACAAGTGACAGTTTGCCCCCAGAGTGGCTGACAAATGCAGGTAAATGTAGACCTTAATGTAGTCTCTATACTTGCTGTGTGGATAACTAGCGAACCAATAGAGCTAGAACAAAACTGACTTGATATCCTGAACCGGGAGCTCTGTCCGGTTCTAACCATACCAACTACCACCCTCTAGCACCACCCATCCTTCAATTTCCTCGAATCAGTCACAATCACCAAACTTTCCTAATAAGGTTCGCCCCCAATATAAAAAAAAGCCGTCCTCCATTATTGGCACATTTGAGTAACGTCAAAATGGGAGCCAAAGACGAGACTATCAGTCCGACCACGTTTTCCAACGTCTCCGACTCGACCAACACTTCTCCGGAGGTCGACAATACCCCTGAAACGCCACAGGACGAAAAAAATGCGACTACAGAAACAGCCACAGAAACAGCCACACAAACACCAACAGGCCCTCCACCTATTTCAAAAGCCAAGAAGGGCCTTATTGCGGGTCTGCTTTCACTTTCCGTCCTGATCGTCGCTCTGGATCAAACAATCGTCACTACTTCTCTACCAGATATCGTTGCAGCTCTGAAATCGTCTTCTGGATACTCATGGGTAGGAGCAGCATACACTTTGGCATGTGCAGGAGTTCTACCTGCGTATGGACGGTTTGCCGACATTTTCGGACGTAAATACACACTCATGGTGGCCATTTTGCTCTTCATTCTAGGATCAGGTATCTGTGGAGGAGCTTCTTCTATCAACATGTTGATTGCAGGAAGAGTTGTTCAGGGACTTGGAGGAGGCGGTATTTCGGCCTTGGTCAACATCATCATCTCGGATATCGTTGCTTTGCATCAAAGAGGAGCTTTTATGGGCATGTTGGGAGCAACTTGGGCTATTGGAGGAGCTATTGGTCCTTTGATTGGAGGAGCTTTGACCCAGAATGTCAGTTGGAGATGGTGTTTCTACCTCAACTTGCCCATTGCGGGCTTCACCATGTGCATGCTGTTTCTGCTGCTTCAAAACACCAAGGGACTGGAGTATGAGCAGGACAAGAGAACTGTTTGGCAGAAGTTGCTGAAAATCGACTTTTGTGGCATTTTCATGGTTGCTGGAGCAACTGTCCTGCTTCTGCTGGCTCTGGATTGGGGAGGAACTACTCATCCTTGGGATTCAGGTATTATTATCGCATTTTTGGTCGTTGCTTTTGTCCTATATGGATTATTCCTTTGTCTGGAATACTACCAGGATCGACGAGAAAACTTCCCTCGACCTATCATGCCTCCCTCTCTGTTTGCCAACAAGACTCGTCTAGGAGGATATCTCTTCACATTCTTCCACTCCATTGTGTTCATGTGCATCTCATACTTCATGCCGTTCATGTACCAATCAGTGTACGGTAAAAGTCCCATGGGATCTGCTGTTTACCTTCTTCCTCAAGCCTTTGTCACTGGAGGCTTGTCTGCAGGAGCTGGTATTTTCATTGCCAAAACTGGACATTATCTACCGGTCATGTGGATCTCATCTATCATCATTATTGTCTTCACAGGCATGCTGAGCACTCTAGATGAGTCATCCAATGTCGGCAAGCGAATCTGTTACGTGATGGCTTGGGGTGCTGGTATTGGGCCTGTTTTCCAGGCTCCTTTGGTCGTTATTCACACTCAGATTGAGAGAAAGAATATCGCCATTTCTACAACCACATGGAGTTTTGTTCGAATGCTGGGAATGTCAATTGGCATTTCCATTGGAGGTGTGGTGTTCCAGAACCAGATGCAGGACCAGATCACCGATCCTGCTGTTGCTTCTCAGCTTCCAGAGTGGCTACTGGGTCCCTTGTCTGGAACTAATGCTGCTGCTGCTACTCAGATGCTCAACAGTAAGGGCAATGATATTAGCAGCACAGTACTGTCACTGGTTCGATACATGTACTCGCATGCTTTCAAGTATGTGTTTTACACGTGTCTGGGACTGTGTGGAGGTCTTCTGAGTGTGTTGCTCATTGGTAAGCACCAGGTGAAAATGAGAGGCGATATGGGAAAGAAGGATAAGCAGGAAGAAAAGGAAAAGAAGGCTGCCCAAGAGACAGTGGAGCAGGAACAGGTTTAATATATATAATGATTAATGATTTATGACTAAGATGGTGTATTGTAGCTTTTGCCTTTTGTTGACATTTGTTGACGGCTTGAAGTTTAGTTGGGATTATAGTTGGTAAATGTAGCATCGACAAACACCACTTGTATAGTCCATATATTGCTATAGAAGTAATCCACATATTTTTTTACACCTCCAATTGACTGTAGGGTCCAGGATATATTTTATTTATATTTATTTCCATTTATTCTCATTATTTTCACAATTTCTTTTTGTGCACCTCATGTCTTCGTCAAGGATAAACAGAACAACACAACAATGGGAATAACCTCAAACGGTCGGAAAAAAATACATCCGAATCGGAAAAATTCACACCCCCCATCACACCCCCCATCCCCTTTATATCGCCCGTCTATTTTTTATTATCTCATTATTCCCATCTTCACTCGTCCGGCTGACTCATCAAGACAAACTTTGTACCATCACTGTTTGTCATCCACCTCACCACACACCAATCTTCAACATGGTGGAACAGTACGGTATCACGGAGCCGATTTCACGGGCGCCTCCTACGCCCGAGGAGATTGCGCTCAACGGAGAGCTCATTGAGGAGCTCAAACGGCAAGGATCATTTGAGAGCGAGGCGGAGTCCAAGAACAGAGAAAAAGTGCTGCTGATCATGCAACAGCTGGCCCAGGAGTACGTTCGGCAGGTGAGTTTGAAGAAGAACTTTTCCGAGGGCATGGCCAAGGACGCCGGTGGCAAAATCTTCACGTTTGGATCCTACTCTCTGGGTGTTCATGGACCCGGTTCAGATATCGATACGCTGATTGTGGTTCCTAAACATGTGACTCGAGAGGACTTCTTTGAGGTGTTTGAGCGGCTGCTGAGAGAGCGACCGGAGCTGGAGGAGATTTCGGCTGTTCCTGACGCCTTTGTGCCCATCATCAAGGTCAAATTTATGGGCATCTCCATCGATCTCATTTCAGCGAGGTTGGATATCCCCAAAGTGCCTCTGGATCTGACATTGGAAGACGACAACCTGCTCCGAAACGTCGACGACAAGGATCTGCGAGCTCTCAACGGTACACGTGTCACTGACGACATTCTACGACTGGTGCCCAACAAGACGGTGTTCAAACATGCGCTCAGAGTGATCAAGATCTGGGCCCAGAACAGAGCCGTCTACGGTAACATCATGGGTTTCCCGGGAGGAGTGCAGTGGGGTATTTTGGTGGCGCGAGTGTGCCAGTTGTACCCCAATGCCGTTGCTGCTGTGATTCTGAGCAGATTTTTCAACGTGCTGCTGAGATGGAGATGGCCACAACCCGTGCTGCTCAAGAAGATTGAGGACGGTCCCTTGCAGGCACGAGTATGGAACCCCAGAATTTACTCTCAGGATAAGCTGCACAGAATGCCCATCATTACCCCTGCTTATCCTTCCATGTGTGCCACTCATAACATCACTGCCAGTACGCAAAAGGTGATTTTGAGGGAACTGGAGCGAGGAGGACAGATCCTCAACGAGATCATGCTCGGCCAGAAACCGTGGTCGTCGCTTTTTGAAAAACACACGTTTTTTTCAGACTACAAGTACTATTTATCGATAGTAGCGGCGTCCAAGGGCTCAGCCGAGCAGCAGCTCAAGTGGAGCGGTTTTGTCGAGTCCAAGCTGCGTCATCTGGTCCAAAAACTGGAACTCTTGGACTCCATTGAGCTGGCTCATCCTTATGTCAAGACTTTTGACAAGGAGCATTTGTGCAATTCAGATGAGGAGGCGCTCAAGGTGGCCGATGGACAGAATGTCGCTGCTGTCACACTCTCTACAGACCTCGAAAAGGCTGTTGCTGATGAGGTTGGTGATGAAAAGGCCAAGGAGGGAGATGTGGCTCGAAAGGACAAAATCATCGTCTACACAACCACCTTCTACATTGGTCTGGACATCAAACTGGAGACCAAGGAAGGAGGTAAGCGGCGGCTGGACATTCTGGCACCCTGCCAGGAGTTTTACAGAACTTGTCGATCGTTTACAGATTATAATGAAGACATGCACAGTATCTTTATTGACTCTGTCAAGGCGTACGATCTGCCCGACGATGTGTTTAGAGCAGACGAAACGAGACCAGAGAAGCCACGAAAGAAGAGAAAGAGAAAGGAGGTTAAGGAGAAGGAGACGAAGGAATGATAATACATTAATGAAGTTTAACGAGAGAGCGGAGCGTAAAGAGCTTGAGCGAAGCGAAAGCGAACGTAGCGAAGACGAACTGTATAGAACGTGTAGTAGATAAGTGAAGTTGTAGACCTCCAGAAAGGACCTTAGATTGAACTTCTGGTTTATGTAAATTTAACTACAAAGTTGTCTAGGCGCAAAGCCACCAACACCTTCAATATTAGTACCAAAATGATCGCCACACACTGAAGAATTAGTCTATAGACCCCACTTCCGTCCTACATGACTCAGTCCTGCCAAAACACATTCCTTTCAACTGTTCAAATTAAGGTCATGTGCCACTGCTCAAAACACAGCACGGTACGAGCAAACAAACCACATAGGAACATCCCATAGAACGGTGTAAAGATAACCACAATAACAGGGCAGGTATGATCTCATTATGTGACAATGGCAGCAGTCTTTTTCCGACTGTTTTCTATTCTCTAATGTCCAGGACGTATAATTAACCATGGAAATTGGTATCTTGCTTATGTAACCACGAAATGATATCTTCTTGAAGATTACTGCAATAAAAAACAAGGTAGAGCCATACAATAGGGTGTTGGCTAGCTTGTATCCTCTGTCTGATCAAGTTAATCTGCATAGATCATTGAAGTAAGTATGATATCTTCTAGGCAGAAAGTCAGTTTCACTTGATCACTGAACTCGCTACTGTGAGAATATGAGATATTATCTGATATCATCATGACAGCATGAACAGTGCGGTTCCAATGAGCAACTCTAGAATATTGTAGGATGTATATCTGATGAGATAGAGCACAATCCAGTCCAAACGACGACAGCAACAGCAATACTAACGATAAAGCTTATCAAACACCATTTTCGACATCCCACGATCTCAAAGAACACTCCCATACCAATATCTCAACATGTCCAAAAATCCTAGTTAGGATCCTCGAAACCTTAAAAAAATCGTGCAGAAACCCAAGTAAACACAAAATAAATGGCACCATTGGGTTCATCGGGAAACAAGGATCACTCCTATACCAATTACTTTATGTTTCATTTTTTACAAATCTTTAGCCCCTCCTAACATACCCTGGATTAATGGTAGAGATTTGGGCTTTTAAGGTATTGTTTATTTAAGCTATGGGAGCATTGAGGAATTTTTTGGTTAGAATTGGGTGTATTTTAAACGAAGAACTACTTTGGATATTTCTTGAAATACACCCAACCTTAAGCAAAAAATTACCCAATGTTCCCATAGCTTAAATAAACAATACCTTAAAATCTCAAGACCCTGTCAGTCTTCCTGGGTACAGTATGTTAGGAGGGGTTAAAAATTTCTAAAAAATGAAACACAAAGTAATTGATATGGAAGTGATCGTCGTTTCCCGATAAACACAATGGTATCATTTATTTTGCGTTTATTTGCGTTTCTGCACGATTTTTTTAAGGTTTCGAGGGTCCTAAACTAGGAATTTTGGACATGTTGAGATATTGGTATGGGTGTGTTCGCTGAGGTCGTGTGATACCGAATATGGTGTTTGCTAAGCTTTCTCGTTAGTGTTGCTGCTGCTGTCGTCGTTTGAACTTGTTTGTGTCATATCTCGACGGGTAGTCCTCGTACAGACTTCTAGTGTTGATTATTGGATTCATCCGCTCGAGGCGATTCAGATGGTACTAATGGATCCGTATTCGGACATCTTCTACACACATAAAAGTGCTATTAGTTATGGTACCTCTCTTGTACTAAAGCCAACGTATCTCACTCTAAATGCCTCCTACAAACAGCCTACAACTACAATTGTAATCCTCCAGTATCAATGAATGATACGTGAAAGTCTTAGACCATTACTATTCTTCCTGGTTATTTGGAAATGGCTTGAAGCTTAGTAAAGTTTTATCGCACGTCGTCGGTTGATATACACAATATAACCTGCTCTATGAGGAGATACTTAGTTGTACCTTCATTAGTCACTTTAAACCTACTGTTCTGCATAGTCTTCACTTTGAATTCCTGCTGTGAGCAACTCCTGTTATGATTCTTTTGAAGGGGGGCTCTTGTAGGACAGAAAAAGTTGTCCAAGTGGACTTCCAAAATCAATTTAAACAGCAGAAACCTCCTGAAATAGCAAAGTCATTGTCGACTCTTTATGTAAGAAGACTCTTCCAATTGATAGAAGGGCTCAATGGGAAAAAATCTCAAGCTCCGAGACATGCGATCACTTAATAAATTATTGGGGTTGACTGAACCGAGGGAGATATTCTGAACAAACTAATACAAATGAGATTGTAGAGGGAGACGAGGGGAACAAACCTGTATAGGTGGCTTACTCATAGGATTCCTGTAGAGTGAGATAACTAAGGTTTAATATCGGAGAATTCTGGTTTGGAAAGAGCCATACTCATCAGATATGAACTAAATCAACAAAAAAACAGTGGTATTAGAGTCTAACTAGTCCATAAATGTCTAATCTTTTTCGTTTTTGTCGCTCCGAATTATTTTTATTTAATTTGATTTTTCTGATTTTTCTGAAAAAATCAAAATAATACGAATAAATTAAAATAAATTATAACTAGCTTCTACGTCATCCTACACAATTGTAGATCATTTCAAAAGTTGAGATAGGTCTAATACACATATGAAAGGCATATTAACGTATATAACTGTTATATCCATCGAAACGCATCAAGTTTCGTTGATTTCTAATTCGTAAACTCTCAGAAATCAGCACAAAAATCCTCCAACTCCTCTAAACGCTTCAGCACTGTTAAAACTCCTCCTAGACGTTCATTTAAAGCCCATTTCAACCACATTTGCACACACAAACGCGACACTCCGTTGATCCGATTTAATCTGATTTAATTAAAGAAATTGTTCAATAATATCGAACAGACCACGACGTTTTTGATATGGGCCGAACCGCCTGGGGTGTGTCATTCCAATGGAAAACTCTAGAAGTCTGCAGTATGAGTGCTCGATGAGATATGACGCAAACAAGTTCAAACGACAACAGCAACAGCAATATGTACCAAAACACTTAGAGACCGCCATATTTGATATCGGCGCATCCCAAGGAATCTACCCATAGCAATATCTCAACACCCCCTAATATGCTAAACGTTTCCGTTCATGGCGTCGTTAGAACTTGTTTGCGTTAGAACTCCCCGAATATAAACACTACAAGATCATAGAGCTGCTCATTGAATGTATACGCCTCTGAAGCTTTGGATGATACCAGTAAAGTCGTGTTTGGACCAATATTATATCTAGAAAAGTGCTATATGATGCTATTAAGATCCCGTACTAAACCCAATATAACTCACTCTACATGTATCGCACAAATAAGCTACCTCCACAGTTATTCTCCCCTCGTCATCCTCTACAGCCTCATTTGTTTTACGGGGTCACGTGACGTCTTGCGCTCACCGAATGTTCTCAACCACTTTTTCTGCCAGTTGCGGCCATATCCTGGTGAAAATACGGCTTCCCGTCCGATCAGCCATAGTCAAGCACCAGAGAGCCTAGTTAGTATTGTAGTGGGAGACCATACGAGAATCCTAGGTGCTGCAATTTTTTGCTCTCGCGAAGAGGCTGTTCTGTTTTTGCCATTTGCTTATGTTTTGTCTCCAACCTGTTTGTTCTTGGTCGTGATGCTGTTGGGCTGATGTGTGTGAACGTAAATTGATCAGATGAGATGCTTTAGAGCATAGTGGGTACTGTACTGTACCAGTACTTGTATTGTGTGTACGGGAAACTCTTCCATCCTTTGTATTGCTTTTTTAGTAACTGGTAATAGGCCGTCTACACATTTTTTTTTTTTTTTTTAATTCATATCATACATCTATTATCTATTCCGACCTATTCTTCACTTCTTTCTCTTGGCATCACCCGAGGCACCATCACTGGCTCTCTTCTTACTGAGCACATCATCAGCAAGATAAGTAGTGGTTTCCGGCAGTCTCTTCTGAATGTTGTTGAGAATCTCCAGCTCTCCATCGAGCACAATACCGGCCATTTTCTGTTTGTGGGTCTCCTCCTTCTTCTCTCCGTAAGTCTTCTTTTTCTGCTCAATGAGCTCAACCAGCGACTTGACAGCATCGTCCACCAACAGTCCCTGGTTGGATTTCTTCCACAGCTGCTTGATGACCTGTTTTCTCAGCGATTTATCACTCTTCAGCTTGCTCAACAGCTCGGTATCCTTAGTAATGAGCTCCAGGAACGAAACAAAGCAAGCCAGGTCAAACTCAACCTCACCCTCCTTTCCAACAACGAAATACTCGTCCATAATCTCGTATTCACCCTGCCAGTCTTCCAGCAGGTCTGTAGCCTCTTCAATGAGCTCAGTAGAAGACTTGGAAGCGTAAAAAGCAGCGATTTCGTCCATGGAAAACTCCACAATATCAAACTCGGTGCCCTCATTCTCAACGTAACCGTATCGTCGCAGGAAATCACAGTTAGGAAGCTCTCCATAAGTGTTGTACACCTGCTCACCCTTCTTGATAGGCTTAATAGCAGTCATGGAGAACCCTCCATCGTCTTCAGCAATGAGATTGGCGTTGCAGAAACGAGTATGAGCGTTGAGAGTGTCAGCAAGAGGCACCATAGCCTTGACAAGTCCCTCATTGTACAGATCGTCATGTTCAATATCCTCGTCATCTTCCTCATCGTCAGAAAAGCTGTCAGGAGCGTCAAACGAGTAGGCCAGAATCAAGCCTCCCATTCTGTGAAACGACTCCAGGGAAGTATCACAGTCCTTGAAGTAGTCAGGATGAGCATCAATGATAGGCTTGAGTTTCTCCTGGTAGTCCTCCTCAGCTCTAGCCTTGCCAATCTTCTTGACAATCATGGATCCAGACAGACTCTCGAGCTCCTCGTCTTTCCACATCATGAGCGAATCAAGCTGGGTGGGAAGAACGTCAAAGTAAGGCTTCCAGTGGCTCATGGAACCGGCCTTCATCATGTAGAGAATCAATTGCAGCCACGAGTTGAGCTTTTTGGCCTCGGGAACCTGCTTGAAGAAATCAGGATCATTCTCAACAGACAAAAATGAACTTCGGGGGATCTTGAACAGAACCTCGTCCTCCTCGATATCCTCTGTGGCAATCACTCCACGACCTTGGTGGTCTTCTCTGTAGTCATGGATTCCGATTTTCGGCGAGATCTCGTACTTGAGGGTAGTAGCGAGGAAGTTTCTGAACGCTTCAGAGTCGGTAGCAAAGTCGGTCATGGTGGTGATGAGGAGGAAATTTGGGTTTCAAAATATTTCAAAATCAAAGTTGGCGAAAATAAATCGGTGCTAAAGAAAAGGTCTGAAAAAATAGAAAATTACGTATACTAAGATATATAGTGGCTACTAGGTGTATTTTGAATCAGATTCAATAGTTACCAAAGATCTTGCAGTTTTAAAAACCGACTTTCACGTCTTACTCATTGTACAGACACTGCAGCGACGTGCGTCTAGGGTGTAGGAAAGTGTACATTGATGGTTATTTGATCGTGACGCTGTAGACAGAATATAACGGCAGTGTTGTTGATGGGATATGAGTTTCAATGGTTTTAATGGGATGCTACTTGCTTAATTTAAATAATGCTTATTTTACCTAATTTATGCTGAATTTATTTGATTTTTCGACAAATTATTAAATCATTATTTAATTCAGGATAATTGTTAGAGTAGTAAAATCGGAGATTTCTTAATTTATTCTGAATACACCAAGAAGTCAATTACATAATCCTACTTCCTGAATTTCTTGTGAATTTATCTGATTTATCCTCATTTTCTAAACAACTCCCCCCATATTAACCTCCTCCACCCCGCTGAAAATTTCGTCTGGAAAACTCATCGAAGCCGACCTCTTATTTGGCTTTGAGTTTGCCACAGGAAACGAAATATGAACATATTTTTATAAAATAAATAAAAATCTGGAAAATATATCCTTAGAATAAATCGACTCACACGGATTTATAGAATATTTTAAATCTTTCCCCATCTTTATATCTTCACCATAGGGTTTGCAAGATTTTGCCACTATAAAGCATCACTTTAGGAAGCCCTAGTACCGTCATTACAGGTCTATATTTGATGGGAAAGCAACGAATATACTCTACAAGAACCACTCATCACCATTCTAACACCATCTCACACTTTCTTTATTCCCCAACAACTCTCTCCCGCCGGAATCGAACTGCTCACCTTCTCAATTAAGCTCAAAAAAATAATTAAGCTTCGGGCATGTGCAGATAGTAAATTTTTTTGGCCGTCCCCTTCATACACCACACTACACCATGGGTACCGGAAAAAAAGAAGCTACCAGACGAGCCAAGGGCGGCGAGACCGGCAACGGGTTCGGTAACATCCGAGTCAAGGGTGTCAACTTCTACCGAGACGCCAAGAAGGTCAAGAAGCTCAGCATGTACAAGGAGGGTCGAGCCAAGCACAATGCTGCTGGAGAGATTGTCCAGGCTGCCACTTTCCAGTCCAAGGAGATTCCCAATGCTCGAATCGATCCTAACCGACGATGGTTCGGCAACACTCGAGTTATTGCTCAGGATGCTCTGAACCATTTTCGAGAGGCTCTTGGAGAGACCAAGCGAGACTCTTACCAGGTTTTGTTGCGTCAGAACAAGCTGCCCATGTCGTTACTGGAGGAGAACAACAAGATTCCCCAGGTGAAGATTGTCGAGACGGAGTCGTACGCCAACACTTTTGGCCCCAAGGCTCAGCGAAAGAAGCCCCAGCTTGCTGTTGGAGATTTCTCTGAGCTGGCTGCTGCCGCTGACGACTCTCAGCAGGATTTCGAGGCCAAGAAGGAGGAAGATGACTCGTGGAAGGTCGATGGATGGTCGCAGGAGGCCAAGGAGGCCATCTTTCACAAGGGTCAGTCCAAGCGAATCTGGAACGAGCTGTACAAGGTCATTGATTCGTCCGACGTGGTTATCCATGTTCTGGACGCCCGAGACCCTCTGGGAACACGATGTACCTCTGTCGAGCAGTACATCAAGAAGGAGGCTCCTCACAAGCATCTGATTTTTGTGCTCAACAAGTGTGATCTTGTCCCCACCTGGGTTGCTGCTGCTTGGGTCAAGCATCTGTCTCAGGACTACCCTACTCTTGCTTTCCACGCTTCCATCACCAACTCCTTCGGTAAGGGTTCTCTGATCCAGCTGCTGCGACAGTACTCTGCTCTTCATCCTGACCGACAGCAGATCTCTGTTGGTTTTATCGGCTACCCCAACACTGGAAAGTCGTCCATCATCAACACTCTGCGAAAGAAGAAGGTCTGCAAGACCGCCCCCATTCCTGGAGAGACCAAGGTGTGGCAGTACATCACTCTGATGAAGCGAATCTTCCTGATTGACTGTCCCGGTATTGTGCCTCCTTCTCAGAAGGACTCTGAGACTGATATTCTCTTCCGAGGAGTTGTCCGAGTCGAGCACGTCTCTTACCCCGAACAGTACATCCCCGCTCTGCTTGAGCGATGCGAACAGAAGCATCTGGAGCGAACGTACGAGATTTCCGGCTGGGCTAACGCTACCGAGTTTTTGGAAAAGATTGCTCGAAAGCACGGCCGTCTGTTGAAGGGAGGAGAGCCCGACGAGTCTGGAATCGCCAAGCTGATTCTCAACGATTTCAACCGAGGAAAGATCCCTTGGTTCGTGCCTCCCCCTCAGGCTGACGAGATGAAGGACACCAAGTTTGCACAGGGAGAGGGACGACTGGGCGAGATGAAGAAGCGGGAGATCGAGAAGCCAGCGGAGAAGGAGGAAGAGGAGGAGGAGTTTAAGGGTTTTGATTAATAACGGAAACGACTGGCCAGAGGTCAGGAGTGGACAACAAGTACACACGGGTTGTCTATTTATAGTAATAGAGTTGCATGTTTTTGGCGAAGCGAGTGGCTGAGAGTCATGAGCAAGATCGTAATCTGTATATGTCATAAACTAGGGGAGAAAACCTGTATAAGTGGCATACTCATAGGATTCCTCTAGAGTAAGATATTGTAGGTTTTAGCAACGGAGAATACTGGTATGTAAACCAGTCATACTCATCAGATATGAACTGAATCAACAAAAAAACTGTGGTATTAAAGTCTAACCAATCCATAAATGTCTAATCTTTTTCGTTTTTGTCGCTCCGAATTATTTTTATTTAATTTGATTTTTCTGATTTTTCTGAAAAATCCAAAAAACTCGAAATAATTAAAATAAATTATAACTAGCTTCTACGTGATCCTACAAAGCTGTAGATCATTTCACAAGTTTCGACAGATCTAATACACATATGAAAGGCATATTTACGTATGTACCTATTATATCCATCAAGTTTCGTTGATTTCAAATTCGTCAACTCTCAGAAACCAGCACAAAACATCCACCAACTCCTCTACACTTTTCGGCACTGTTAAATCACCTCTTAGACGTTCATTTAAAGCCCATTTAAAGCCCATTTTCCCCAAAAAAGAGCAGTTTGGATGCAAGTGTCCTCTGTTTCCGTATCTACTTTACCTTACTGGAACATCACCATAGCTAAAGTATCGTAGAAGACACCCCAAATAATACTGCACGAGTCTCAATATATTTTTTATATCCGTCTAATTATTCGAATTTAATTCAATTTAATTTAATTCAATTTAATTCGTCACACCTGCAGCAAACTCAATCTCCGCTTCACCATGAAACGCCTGTCGACTCTCAACAAGTCTTTCTCTCGAGGACTCAAAACTCTGGCTACTGGCGTCACTCCTAGCCAGCTACCGACCTACTACAACGCCAGCACTCCCTGTTTGCTCGATTTCACACCTTTCCAGTCCCTCAAAGCAAACTCTCAATGGACTGCCAACAACCTCATCAACACGTCCTACTTTGAGAGCATTATCGCCAAGGACGGAGTTGATCCAGCCGTCGGAGTGGAAAAGGGACGTATGGACCGAGACGCGGTTGAATCTGGAGGCGAAAACAGCGATTTTCAGCGGTTTGAAATGCCGCTCAGTTTTTTTCTACAGTGCATCAACCATGAGGTTCCTCAGTTCAGAGACCTGTATCTGGCTCAAACATACCTGACAGACACGTTACCGAGTCTCAAAGACGATCTCAGTCCCAATCCTTACCTTGAAAACGCGTCTCTGGAAGCCATTGGTTTTTGGATCGGACGAAATACCTTTACTCCTCCCCATTATGACCCCAGCGGTAATATCTACATGATGTTGCTAGGAAGTAAGAAGGTGAGACTGTGGAAACCCGAGGAGAAGAAACTGGGAGGCTCTATTGGCCAGAATTTCAACTTTCAGACCGGAAAACCGGACTATGAGGTGGTACTTGAGCCGGGTAAGGTCTTGTTCACACCCCAAGGATGGTTCCATGAGCTGGAAAGTGAAGGACTCAGTGCAGCCGTTAATTGGTGGTTTAGAAGATCCGAGTAGGGGACGGTTTTATGTATATAGTGGAGGTGGTAATAGATGATAATTAGATATTTGAATGGCATCCAGTTCAGTTCTTGGACCGGTATAAGTTAGTAAAGGACAATAACCTGGCTAATTTACATCACTGAGAAGGTCTCTTAGGCTGTAAGGCAAAAAGCACAATACTGAGTGGCTCTCAGACCAGTCTCAAAGGCTGAATTTCTAAAATGGCCAAACCACCTCCGATTTCAAATCTGAAAATAGCATTGTAATCTCCTGATCTTGGGCTTCAATATGAACTATCTCTTGCCTTTCTATGAGCTCTGCTGGCGTAATAAATACTGTCTAAAGTTGCATAAAGTACCTGGTTTGGTCCCAGAAAAGCATGTAAATGGGGTGCAACGCTGAAATTTTATTCTAGCCAATATACCTCCGATTTCAAATATGAAAAAAGAATTATAATTTCATGATCTAGGGCTACAAAATAAGCCATCTTTGACCTTTCTACGAGCCCTACTCACCGAATAAAAGCCGCTCAAAGTAGCATAAACTACCTGATTTGGTCCCAGCATAAAGTACCGGGACGGCATAAACTACGGGAACGGCATAAACTACGGGTATGCAAGATAATCGGAAAATTTGGAAAACGTATTTAGCGGTTATTATGGGTGTTGTAAGAGTATTTTATGAGTTCCAAAGGCATTTACAGCTTCAGAGGACGTATTTAAGATGTTCCTGTGTTGAAGCTTAACGGTAGCCTTTAGAGCTGTTTAAAAGAAGACAGAACATAGCTAACAGCATAAGATCTAACTGGTGCTTTGTTACCTCCTACATGTTCAACTATAGCTACTGCACCTTCACTATTTGTTGTAGTAGGCTGCTAACTAAATCAACCCGCTACTGTTCTACACTCTCCACATTTGAATATCATATCATATTATCCATCTATCCACGAGTACCCTCCTCAGCAGTCACACTACGAACTAGTTCACTGCCAAGCGGTACCGTACTCATACTTGTGCTTTCGAATCGTGCTGTAGTCGGTGCTACGCACCTCCTACAGCTCCTACAGTGGGCTCTTTCTCACCACCGTCAACCCCTTTGGTCCAGCCTCATGAAATCTCTCAGCCAGCTCTCCCTCCTTATGCAGCGCTCGCATCTCGTCTCCTCCACCCAGCGACTTTCCAGCCACAATGACATTAGGCACGGTTCCTCGTCCCGTCTTTTGTTTCACATATGCCTGCAGTTCAGCTCCACTGGGATGCTTATCGAGCTCGACAATCTGAAGATCGGGCGTGATGGCGTACTCCTTCTGCAACAGCTCCTTGACAAACATGGAGTGTGGGCAGTATGACTTTGAAAAGACAATGACAGGAGCCAACTTCAAGATACTCTGGTACTCCTTTTCGGGATTGAACTCCTCGCCCTGAGAAGTGGTCAGATCGGACTTTTCGTCAGAGATCTTCTCCGTCTTCTCCTTCTCACTCTTGTGCGCCACTCCTTCGTCTTCATTCACCTCCAGCACCTCCTTGTCGATATTGTTGTCGGTCGTTTTGACCGTTTTCTGCTGCTGAGCTCGTGGATCAACGGCCAAATCGTACCGAGGACCGTGGACGGCGAAAATCAACAGTCCGACGGTGAAGAGAATGGCCGTCAGAATCAACACACGTGTTCGTCGAGTAGATACCATGGTGTAAATGGACAAGTTGGTTAAGGTTCACGCGACGAGAAATGGTTTTTTGATTCAAAAATTGGGACGAGAGTTTGGTTGGGGGTGGAGGTGTGCTATGGGGACGAGACTGGTACCAAAATGATCGTCTTGGAGAGGGCTACAAAATGCACTTTTCAGATTTCCAGTAGGACTAATATTTCTTCAACTTTGAAAACAGGGTAACGCTACGTCAAACTCCCACTTGCGGAAAGATGGACACGCCCCTGCATAGCTTGCGGCACGACTCACGAGGTGTACGAGTCGGGAGGGGTGGTATGTGCTTAGTAAGCAGGTGGTCACGTGACCGAATACGTATATTGCTTTGTAATCACAAACACTAGCAAACTAGTCTAACTGGGTAAGGCATTCGGCTCTAGACCTTCCGTTTTGTACTGTTATTTGAGCCGTGTTGGGATTGCTAAAAATAAAAAAGTCAATCAGTCATCAGTGGCGATGAAGGAGTATCTGCTGTATGTGGAAGGTGGAGTGGGGTATGTGGAGGTGGGAGTGAGGTTGAAAATATCGCGTTTTTTTTAATTGCGCTAATGCAGGTGAGGTGGTGGTGCATGACAATGGTAAGTGGAGGGTTAAGTAATTAGTTGGTTGTTTTAACAAATTGGATGTCCTTCTAGAGGTTCAAATGAGTATTTCACATAGAAGTACAGCAGGTTCTTTAACCCAAAAATCAATATAATTATCAATTTTCCTCACTCGTGAAGTGTGACAAGAACTCGCTATGCCACATACGTTTCCTACTGTGTGCAAATATTGAATATACAAATGGGGAAATATCTCAGCCCATTGTTCCATTGTTCTACCCCACACATCTCCCAAATAAGACAGGTCAATAGCACTGCAACTCTTTGTTATCCCTCCAACGTCTTCGAACTGGTCATATGCAGCCACTTTTGGCCATGTCAATAGAGCCCAACCTTCGTAAACTGGTGATATTGAGATGACCAAAAAAATAAAAAATAAAAAATTAGAAAAAATTACCACCACCAACCGTCTATATAAACCACCTATAACCCCAGTTATCTCTTCATTATCATCAAACAACTACAACCACTACTACAATGTCCGGATCCAAAGCTATTCCTCGAAACTACGGCAACCAGTCCTACCGAGTCAACTCCAACGTCACCATTGTTGGAGGCTACCGAACCTACCAGCCTTCTTCTTGCGTCATCGCCTAAACATTGAGCTGGTCTCATGAATAAATGCATTACTAATGAACAAAACCACAACTGCTATATTATCAGTTGTGATCTTGAGCTTGTAGACTGTAGCTGTACACTGCAGTACTTGTAGTATTATAATACATAAACTACAGTACAGTACTCGCAATAGTCACTTGTATCTGCCTGTAAACTTCTTCGGTCTCAGCTTCTATCAAACCATGATCATCTACCAAGAGCTTCCATCTATTTGTCTATCTATCTATCTATCTATCTTCAAGCTCCGTTATGCTTGCTTAAAAACCTCATGTCCCTTCACCTTACCACTACCTTTTTCCATCTTAGCACTCCTGGCTCCAAACTGAATGGCTCTCTTTTTCTGGTAAGTGACCGAATCTAGGCCCACATCACGTGCCACAGCACGCACCAAAAACTTGGTATCTTCATCACGTGATCCACTTAGCTTTAAATTAACTGGACACTTGACAGACCACTCCACCACCTTCTCGTCCAAAAAAGGATACCTGGCCTCTTTACCACTAGCAGCAATCACTCTATCGTCTCTACCGAGGTTTCTCACGTGAAGACGAGAAAATTCTCCTTGTAAAGACTCACTTACTGTGTCATAACCTGTCTCTAAACTTTTCACAATCCGAGAATAGCCGCCAAAAAGCTCATCTGCACCTAATCCGGAGATAATCACGTCACTTGTGCAAGCCCTACTTGCAAAGAAAAAGGCCACAGCTATACTCAAGTCCATCACTGACGTGGAGGGGTACATGAGAGACATGACTGTATCTCTGTGAAGTAGCGTATCTTCATAAGGGACATTTATTTCACAGAATGAGAGTCTGTCATACTGACTAAGCAGTTTCAGCTCTTCGTATGTGCTTCTACCTAGAATTCTATCAGGTGTTTCATACTCTTCTCCTACTCTAGGATTCTGAAATGCCACATTCACTAGTTGTAGTGTAACATTCGAAGGAAGCATCATATCGGCTAAACGAGCCAACAAGGCACAATCTATGCCTCCAGAAAAGAGGATTGATATGTTGGAGTGCCCTGAAGTGCGCTGTAATAGTGCTTCTGTGAGTAGCTCTTTGAATTGAGATGAATGTTGTTGAATGATGTCAGGAGTTGTAGGAATGACTTCACGTGACACTTTTTCGTAGGGATAAATGAGAGCAGGAGCTTCTTCAAGGTAACCCCACAAATGTTCTTTGAGCTCCATAGTGTCAGTGTTGAGCTGGTACACAACTCCACCTGAACATTGAACCCATGTGTCTTCAGTGTCAGTCACGTGATCGGTTACTGAGCTGATAACAAAGTCTTTTCCATCCAGCTTATACACTAACGACCTCCTTCCAATACAATCTCGGCCAAACCAGATTGTAGTATTGTCGATAAAGACAAATGCATATTCTCCAGAGATGTTTTGGAGTGTAGAAAGCACGTCAGAACTGTTGAACAGCGCATCAGAGAAGTACACAGTGTCACATCCATCGACATTGTACACTTCTCCGTTGTACAAAACGACCTTCTCATTCTTGACAACTGGTTGCTTGGTTAGAGGAGGTCTCAGAGACAACACTGAAGATAAACAGTTGATCTGCTGCTCAGTCACGTGAGTGCTGTAACATGTCGGTCCTCTATCCTTCACTCTCTCTTTTAACAGCTCAGAAACAGCTCCTTTCCAGCACAGGATTCCACACATGTCGTCATTAGGTTTGATGAATGGCGATGGAGATTTTTCCCAGACTGCATGAAATATGCAGGGAGATAAAACGTTAAAAGTACTGCAGATATTTAAAAGAGCTTTAGAACACGATAGAAGAGGCCAAACTGAACATAAACCCGGATATATACTCTACAAATAGCCCTCTTTCCACTGGTACTACTCACATCTCTCTATCTCCAATATTTTCGCGGGAAAAACTTCTTTTTTACACGATTACTAAGCCCAACGAACCCCAGAAATACCTCTCAAGCGCCGATGGTTTAGTGGTAAAATCCATCGTTGCCATCGATGGGCCCCCGGTTCGATTCCGGGTCGGCGCAGGTTGGTTACGGCCATATCCTGGTGAAAATACGGCTTCCCGTCCGATCAGCCATAGTCAAGCACCAGAGAGCCTAGTTAGTATTGTAGTGGGAGACCATACGAGAATCCTGGGTGCTGTAATCTTTTTTTCCACCTGAGCGCAGCGAAGGTGGCAATAGCTTTTGGTTCCTATCTTTCACTCGTGTATCTCTGCTCAACACAGGCTAGGTTACAGTGTTCTTATAGTTTTGTTTTTAGAAAATACTCCATGAAAAGTACAGATGAGACACTAAGCACCCCTAAAACCAATCTAGAAACGCAATGGAGTTGCCTAAATCATGTCTCTATGCTTCTCCCGACCATTTTGCGGTGAATACCGCTATTTTTTTACTCTTAAATCCTACCAACAACAGAATAACAGGTTAGAACAACACAGGAATGGAATAAATTACATCCTTAGAGAGCTAAGAGCCCGCTCTATCTAGTGGCACTGTTATCAAATACGCTAGTTTGATTTTCTCCTGTATTGCCAGCTTGTAACGGAGGTCCTACGCTGAAATTTTGATTCTGGCCAATACACCTCCGTTTTCAAATCTGAAAAATTCATTGGAATTTCCTGATTTTGGGCTTTAAAATGAACTGCCTCTGACATCTCCACGAGTTCTGCTCGCCGAATAAAAGCCGCTTAAAGTTGCATAAAGTACCTGATTTGGTCCCAGCATAAACTACGGGTATGCACGTATGCAAGAGTATGCATGAATATGCAAGAATATGCAAGAGAATCGGAAAAATCAGATTTCACTATTTAACGGATTTGCCGAGTATTACAAGGGTAATTTATGAGTGCTGAAGTTATTTACAGCTTCAGAGACACTATTTGAACGTGGTGAGCTTGTCTTTAAGAGCGTGGTGTGTACAGTATAGCCTCTGAAGAAGGAGAAGACAGAACCCTAAATCAACATTATAGAGAAGAGCCTTGTAAAGAAGAGTTTCAGGATATTACGACACACCCATCCGAACCTGTTCAAGGCGGTAGAACAGTATTCCGCGAATTTTCTGCGAATTTTTTTGTTTTTTCCACCCCAAAAAGATCCTACCAACGCCGGACCAACAGCTGCCTGGCTAGCTCAATCGGTAGAGCGTGAGACTCTTATTCAAAGCAATCTCAAGGCTGTGGGTTCAAGCCCCACGTCGGGCTATCTTTTTTGCTTTGTATTTCTGTAACAACTCCTACCTCCTTTTTGGTTGTCCCTCTTGGTTGGCAGTGGTTGAAAAGTTAGATACTGCACCAGCAGATCAAATAGGCGATTTCCGAGAACTACAAGTATGATCAAAAGTAAACACCAGTATCCCTTTCCAAACAGCCCCAAAAAACACCCACATACTCCCCTTCCTCCTTTCCTCTTCAAAATATCACCCACTTCTTCGCAGATGTCTCGTCTCCCACTACAATTACCAGGCTGAACAATAAAAAAGAAACAGTGATAGACTGCTTAGTCATGCGCCGACCCGGAATCGAACCGGGGGCCCATCGATGGCAACGATGGATTTTACCACTAAACCATCGGCGCTTGAGAGATATGTCTGGGGAGCGTTGGGCTTAGTAATCGCGTAAAAAAGAAGTGTTTTCGCGAAAATATTGAAGATAGAGAAAAATATATAATACCAGAAGAGAGAGGGGCTATTGTTTAGTCTATTTGTAAGTTTTTTTCCAGCTTGAGTAGCTATCATGCTCTGAAGAACATATTGAAGATCTGCAAACAGCACGTCGTACTCAGAATGAGGCTCGACATGGAACTGTTTGAACAAGGATTTAAATGGACTTTAAATGGAAGTATAAGAGGTTTTTTAACAGTGCTGAAGAGTTTTGAGGAGTTGGAGGGTGTTTTGTGCCGGTTTCTGAGAGTTGACGAATTGGAAATCAACGAAACTTGATCGTATTTCACGGATATAACAGGTATATGCGTAAATATGCGGCTCATATCTGTATTCCATCTGTTTCAACTTGTTACATGATTTACACCTGTGTAGGATAACTTGGAAGCGAATTATAATTTATTTTAATTTATTTGTATTATTTTGAATTTTTTCAGAAAAATCAGAAAAATCAAATTAAATAGAAATAATTCGGAGCGACAAAAATCAAAAAGATTAGACATTTATGGACTGGCTAGATCTTCATACAAGAGTTTTTTTGTTGATTTAGGTCATATCTGATGAGTTATGGCTCCAGTATTCTTCGTTCCTAAACTCAATATATATTACTCTACAAGCAGTCTACAATAAAGACACTTATACAGTTTTGTTCCTCTCGTCTCCCTCTACAATTTCATGTAGTTTATCTTGCTATGAAAAACCTTTCTCACTTCCTTCAACCCCAATAATGCACTGAGTGATGGCTGGTCTCGGAATTGGAGGTATTTTGTCATTTTAGAGGCTGTATCAAGAAGGAGAGTCTTTTTCGCATTCAGGCGTTTCGAATGATACCAATAAAGTCGTGTTATGATTGATATTATTGATCAATATTTTCATTTAAATCAGTGAAAACTGATTAACGGAGTGTGACGTTTGTGGGGGCAAGTGGGCTTTAAATATGTTTTAAATCGACGTGCGAGAGGCTGTTTAACTGTGCTGAAGAGTTTAGAGGAGTTGGGGGATGTTTTGTGCTAGTTTCTGAGAGTTGGCAAATTGGAAATCAACGAAATTTTATGGGACTCCATGGATATAACAATAATATGCGTAAATATACCTTTGATATGTGTATTAGACCTGTCTAGACTTTTGAAATCATTTACAACTGCGTAGCATAACGTAGACGCTAGTTATAATTTATTTTAATTACTTCGTATTATTTTGATTTTTTCAGAAAAATCAGAAAAATCAAATTAAATAAAAATAATTCGGAGCGACAAAAATCAAAAGGATTAAACATATATGGACTGGTTAGACTATCCTACAACAATTTTTTTGTCGATTAAGCGCCTATCTCATGAGTATGGCGCTTTCCAAACCAGAATTCTGCGATACTAAAACTCATATATCTTACTCTACAGGAATCCTATAAGTAAGAAACTTATACAGTTATGCTCCCCTCGTCCCTCTCTACCATTTCATATGTTTTATCTTACTCTGAAAACCCTTCTTCACCTCGTTCAACACCAGTGATCGCAGAGCTCGGAGTTGGCGGTATTTTGTCATTTAGCCGCTGAATCAATTGGAAGAGTCTTCTAGTATCAGTATTTAACATTGACGTAACTATTTACAAACTCCCGAGGCTGTTTAAATCGATTTTGGAAGTCTACTTTGACAGCTAGTTTCTGTCCTAAAAGAGCCTAGCTCAAAAGAACCATAACAGGAGTAGCTCACAGCTAGAATTCAAAGTTGTGAGTTATTTAAGAGTGTTCAATAAAGGTGCAACTCGGTATATCGTCATAGAGCAGGTACCATTGTGTTTGTCAACCAATGACTTGTGATAAAATCTTACTAATCTTTAAGCCATCTCCAAATAACCAATAGTAATACAAAAAGTGTGATACTCCTATGAATTATTTCTTAAGACGTGTTTATTACGCTGGAGTTTATGTATTTCTTATAGTATGTATTTAGAGTGAGATACGCTGGCTTTAGTAAAAAAGAGATACCACAGTGCACAAAACTTTTGCATATGTGTAAGATGTTCAAATGCGGATCAATGAGTACTGTCGGAACCGTCTGAAGCTTGTGAATCCAATGAGCAGCTCTAGAATCTTGTAGTGTCACTGCCCAGCGAGTTATTCTAAAACCAAGTTCAAACGACGACAGCAAGAGCGCTAAGAACGGGAGCGCTTAGTGACCTCCATATTCAGCATCGCACAACCTCAATGAACACTCCCATACCAATATCTCAACACCCCCCAAAATTCCTAGTTTGGGTCCCCAAAACTTTAAAAAAAATCGTGCAGAAACCCAATTAAACACAAAATAATTGGCACCATTGGGTTCGTGGGGGAATGGGGATCACTTCTATACCAAATACTTTGTGTTTTAATTTTTAGAAATTTTCAACCCCTCCTAACATACCCAGGGATAACGGTAGAGGATTGCCATTTTAAGGTATTGTTTATTTAAGCTATGGGAACGTTGGGTAATTTTTTGGTTAAGATTGGGTGTATTTCAAGTAATATTCCAAAAAATCGGTTGCCTAAAATACACCCAATCTTAACCAAAAAATTCCCCAATGCTCCCATAGCTTAAATAAACAATACCTTAAAAGCCCAAATCTCTGCCATTAATCCTGGGTATGTTAGGAGGGGTTAAAGATATGTAAAAAATGAAACAGAAAGTAATTGGTATAGGAGTGATCCTCGTTTCCCGATGAACCCAATGGGATCGTTTATTTTGCGTTTAATTGTGTTTCTGCACGATTTTTTTAAGGTTTCGAGGGTCCTAAACTAGGAATTTTGCACATGTTGAGATATTGGTATAGGCGTATTCGTTGAGGTCGTGCGATGCCGAATATGGCAGTCGCTAATGGTTCCCATTTATGGTTCCCTTGCTGTCGTCGTTTGAACTTGTTTGGGCTGTATCTCGCTGAATATTAATACTACAAGATCATAGACTTGCTCATTGGATTCATACGGCTCAGGCGGTTCAGATGATAGTAATTTATTTGTGTTTGGATATCTTCTACGTATGTAAACGGTGTCATATCCTACCAATACACTCCGTACTAAATTTGCATTATCTAGCAATACATGCATCCTACAAAAAAGCTACATTATCCATTTTAGTCCCCTTTGTATTCTCTACAATATCATATGTTTGTTTTACTTCGAAAATCTCCCTCTCCTCTGTCAACCCCAACCTCATGCAAAAGTGCACTTTTAGGATGAAGATCAAGGGGGAACCTGTTGAGGAGTGGCTTGGAGCAAAACAACAGTGATGATGGTAGGGCTAGGAAACTCTTAACACTTGTGTTTGGTTTTCACAGGTTCTATCTCGTCTAGAAACGTCCCGGCAGACATCTTTGTTTCCTTGTGGCGGTAGTTCCGTGAACAGTTTGTTCACTGGGTATCGTACGTGGGGAAAACGAGCGTCTCCATCTATTTTGACATTTGAAAGTATCTTCAAATCTCAATGGTTTCAATGAACCACCATGTCATGTTCCTCCACCTTCCCAAGGGTCATGTTACAGCAAATGTCAAGATATTGTATCCCTCGGCAGTAAATTATTTGTGTAAAAGCGACGACTATACAAAACTACAAACAGCCAATAAAGACACAGTTTTCTATGCCCACATTATAATACCTTTCTCTCCCACCTGCTGACACCAACGATATAGACTTCCTTAAAGCCACCTTGCGTTATCTCCACCCTCCATACTCCCAACGACGACACATCATCAACAGAAATCACTCAAAATATTATGTCCCTGCCAAGTCCAAGCACCTGACACTTTTTATATCCACCGTACTTGTACGTATATAGAATCACATCCACTTCCCTTTGACTACCTCGCGCTACAATAATAAGTTTCATAATCATAATCTATCAATAATTTACATCAGTATACACTCTGTTAGCGTTCATCCTCTACGACTGCCAGAAGTCACACCCGGGCGGGAACTTGCCATTATATGTGGCGGGTGCAGACTTGAGCGGGTAGAAGAGGTCATTGTCCAGGTCCATGTGGCCCATGTGGCCAAGCTCGACTCGCGGCGTGGGCGTCTCGCTCTTTGTGGGCAACAACCGTCCTCCGGGAGTGCTGGGGTGGTTGTTCCACGACGAGTCGGTCAGCGTGCGAGTCATGGGGGGAGCAGCCTCGAACGGCGCGTCCAGCACGTCGTACGACATGCCCACGGCCGACATGGACCGCGTCATCGGATAGTAGTAGTCCGATGAGCCCACTCCCTGGCCAGGGGTCGCCGGAGTGGGAATAGGGGCCGCCACGGGGATGGGGGCGGAGGCGGCAGGCTGCTGCTGCTGCTGCTGCACACTTTGGGGCAGCGACGAGCCGGGAGAGACGTCGGAGACGGGAGACTCCATGCCAGCAACTCGTCGGAACACCACCTGGGCGCTGAAGGCGTCCTCGGCCTTGGCAAACTCCCAAAGCAGCACGCCGTGGGGGCGGCTCTGGATCTCGTCTGTGCATGACACGTCAAACTGGGCAGCGTCGCCGGGAAGGCAGTAGATCACCTGCTGCATAGTGATACCACCAATGGCGGCAGTGGCCACCTCCTGATTGGAAGCAGACGACGAGTCAGAGATACCAGCGACAAAGGCCGACCAGAAGTCACCGGCCATGGGCAGCAGCAGACGCTCCTTGGGAGTGCCAGAGGCGTCATGCTGAGGAGCTGCAGGCACCAGGTTTCGCAGCTGCAGAATCTCATGTCCAAGAGTCCACACTCGAGTTTCGCACATCCAGAACCGGGATGAGGGAGGAGTCTCAAAGTGGGGCGGCGACACGACAAACTGGGACTGGGTCTTGAGCTCGGGAGTGACTCCGGCAGAAGAGGCATGCTCGGGGAGGTAGAGGGCGGCTCTTGCGTGGATGACGGGAACTCCGGTCTGGGCAAAGTACATTGAGTCAGGGAACTGCTGCTGAACAGTGACGAGGCCCTTGGGACGCAAGGGAGAAGACATGGGCTGTCGCATCGACTGACAGTACACATGGGGAGCCTCGTCTTCATGCCACAGACAAAAGTGATGAGGCGCAAAGGTAGGAGTGGGAGGCGACATGAACAGGGGCCGTCCTGCTCCGTGCATGTGACTGCCACTGGACGATCCTCCAAGCACTGCAGGCGAAGAGGGAGGTCGCTGGATGGCGTATCCGAGCTGTCTATGGCTTCGAGGAGTGGAAGGAGCCACAGGAGGAGGAGGAGAGATGGATCTGGTCTGCTGAGACTGCTGAGGCTGAGACTGAGTCTGCTGCTGAACCAAAGGCTTGGCTCGGATGACCTTTTCGGAGACAACAACATCACCACCATTGTTAGAGCTCTCGTCTCCCAGAAGCAGCGACATGAAATGCTTGTCGTCCTTGAGCAGGTTCTTGAGCACCTGGATATGCGACGACACCTGTTTCCGCGTTCGCTGCTTGCCCGTCTTTTTGTAAATGTACTCGGAGATGAGCTCGTTTCGGCCGCAGGTTCGGCCGTTGATGACAATCTTTCGACGTCCAACACATGGAATCACCTTGAGCGCCTCCATGAACGCCTGCTCCACGTCCGTCGACCAGATGGACGGGTTCACGTCGCCCCGCTCCTTCTTCTGCCGCTTGAGGTACTTTGTGTACGCCTCCCAGTTTGTGAGAGCAGGCAGAGACGAGGGAGATGTGTTTGCCTCGTCGGTCTTGGAGTCTGGAGAAGACGACGTCGAGTTGGTCTGCGACGTGTGCACCGTCAGCTCGTCCTCGACCTTGACACTAGGTGATCCAGGCACCGTCGGCAGCATGGTTCGGAACGACGTGTCTGTGAAGGGGTCCGATTTGAGCGGGGTAGCCGGTTCGGACTTGACCGGAGCAGCGGCAGGCACGACATCGAGCTTGAACTCGGCGTACATGCCCTTGGAAGCGGCATGGCTCGTTTCCTGCTGCTCGTCCTGCTGCGACTGTTCGTCAAACGAAAACGAATGAGGAAATCCGGAAGAAACAGGAAACGAGGAAAAAGACTCGACGCACGAGTTGGCCCGTCGCATGCCGGGATGCTGGGGAGTCACTCCCGAAGAGTGAGCAATGGCTCCAGGACCTTCAACTCGGCCTCGTTTGATACGTTCCGAGTCCGGAGGCGTGTTGAGCGCAAACGCGGACGGAAGCAGGTCGGAGCCATTGGCGGACGTTGGGCAGGCGATGGCGATGCTGTGGCTGCGCTTTAACGGCGTGACGGGTTGTGTGAGCATGTTGTGTTGTGCAAATGAGGTCTGTGAAGTGTCTGTGAAGTGTCTGTGTCTGTGTCTGAACAGTAATGAGTGTCTGTACAGTAATGAGTGTGTGCTGCGTGTTTTACAATGTGCAATGCTCTAGTGTGCTAGTGTGCGCCGCTTTTTGTGCTCTGGATGCTGTTTTTTGCACGTCGGTGTCGTCCTGCTCTGTGCGATTTTTCTGTTAGGAAGACACCATGCGCACCGCCAGACACTTATACCAGAGCCTACTAAGGGATGGCCCAGGTGCATGACTGAGCGTTTGTTTGAGATAGAGTTGCTAAGGGGTGGCGGGACGGGTCCGAGGCGTGTTTTAGTACGCAAAATGTTGGCCAATGCGTGATTTGAGCGTGTCATATGAAAGATCGAGACGCGCTTGTTCTTTTGATACGCTCAAACATGGGACTTTTTGCCTGCTACACCCAGGACACGCCCCCAAAAGAAAACACGACTCTGACACCACGCGTACACAAAAGCTTAAATTGTAACTTTAATATTATTGCTCGGACTTTGGCCCAGCACAATACGAGGGTTGGTTCTACAGAGATATTATCGGGTGTGTGAGAATATTCTGGTGTTACTGTATTACTAAGCCAAACACGTCCCTCCACGTGTCTTTTACGCCCCTCCACACGCATTTTTCACGCGTACACCGTCCCGCACAAACCTCAAAAGTCAGAGTTTGCTAATCAAGGGAGCAGACACTGCTGGATCCGATAGGATAGGTTAGATGCATGTATGCCACATGAGAGATTGGCGTGTGGGAGGTGTGTGAAAGTACCAAAAGTACAAGCTGTCACAAAACGAAATCACATACAAAAAGACATGGGTAGCTCCCTTACTAATAGAAGCTGATGATATATATCTCAACATGCTGTACATGATCATCACTGTATGTATCTTACTCCGGTACAACTTTGACTGTCCTTACAATAGGCTTACACTGGTATTACAAAGTGCAGAACGTTACAAGTATACAGGAGTTTGTGCACAAACAGTTATACGCTCTCTCCGGTTTTGTACAAGTACAAAAACAAGCACAAAACCCATCCAAAGCGTTTGAGCAAATCCGTCAATGTGTACCTACCTCATCATCACTTGACCTCTTTGTTTCCGCAAGGCTGGTTTTTAGTCCGCATTATTAGTGGATCGGATATTATCGCAGTGAAGTTTATTTAGCGAGCCTAACATGGTGGGTGTTGTGGGAACGACATTGGCAGTGTCGTGCCCATGACATGAGCGGTGTGGTAGTCACGACATGACCGATGTGGTCCCCATGACATTGGTAGTGTAGTCACCACACGACCAATGTCATGGGTACACGTCGTACCACCATCACGTGACACCCCACTAACCTCCAACCTTAACTACCTTAAACTTTAAAACGCGCTCTGTCACGCCCAACAACGCGTCTCTAGGTTTGTACAGTGCGTCACGTGACCGGAAAGAAAGGGGTGGCCGGTAGGGTAACCCAACGTAAAAGTGACCAGTCGAGTCGGGGGAAAACGTGAAAGATTATGTAACACAATTTTGGGGCTGTTTTGATTTTATCAATGTTTTAATTCGAGTAAATATTCGTTTTGAGTCGTTTTTCTACGATTATTACCATATATCTCGATCAACAGGGCACATGCAGATACAGGGGTAAGTGCATGACAAGTGAGGTGAGGTGTGAGGTGTGGAGTGTTTCAGTTACGTGACGCGTCCAGAGGATGGGGTGATTATGTAAGAGACGCGTGTATGATTATGTAATACAGTGCAAACACGTACTCGTACCCTACGATACTAGTACTCACCTCCTCTACCCCTCCATACCAGCAATGTCGCATTATGTTTTCGGAGATGATAAATAAATGTGGACACTTTTTTATTCCCTTTTTGGGTGGAGAAAAACCAGCTTTTTGGGTGTTTTTCTGTATCAGGGAGATATTATTTGGGTGTATATTATTCCACACGTTTTCATAATATTTTTTCCCGTTTTTATTCGATTTTTCTCGATTTTTCTAAAATTATTTCCCATTTTCCGACTTTTTAACCAGCCCTTTTTTTTTTTTCTTAGCGCGTAAAAAATAAAACCGGTCTCGGTGTTCCATGCATAACGCGTTGATAATATTGAGCAGGCAAAATATTATTTTGGTGTGGAGAAACACGAAATTATGAAATCACGAAAAATAATGAGTGATTTTGTTAAGAAAAATTAATTGACATTTTGTTAAGACAACAGAGGGGTGAATTTTGAAACTCGCGTAACATCACGAATAATCAAAATTCAGACCTGCAACTTTGCCACACGGTTAATATGAGCCATTAAAGCGTAAATCCAAAGTCTTATCGCATTCGGATAGCAATCATACCTCTGCCAAGGGTGGAAACGTTGATGCAAACAGAGTATCAGGGTTGTACGAAGGTTGGGGGGAGGAAATGGGTTTAAAAGTAGATAGGAGTGCTGTACGCGTGTATTTGTACGTGTGGATACGTTGGTGGGGTGAAGGAGAGGTTGGTTGGTGTTTGGTGTATTATGTAATATGAAGTTAGGGGCTGAGATTGATAGGTTAAGAGTAAGAGGATTTTTGAAAATGGGATTGTGATATTCAGAGCAGTAGAAATCTCTCTGTATTATTAGCTAAGCTGTAGGATGAGTATTGGACGATATATGATTGTTGAGGGTGTTGGTGGTTAAGGTACATCTCCTAGACGCTACAGTAAAGATGTAGAAAAATTGAAAAAGCCATTCGGAATTGAATCACGTGTTTAGTTGGATTGGCTACTTTTGGATTTATAATCACGTGATTTGTGGTGTTGTGGTAACTTAAGTAAATCATTAAGATTAGTTACCAAATAGATGACACGGCTACCAACGACATGAGCTGTGTAATGGGCACCACATGAGCTATGTAGTTGGCACGACACTCTCTATGTCGTTGTCACTACATTGAACATGTCGTGGGCACCACACTCCCTATGTCGTTGTCACTACATACTTGATGTAATGGGCACCACATTGGTCATGTCGTTGTCATTACAAAGGGAGTGCCGTGTCCATTACTTCAGCGATTTATTACCACTAACACACCTCTTAGCACTATCTCATACTATTTAATATCCTCTGGCTGCTTTTCTAATCTCTCTTAGTGCCGTTTCTATGACATAATATCTCCACACACTAACGAAGTACCCCCACGGAACATAATATACCCATAATAACTGTTAAACCCCCACTATAACCTACCAAAATGATCCCCCCATTCTCCTCTTTCTTGCCGTTGTATTCTCAAGACTCCCACCCTTTTCAATCGTAAGTTACGTAACATCACTACCTCTACAAAACACGTATTCACCACTACTTCCTCAATAATCAACATTTCCACACACTTCAGCCTACCAAAATGATCCCCTCGATCTCCCCCATCCAACCATCCTACACACTAACCCCCCACTCCCACGTCTCTTTGCCAAGTAAACCTCTCTCTAGCGTCACTTCAAATATTACGACCCCAAAATCGTTTTTCTTGGCATGTGACATAGAGTGAAATACATGTACAGACAATGAAATAGGTCACGCTACTCTACTAAACACCCATATATGTCACTTTTGCCTTCCACATCATTGTCGTTGTACGAGCACTGTTTACTGTCATTTTAACACTCCTTAGAAGAGCCAATATAAACACAAGTGAGAATATTGTTGAAATAATATTAGACATATATATCTATTCTTGTATAATATCAAAAAATCAGCTCTTCATCGATCTCAGAATATTGTGTTTGAGCCTCTCAAAGTAATGCAGACCATAGAAGGGTCAAATTGAAGTACTAAGTGTGTGTAAAACTGCTCTAAGACAGTAATGGACTTAATCATCGGTATCTTGAGTAGTTATTCAGGTTTTAAAATATTCAAAAACATTCAAAACTGAGCTCCCAGAAGCCATATAAGATAACACTGTCAAACCTCTCTAGTAACATACTAGAGTCATCAAGAGGGATGTAATTATATTCATTGGAAAGCTACAACTCAGGGCTATCACTTGATATATATATCATCTACATTAGTCATCTTTTGAACCCTCTAGGTGATATTCAGCAGACACTTTTAGGTGCTCTCACATAACACCACAGAATCTTCCAGAGGAACATGAAACAATAGAAAACACGGGATATAATGGACAACCCATCAATATATCTCTTTGAGCATTTTCGGCTTTTCTCAAATATCATTCCTCCAAAAATCATTGTCAAAGTATATACAGTCCATTCAGCCCACATATTCCAGGAGACTCACTTTTCAGACATGAATATCTCGATTTTCAAAATTCTGAAAAGTGCATTTTGTAGAGAAGACACTGGAGAGCAAGAATATGCCACTTATATCGAGCTCCAAACACCGCTACAGCACTTGTAGTTCACATCCAAAATTCCAAAAACCTAAACTTCAATGCCGGGTAAGTTGACCTGTCAAAACCCGGGGTGCATATTTTATGCACACGACTTCTGCAGGTTGGCATATTTAGCCTGTGTCAGTGTGAGGCTGGGGTTGCCATAAAATGAACATATGACTAATCAGAACGAATAATACAGGTCACGTGACCAAGATACCACCTTTTAATTTCCAAAAAAACCCATTTTCAGGGTGTTCCGTTACTGTTGTATTTCACTTACACAACCTTAAATGCACGGATAAACATGGATTTCAAAAAAATGATATTCAGAGAATAACTGAGGGTGTAGTTCGTATGAGAGGTTCTGATATGTGTTTTATCACGTGACCGGGTCAGTATTATTCATATGTCACGTGATTTCTTTTACTATGTTTTTGTGGTCCGCCCGGCTATCGACCGGAACATGTATGCCGACTTCCACGGCATCTCTACTTCCGAGAGAACGGGGCAAGGTTAAATATATATAACTAGGGCCATGACACTGGGGATGTGATGGTAACGACATGGGGAGTGTTGTGGGCACGACATGGAGAGTGTGGTCACTACATTGGTGATGTGATGGGCACGACATTGAGGGTGTGGTGGGCACGACATTGGTGATGTGGTGGTAACGACTTTGGTGATGTCGGAAGAAGCCCCAGAGTATATTGTTTGACAGTCGACTATTCACAGGTGAAGAGGACACTGTGATACACAACAAAAACGCAACTACAGTATGACACACACAACAGTTCAACTATGATACTGACACAAACACATACTGTACAACAGTTCAACTACAGTATGACTAACAATTGCTCGATCTTAACTGTGTCAGTCTCTATTTTTGGACAACCCTAAAACCAGGCAAGTACTGGATACTCATACTCCACAGCCGTTATATGGAAGTGTAAAGGTCTCGGGACACAAACACAAACAGAAACACAAACACAAACGGTTTCGTCTGGGGTTTTGTGTCAGGTATTTGTGTTGTCATATGGCACCCCTATCATGACCGAAATATGGCCGGCCGAAAATTGACCGACAGTGGAGCTGTTTAGAGTTTGCCCTACTTTACGCCCTACACCGAGCCACCTCAAAATGAGAGCGCCAAGAAGTCGTACATGGGCTGATACACTCGACCTTCCCCTCATATAAGGAGGGGAAGTGCGGCTCCTGTATGGTGGGGTGTTGTAAGGTGAGGCCAGAGGAAGACAATAACGAGTGACCAATGAGGTGAAGGGGTGGTGAATAACACCACAATAACAGAACAAAAATGGTGGCAAAAAATGGTGGCAAAAAACAGCCAAAAAATAGCCAAAAAAAACAACACAGAAAAAACGACCACAATTTTTGTTTTGTGGATCGTGCTGTCTGTCTCACTAATTTTTCACTGCCTCGTGTGCTGTCTCACTCTTACTCAGTGCTTCTTAGTCGATGAATGTGCACAATGACATGCCGATTTTTGGCCGATGGCTGCCAAGCTGCAAAAAGACCGTATCAGGCAAGTATAGCGCTCAGCAGAGGGGGACCGACTTTGAGGTGATTAGAGGGGATAGGGGTATGGTGTGATGTGAGTGTAAGAAAGTGCTCTCAATGGCTTCAATGAGGTGGTTTTTGTGGCATGAAATTTACGTATCGTTCAGGCACGATTTTGTGGCAACCGTTTTTTAGTGGACGTCATACGTCAGTTTTTTAGACGCCAGTTTTTAGTAGTAAGGACATACTTAGATACGGTAGTCTTGGACAGGGGTAGTTACTTCAGCAATCGTTGAGCAGCTCTTTTCAAGGCTGCTTGTTTGAAGTCGTTCTGGAGTATGCACGAGCTACCCCACATTTCACTCAACAAGAGCAACATGCATGTTGTATGCACGCTCCCGGACGGATGCAGCAGAGCTCCACAAGTCGGTTAAACTAGCTGCGAGATTACGTTCAGATAAGGAAAACCCGGCTATTCCTGCCGTGGCCAGTTTCAGGAGCAAGGCTTAAATCGGTGATATGCATCCAAGACGACCCATATACACACGTGACCTGTAGCCACTGTGGCCCCTGCACGGTGGTTTAGTGTGAGATATTTTAGTGGCAATACGACGCTAGACAGATTGAGAGCACATTATAGGGAGACGTATTTTTGCTTGTTGTGGCATCGGTAAAACCGTTGAATCAGGATAATATTGTTCCCCACTTTTAGTCGTGGGAAAGCCAATTGCTCAGATTGAAATTGACAGACTGTAAGTCAAATAAGGTTTAACTCTTTCAGTCTAAATTAACGAAGTACACGGCTGATGTGCGGCTGGCAGGGTAGTGTGTGTTTATCGTGTAGGTTATTCTGAGGTAAATGAGAGCAGAGAAAAACACAGAGATACAGAGTAAAACACACAATAAATACACGTGACGTAAAATACACTTCAACACATTAACCACCACCCATTTCACTACTCATTTCACCAACTGCTACCCCCTCTGGCTTGGCACATTAAACTTTCCTTATGTCCCCTCGACAGAGCATATGCCGATGAGAGACCGACAATACCACCTCTGTGGTGCACCTGGTATCTCGCATATACCCCACATTTTCTCGCTTGGCGTTCTGTGTATATAAGGAATCCATCAGTCTGGGGTAAATCACTATAAGCCTGCTAACCACTCTACCATCCAATGGAGAAAACCGACGCTACCCACATTGAAACCGCCTCTTTTGAGGACATCAAGAATGGCACTCAAGTGACCATTTCCGACCCCGAGAAGAACAACGATGGCACCATGCTTTCTGCTGAAGAGCTCTATCCCTCTGTGGATAAGGGCAAGCTGCTGAGAAAGATGGATCTGCACATCATCCCCATGCTGTCTCTTCTCTACCTTTTGTGTTTCCTCGATCGAGGTAACATTGGTAACGCCAACATTGAGGGTCTGTCTACCGATCTGGGTCTTACTGGAAAACAGTACAACATGTGTCTGACCGTCTTCTTCTTCACCTATGCTCCTCTTGAAGTTCCCTCCAACATGCTGCTCAAGAAGTTCAAGCCCTCCATCTGGCTTCCCACCATTATGGTTCTCTGGGGTGTTGTTATGACTCTGATGGGTATTGTTCAGAACTACGGCGGTCTGTTGGCTACACGAGTTCTTCTGGGTGTTTTTGAGGCCGGTCTTTTCCCCGGTGTTGCTTACTACCTCACTACTTGGTACTGCCGAACCGAGCTGCAGTTCCGACAGGCCATGTTCTTCTCTGCTGCTTCTATTGCTGGTGCATTTTCTGGTCTGCTTGCTTTTCTGATTGCCAAGATGCGAGGAGTTGCTGGTCTGGAGGGCTGGAGATGGATTTTCATCCTTGAGGGAATCGCCACCGTTGTCGTTGGATTCATTGCCTACTTCACTCTCTACGATTACCCCGATACCGCCAAGTTCCTCACCGAAGACGAGCGACAGTTCATCATGTACCGAATCAAGTACGACGGACAGTCTTCTTCCGCCGCAGTCGCCCAGGATGACTCCATGAACCCCAAGTACCTGTGGGACGCCTTCAAGGACATCCAGACCTGGCTGCATCTGGGACTTTTCTGGGGTATCATTTGCCCTCTCTACTCCATCTCCTTCTTCCTGCCTTCCATTGTCAAGAACCTGGGATACACCTCGTCCAAGGCCCAGCTGCTCACTATCCCCATTTACATTGTTGCTGCTATTTGGGGTGTGATTCAGGCCTGGCTTTCTGATAAACTGCAGAAGCGATCCATCTTCGTCGCCTTCAACCTCTGCTGCATGATGCTCGGCTACATTCTCGCCATCTCCATTTCTGCATCTGCCCACCCTACTGCCACTTATGTTGGTTGCTACCTCGCCGCCTTTGGTATCTACCCTGCCATTCCCGGTATCATTTCTTGRATCTCCAACAACGTGTCTGGCTCCTACAAGCGAGCCGTTGCCATGGCTGTTCAGATCGGAATGGGTAACATGCTGGGAGCCGTTTCCACCAACATTTACCGAGTCCAGGACAAGCCCCAGTACCGTCTCGGTCACTCCGTCAACCTGGGCTTCATCGTGCTCGGTTTTGCATGCCTCGTCGGACTCCGAATCTTCTACACCAGACAGAACGCCCTCAAGAAGCAGCGACTCGAGTCCGGCTACTACGACTCCATGTCCGAGGAGGAGTTTGCTCTGCTGGGAGACCGATCCCCTTACTTTGAGTACAAGCTTTAGAAGAGCTGTTTGATTCACTTTGCTAGTTAATGTTATTGTTTAAAAAATCCGAGCCTAAGCTCCAGTAGTAGTTTGTATACTCCAGTAGTCAGTGATAATATGTACGTCTGGTACTCAGATATACAGTACGGCTGTTAAGATATTGTCAAATGGTAAAACGGTATACCTTAAAAAGACAGGATATTCCAAACACATGTCATTTTCTCTACATCAATGCTACAAACAAACAGACAAGTTCATTAAAACCACCGTCAAGCGATGATTCGTTTGGTACCCTTTTTGCGCTTTGTACTCATACTCAAAGCTGCGGTATTTACTGTACTGCCAGTTATGAACTTCTCAAATGGTAAAACGGTGTACCTTAAAAAGATGGCCTGTTTCAAAACACATTTCATTTTCTCTGCATCCATGCTACAAACAAACAGACACATTCACGAAAACCACCATCTTCTGCTGATTCATTTGGTACCCTTTTTGCCCTGGTTTGAAATAACTGCTCCCAATCAAACCCCTATGATGACAAATACCTAGTCTAGATCTTATCATTCATGCAGCCATGCTCCATGCAGATGAAATCATCCCCCTATTTGATCTTGCTTCTATACATGAACCCCTGCGTGCGTTAATCTCAGTATAATTACGAATAAAATATCGCACTATCTCCATCAGTCCGACAGATTCCCGACCCAACAGCTTTTCTTTGTTAAAAGCTGCTTCAAATTTGAAGTTGAGGAGCAAAGTCCATACGGCTTATTGTTATTACATAAATATCTATCAACTCTCCTCCTGAGTCGACCAGGAAATCATCTCGAGGTTTTTCTTACAGTGTAGCGACTCGAATCTCGTCTGATCCGACAACTGCTGAGCATCTCTAACAACCAACACTCTTGCTTTAGGTGTCAATTCAAGCACCTTCAAAACAACCACATCAGACACTCCTCCTACCAGATGCAGCTCTCTGACTGAGTCCATGATAAAATCAAACTCTGCATCTAGAGTAGATACACAAAAGGAGTCTGATTCGCCCACATCCAGCTCGAGATACAGCCTATGTACGTTTCGCACAAGCTTTAGTAAATGTGTAGGAAGCTGCTTGAGTCCAGTGATTTTGAGAGTTTTCAGACCCTCTGGAAGACTAGTGACTCGTGAATACAAGGCACAATCCATATCCAAGTACTCCAATCCAGTCATGTGTTTGAGACAAATGACTTGTTCACTTGGTTCCGAAAAACACACACTAAGATAAGTGAGATTGCTAGAGTTCACTAACAGCTGATCTAGACTTGTGCTACTGACTCTTCCAACTTGAAGAGAATGCAAGGCCAAATACACACTTTTGTGGATATCACCGGTCAAAAAAGTGCTGTTTTTGCACGTCATATGCACTCTCTTGTGTGTATCTCTCTTGCACCAGCTGAAAAACCCCTTCTTCAACTTTTCCAGATTCTCGTCACTGCTCGAACCATTGCCAAACACACATATCGTCACATCTGTGAGATTGGAGAAACTCTCATTGGACATTACCACACTTCCAAACTCACTGTCTAAAGCACACCACGGGTCTGACGAGTTGTACACCACCAGCAATCGTCTGAGATAATGTCTGCACAACAAATCTCCTTTAGTGTCTCTCAAAACCCCCATCAAACCCACAGCTCGTTTGTCGTAGTCGGAAAAAAGCGGATTCAGCGGCTCCGGTGTCGGTGGAGGTGAGTTTGTGTCATTGCGAGCTTCACTGGACGTCCATCCACAAGGTATCACATGTCGAACGGTATGCAGAGGTCTAGTTGGAGTGTTCCACAAACGAGTGCTTGCACACTGATGCAGCATCCATGATGTGAGTGACACAGACCTGAGTGACGAGGTGTCGAGATACGAGCAGACGTTGAGCCATACCTCTGGAGGTAGCATGATGTTTGTGTGCAAGTGGTGATGTTTCGTGGGGAGCAAATAAGGTTCGATAATCAAGATAATGTGGGAGTATGCACAGCAACCTTAACCAATGGTAGGGTAAGTCGTAGTGGGGAAAGCTGTTTGTGCGCAACAAAAAATAAAACCGAGGCTGAACGATATGTCTGTGTTAGTAATGTTTTTGAGGTGCTTACTAATCGTTTGTGACTGTTCTGTTGTGAGGGGCTGTTGTGGAACACCTTATGTCATGAGGCATGTCTTGCACCGTATAGTGTTGTGAGTAAGGTCTCCGAAGAGGGTGGCGTGGCCTTTATATATTTATGTGTGGTGTTTGTGCACAAACTGACGCTCAGGTGACACTCCTTGCTTCTGTACATAATCGCAACAATGAGGCCAATGTCCAAAATCCGTCTCTACCAATATAATATTGAACCATCTGCAGCTGCTCATCACCCTCTCTGTGTGCTATATAACCCTGATCACCTTAAAAGGAGGTCACATCCTTTACCCTCATCTAAAACCACACTCACCTAAAATGAGGCCTTTTTTTGCACTCTCAGTTCTACTGGCAGTATTCCTACAGCCTTCAGAACACCATATCGACACAAAGGACCTTACAAAACACGATATTTCAGCCAATGTTTTTAGGGGCCCACTTTTCGCTTCAAAAAAAGTCCATTTTTCGCCTTTTCCACCAGACATTCAGCTTTTTGCGCCTGGATCTAAACCAGCTGTGTCTACTCGAGCACGAAGCAAAAGCCAAAGCACACCGAAAAAAACGAAAAAAGCGATTTGCAGAACCCTGACATCTGAACTGCAGGTCCAAATCAACCTCGAGTGTTTTGACGGATCGTACATGGGCAGAAACCTCACAAACACAGAAGTGCTGAGGTACTGTGAAACAGACAAAGACGGCGGAGGATGTGTTTGTGTGACTGGAGGGCTGGTGAGATGTGTTCAGGGGATTACTACAGAGAAACAGCAATTTTGCAAGTCTCAGTGTTACTGTGAGATTCGGAGGTTTTCTAAATTCTAGGAGTTACTGATTCTGAGTGACTGTACCGTATTTAATTTAATTTATTCTTTAGTACGCTCAAAATTCCCTATGTGGTTACAAGAATATCCACGCACTGTCTTTCTGTAAGTCACTATCAACCCATTAAGCACGCTCATTTGAAACGTCTTACTAAGCACCGTTAAGCCCCTAGACTAGAACAAAAGATTTTTTTTTTTTGAAGTATTAGTATTGTTCTCCTTCTTAAACCGACTATGAACTCACCATTGTCTTCATTGTTTCCTTCTTTATAGCGTTCGCAGTTGTCATTTCAAGTTTGGATTTACCACCTTAACAAAATAAGACTTTGCTCAAATAAAGTTGACCAACCTTTACTTGAAAAATTTGAAAAAAAGTGAAAAAAAAGTGAAAAAAAAGTGAAAAAAGGTGAAAAAAAGAGTGAAAAAAGTGAAAAAAAATGAAAAAAAGTGACAAAAAAGTGGAAAAAATTGGCAAAAAATTGAAAAAAATTGAAAAAAATTTGGAAAATATTTGGAAAAATGTGGGGTCACCTGAGCAAAAAATCCAGATCACGTGACCAAAAAATTCCAAGTCACGTGATCAAAAATTTCCAAGTCACGTGATCAAAAATTTTCACATCACGTGACCCAATTTTCAGTCACGTGACTGCCCCGCTATCACGTGACTACCCCGCTATCACGTGACT